>QODF01000132.1:2539508-2688520 GCA_024372805.1 Oostethus manadensis | reverse complement strand
GCTTGACAGCAGCCCTAACCCCCGGTGTCCACCATCGGGTTCGGGGCTTGCCACCACGACTGGCACCGACCACCTTGTGGCCGCAACTACAACTGGCTGCCTCAGCAATAGAGGCACGGAATACGGCCCATTCAGACTCAATATCCCGGTCTTCCCTCGAGATGCAGGCGAAGCTTTGCCGGAGATGAGAGTTGAAGACTCGACGAACAGGAGACTGCCAGACGTCCCAGCACACCCTCACTACGCGTTTGAGTCTGCTAGGTCTGTCCGGCATCCTTCCCCGCCATCTAGTCCAACTCATCACCAGGTGGTGGTCAGTTGACAGCTCAGCCGCTCTCTTCACCCGCGTACCCGGAACATGCGGACGCAGGTCTGATGATACGACCACAAGGTCGATTATAGACCTGCGACCTAGGGTGTCCTGGTCCCAAGTGCACTTATGGACATCCTTATGTTCAAACATGGTGTTTGTTATGGACAAACTGTAATTTGCACAGAAGTCCAGCAACAACACACCTCACGGGTTCAGGTCAGGGAGGCGTTTCCTCCCAACCACGCCCCTCCAAGTCACACTGTCATTGCCCACATGGGCGTTGAAGTCTCCCAGCAGAGCTATGGAGTCACCAGCTGGGGTGCTCCCTTAATGTAGCAGTCATGGATATTGTTTGTGTGTCTTGGCTGGTCTGGCAATAAAATCAAGCTGTTCTTTTATTCAAAGGTCTTTGTGTATTTGTTACTAACTGTCTGTCCTTGCAGGCAATGCATGCTACTGAGCTTGAAGAGCTGTTTCCATTTGAGAAAATGAGAAGCTGGGTTTTGTAGAAAAGGGAAGGAGGTGTTGCTAGCAGGCTATCTGTGACTAAAGCAATTTCACGTATAAGCGGTGCAGCAAACAATGTTTATTTCCTAAAACAGCTTCTATGAGGTATTATTTGCAGTGCCTGGCCATACGGTGCTCCAAGTGTGCTGAGCAGATAGCATGTAGGTGATGCTGCCGGTCTCTGAGCAGATTTGTCATCACTGATACAAGCACATGCTAACGTACCTTAGCAGCGGATGTTGCAATATTATACTCCATAGTCTCCACTCTGCTGCACTTTGCCTACTTGGATAAGATTTGTTCCTTGACACACCAGGAAGTAAATACAAGAACGCCTGTAATAACTTGCAGTTTTTTCAAACAACCGAGAAACTCATGTCATAGAAGATCTTTGACTAACGTTTTTGCACACAGTCTTTAAAAACTACAGAACAGTTCTGTCCCATAGAGGATGTTTGGCAATTTTGCAGTTAGTCCTTAAAATCAGCAGCATGCTCCTGTCGCATTGAGGATCTTTGATTTGAGTAGCAGTAGGCTCTTCAAAGCAGCAGAGCACTCCTGCCATACTAACAATTGTGACTAGCGCTTTGTGTGTGTGTGTGCTTGTGTGTGTGGGGGTGTGCGTGGGTGTGCAGTAGGTCCTTAAAAACATTTGTAATACAGAGGGTTGTTAATTTAAAACGATGTGCGCAAGGCATCCATCTTTTTTTTTTCTTTTCCAGTCTTCTCCACCTCACCACGTGTTTCCTCCTCTAGCAGAGATCTCCTGATCAAGATGATTTCAGTTTAAGGGCAAAGGAAATATTTGCAATCAGACAACTAAAGACCAGATGCCACCTCTGCCACATAGCAGCTCCAGTGGGAGACATTAGCGGCATATATTCACATGCATCACCTGCAGTGGAACTGTTTCTCTCATTTTCACTCGACTCGACTCTGCTTACCTAATTTTCTCTCTTAGATGCCATTTCCTCACTCGCTTTCTTGACCTCTTCTGGTCCTCTGAGGGACTCTTTCCGAGACCAACATTAAATGCTGAATGTCTACTCTACAGTATTAATGAGAGATGAATGCTGAGGATGTCACTTTGATGCTAATGAGAAGACAGGATAGTAGAGTAGTTTTCATTTCTATGAATGCTCATGTTGTGCTGTTGTTTTTGCTCCTCAGACGTCTTTCTGCAGGAAGATTAAACTAAACCAAGAGGAAGGCCACATTTTGGTGATAACAACTCCTAAAAGTACTAGAATTTTGACCACTTATTGTCAAAATGTGAATCCATCCTCCCTAAAAAGAGTTTAAGGATTAACTAAACCCTCCAACTTTAAGCATCCTAAAGCCATGGATGGACCTGCAGAGAGCATCCGTGACTTCTTCAACCACCTCTGGAGCATTGTGGTGGAAAAACACAAGCAAGGGCTCCACAACACCATCTGCCTGGTGGTCCTCCTCACTCTGCCCCTGCTGGTCCTTCTCACCACCTTTCTGCTGTGCTGCCACTGCTGCTGCTGTCGCCATGCCAACAGATGCTGCTGTCAATTGGGAGGAGGAAGTGCTACTGAAACGTTGGACTCAAAGAAGAAGAAAAAGAAAAAGAAGAAAAATTCAGGCAATAATGAGGATTTGTGGATTTCGGTCAAGATGGGGCAGACGACACCCGATCGGGTGGCCTTGCCCATGAGCTAGGACACAAAGGTCAAAGGAGATGAAATATAACAACAGTGTTAAAAGCAAGCCTAGATTGGTTTTTGCCGTGTGATATGTGGAGCGCTGCAATATTTTCAACATTTTCGTTTGTGGTACAGACATTTATAAGCCATATTTACATTCCACAGAGCTGCAAATCTTTGTCTCCAAGATACCCTGAGTGTGTATGAGTGTGTGTTCTTGAAGCTTCCATGTGAAAATTCTTTGTGTCTGCATTCAGGAGGGCGAGCCCGTTTCCAGGCCGGCTGTGACTGCCTACTTGTCACAAGCTACATACCGCATGATGATGGCTCACTTTTCAAGTAAAAAAACAAAACAAAATGTAACTCTTCTTTTTTTTAATTTTGGGTTACAAAATTCACTCCATCATTTGACTGTCACTGCCGATTTGTGTTCATATATTCCACTCCATTGCTTTTTGCTTAACAAAAACCAACACTTGCCCTCAAATGTTAAACATTATCACTACACAGACAAAAACATTGGAGCTACTGAACAATGCATTCACGTAAAGTGAAAATAAAAGAGAATAAGGAATTAGGCAGCTACTGTAATATTGTCTATTTAAGGATGGGGCATCAACAATATACTACTCCCCATACGTCACCAGCCTGATTTCATTAGGCTTCATATGGGGACGCAAACCACACAGGGTACCAATAATTATTTTACCATGTTAAAAAGTTTTGGTCATAAAAGTTCCTGGAGTTTGGGTGCAAAAGGTTGTGTATTACGCTGGCACTGAGGCCTTGCTCGTTTCATTACAGCACTGAATTGTTTTGCTTTACTTTTGTGTGTTTTTTCCAAAATGATGTATTATGGTCATAAGCAGTGTTGGAGGTAACCAGTGTTTTCCAGTAATGTGTAATCTAATTCATTACTATTTTGCTGTGACCTTGACCCACAATCAGCAGTGCTCTGTTCCCACACCATAGAGCTAAAACATGCACATTACCTTTGCATATTAGTCACACCCACACAACACAAGTTCTACCAATCCCACTCAAGGTGCATTCAAGGAATCCGAACATCAACACAAAACACAAGCAGGTTGTGTCATTATTCACTGATATGGTTAAATTTCAACGATGACTGCCGGATATTTGAAGACTTCTCAGAAAAGTAAGGCAATATTTTTTTCTCTGGTAACTAATTAAGTAAGTAAAGTAAAGTATGGCGTAAATATTAAAAATTCAATGACTTCTTGGGAAACTAATTAAATTATGGCCATAACATTGGAAACTTTTACATCTACTTCTAAAGTCAAACCTATCTTGGAAAATGTGCCTCAAAACTTACAGTAAGATGTCAGACAATCTTGTAGACTTCAGTTCAGTGGGCATCAGGTGAATTAAGTCAAAATAGTGTGTTTCTTGATGCCATCGCAGAAACTCTGTTTAACAGGATCGCATGGACAGGCTTGCCACACTAATCTCCTGTGAGAATTTTCCAGCATGTCATCAAAAGGTGAGTATAAGTGGTTTTATCTTGCTTCTATTGTACTGTCTTGTTCTTTAAAGACACAGAATGTACTTTGTAAATCAAGTGACTCAACCTGATGCAGTAAATTCCTTTCTCCAAAAATAACACCAGAAAATCCCAAAACAAGCCATTAGAGATCATTTCAGTTTGTAAGTAATTGGTCTCGGTTTGCAGACATGTCTTTTTGTATTTTTTTTTTCATTATGTTCTCTGACTGCTGTGCTTTCCATGAAGTGCTCAGACTCCAGCAGTTTAAACAAACACTGCCTTATTAGAGGCAAAACTTGCATGGAAAAAATAGCTCAGGCTGAGCCCACGCTAGGTCTATTTGTCAGCCTGACACGCACGCACGCACACACACACACACACACACACACACACACGCTATATAAACAGAACATAAGAATATACACAACTAACACAAGAGCGGTGGAAGCTATTGTGAGAGGTCGGAGAAGTTATCAAATTACTGTGGTGGAAACAATCTTTCATTTTAACATTTTAAAGTCATATTTAATAATGCCGGGTAAAAAATCGATCTACAGATAGATAGATAGATACTGTAGATACTTTTCTCCCCAAGAGAAATCAATTTAAATGCATGACCTTTTCCTTGGCAGTGTGACGTTAAGTCATAGCTTTTTGTGGTTAAATTCTAAATGTTGTATTCCATGACCCTGTTGTAAAAATAGCACCCATCTAGACAAAGACGACTAGACTATTTTAAAATTGGGAAACTATCTGGAAAGAAGAACGAAGACACTTCCTGTTGAGTTGTTGGTCCAGTCAATTTTTCATTCACAATAAGGAATTCCAATGCATCCATTCATTTTCTATGCTGCTTATCCTCATTAGGTTCGCGGGTATGCTGGAGCCTATCCCAGCTGACTTTGGACGGGAGGCGGGGTACACCCTGGACTGGTCGCCAGTCAATCGCAGGGCAGAAAAACAAACATTCACACTCACATTCATACCGATGGACAATTTAGAGTCACCAATTAACCTAACATGCATGTTTTTGGCATGTGGGAGGAAACCGGAGTACCCGGAGAAAATCCACGCACACACGGGGAGAACATGCAAACTCCACACAGAGTAGCCCAACAGAGATTTAAACCCTAGACTGTGAGGCCAACATGCTACCCACTCGACCACTGTGCGGCCCAAGGAATTCTAATAATTAAAAAAAATTAACTACATTGAATTTGCCGTAATATGGTGCCTCATGGAGGTAATACTTAACACCAGGCATTATTTACCAGCTAAGGCACAAAGCTAATTGCTGATGCTGTATCCAAGAGCTTCCCAACAGAATTCCACAACAGCAGATATGATGTTACAGATGTTACATACTGTATACAGTATCTGTTGATTGTTGATGGAATCGATTGAGAGTTGGACAAGATTGGCATATCGGCAAAAAGCCAATATTGGACATCCTTTGTAAATACTAAAAACATTTCTCGATATTGCTATATGTGGTCTATGTTCCAAAGCATATCACACTATGTCTATTATGTGCACATTCCTGTGTGTTGTTGTCCCTGCCTTCTCCTGATCTTCTGTGCAGATGGCTTACACCTGGCGGGAAGCGGAGCTACTGGTTGCACCTCTTCCCAGCCGACTATTTAGGCTGAGTGCATCCAGATGGCTGACGCTGGATTATTCCCTCCTATTCCCTCGGTCTACATCCTTCGCCAGCTCCTCTGCCAAACTGAACTCACGTCGTTTCGGTGCGCCAGTGGTCTCCTGCCGCAGCCTCGTTCTTTACCTTGTGCCTTTTTTGCTATCCCCCGGACCATTAAAGGATTGTGTTTTCACTCACCTTGGCTCTCGCCTCTGCATCTGGGGTCCAGACCAGACCCACGACGTAACAGAATAATCCAGCCAGATAAGGGATCCCGCGGAGGCTGATCTGTTGACCCTTGCACTCCACCACCTTACCCAACGCCTGAGCAGACAAGAGGAACTTTTTTGCTCACTAGGGGCGTGCACAACCAGCATGGCTGAGCGCCGGGACACTCGTCTGGAAGCACTAGAGGCCCAAGTGAGTTTGCTGCTCGGTACACTGCAGCATGCCGCCGCTTCAACGCCCCTCACAGTCGCAGTGGCAGCCCCGACGCCATGTGCTACCTCCGCGTCCTCCGGGAGAGGACGCGCCGGCAGTTGGTCTACTCCTCTCAAGTCCGGAACGGTTCTCAGGCGAGACCGGCGAAGTGCGCTTCTTCCTGACACAGTGTGAGTTACACTTCGAATTCCAAGCGGCAGCTTTCCGCTCCATAGCGAGCCCGGGTCGCGTTCGCCATTTCCCACCTATCAGGGCAAGCGGCCGACTAGGCTACGGCCGAGTGGAGAAGCCCAAACTCCGAACTGCTCTTCGTTCGCCGCCTTCTCCAATGCCCTGGAGCAGGTTATCAAACAGACCCCCCCCGGGTCGCGAGGCTTCCCGCGCGCTCCTCAGGCTGCGTCAGGGGAGATGCCGTGCAGCCGATTACGCCATTGAGTTCCGCGAGTTCGCGTGACTGGAATTCCTCGGCGCAGATTGCCGCATTCGTCGCGGGCCTTTCGGACGCTGTGAAGAACGGGATGGTGGCCCTGGATACCCCCGAGAGCCTCGACAAGCTGATTACTCTCACTATCCACATTGACAAGCGCCTGGCGGACAGGGAGGAGGACAGGAACACTCGGCGAACTCACAGCTCAACCAGCATGGAGCAGCACGCCCACGGCAACTGCCGCCTCAACACCCGACTGCACGCAACCGCCCAGCCGTACAGCTCACCTCTGGTCGACGAGCCCATGCAACTGGGAGGTGGTCATCTCACGCCTGCGGAGAAGAACCGTCGCCTCCGGCTGCACCTCTGCCTCTACTGCGGCCAAGCGGATCACACCATCGATCGCTGCCCATCTCGTCCAGTTCGCCATCGCGAACAGTTCGCCATTCGTCCCTCCTCCTCCCCGTTAGCGGCTGGATTCTTCTTTGTAGAAAAGAAGGACAAGACCCTCCGTCTGTGCATTGACTACCGGGCTCTAAACGAATCACTATTAAGAATAAGTACCTCTTACCACTTATAGACTCGGCTTTTAGTCCACTTCACGCCGTCAAATTTTTCACAAAACTCGACTTGCGCAACGCGTACCACCTGGTCCGTATTTGGGTGGGAGACGGCGTTCAACACTCCCTTGTGTCACTTCGAATACCTAGTCATGCCGTTCGGTCTCACCAACGCTCCGTCGGTCTTCCAGCATTTAGTTAACGACATCTTACGCGACATGCTGGGCCATTTTGTGTTCGTCCACCTTGATGATATTTTAATTTTCTCGGCCACACTAGATGAGCACGTTAAGCAGGTTCGGTCAGTCTTGCTGCAACTCCTCGCCAACCGACTTTTTGTGAAAGCGGAGAAATGCATCTTTCAGTCTTTGTCTCTTTCCTTTCAGGGGTTCATTGTGGAAAAGGGTCAACTTCGTGCCTATCTGGCCAAAATCCAGGCCGTGATCGACTGGCCCATTCCTATATCAAGAAAGCACCTTCAGAGGTTCCTAGGCTTTGCCAATTTTTATCGCCGTTTTATACGTAATTTTAGCCGGGTCTCGGAACCTTTGTCTAGGCTAACATCCACCAAGGTACCTTTTCGGTGAACCCCAGATGCAAATTCCACGTTCGAGACACTTAACAGCCTGTTCACTAAGGCACCCGTGCTTGTTCACCCTAACCCGTCTTCTCAATTTTTTGTCGAGGTCGACGCTTCGGACACGGACGTCGGGGCAGTTCTCTCCCAGCGCTCTGACTCCGACCACAAGCTGCACCCCTGTGCCTTCTTCTCACTATGCCTGACCACCGCTGAGAGGATCTACGATATTGGCAACCGGGAGTTACTGGCGGTCGTATTGGCTCTTCAGGAGTAGAGCCACTGACTGGAGGGCTCCAAGATTCCTTTTATAGTCCTCACAGACCACAAAAACCTGGCGTACATTCGAGCCGCTCAGAGACTGAATCCCAGGCAGGCACGCTGGGTCCTGTTTCTTACCCGATTTAACTTCACCCTTACTTACCGCCCCGGCTCCAAGAATGGCAAACCTGATGCTCTCTCTCGACTGTACTCTCCACCGTCGGAGGAGGCTTCCCAGAGACCATTTAACCACCGTCCTGTGTCCTGGGGGCTCTACAGTGGGAGGTGGAATATCAAGTGGCCGAGGCCGTCCGGAAGGCTTCCCCTCCGGTGAACTGCCCGGCTGGTCGTCTGTTTGTAGTGCACGAACTTCGCTCCATAGTTCTACGTTGGGCAGACGAATCTAAGGTAGCCTGCCATCCGGGGGTAACAC
Organism: Oostethus manadensis; assembly: GCA_024372805.1. Taxonomy (NCBI): domain Eukaryota; kingdom Metazoa; phylum Chordata; class Actinopteri; order Syngnathiformes; family Syngnathidae; genus Oostethus; species Oostethus manadensis. The sequence continues at coordinate 2,680,185 of QODF01000132.1, read as the reverse complement.
GGACCTGCTTCCTGCTATCTCTAAGGTTTTGATGGTCCTCGTTCAGGACGAATGTCAGGGAGTTTGTGGCGGCCTGCGCTGTCTGTGCCAAGAACAAGGCGTCCCATCGAGCTCCAGCAGCAGCTCCACCCACTCCTTCCCGGCCCTGGTCGCGTGTGGCCCTGGAATTTGTGACAGGTCTACCGCCGTCCAAGGGTCACACCGTTGTCCTAACTATCGTGGACCGGTTCTCCGAGCTGGCTCATTTCGTGGCGCTGCCGGAGCTTCCTTCTGCTCTGGAGACAGTGGATCTTCTCGTGCAGCACGTGTTCCGCCTCCACGGCATCCCGCTGGACCTCAGTTTTCGTCCGCGGTCTGGAAGGCCTTCTGCAAGGCATTGGGGTCATCACCCAGCTTGTCCTCTGGCTACCATCCCCAGTCCAACGGTCAGACGGAAAGGGCCAATCAAGACTTAAAGGCCGCCATCCGTTGCATGTGCCACCAACAACTGGCCTCATGGGCTTACAACCTGCTGTGGATCGAGTACGCTCGCAACACCCTCGTCTGCTCGGCCACAGGACTGTCTCCTTTCCACGGAGCATACAGGTACCAACCCCCAGCTTTCCCTTCTTTGGAGTTGGATTCCGCAGTGCCTTCAGTGGCGGCTCACCTATGTTGGGCGCGCTTGGCCTGGCAGAACACCAGGGCGGCCTTGGGTCACACCTCCTACGCAACCAGCGCCTGGCCAATCGACATCGCTCCGTGGCCGCGGACTATCAACCAGGACAGATGGTGTGGCTTTCCACCCTAGACCTTCCGCTCCACACGGATTCCAAGAAATTACAACCCAGGTACATTGGTCCCAATCCTATTGAACGTGTATTTAACTCCTCGTCTGTTGTGCTCCGCCTCGCGGACTCCCTCAGGATGCACCTGGCGTTCCATGTGTCCCTCCTCAAGCCAGTTGCCTCCAGTAGTCTCAGTCCGGCAGAAGTGCCTCCGCCGCCTCCTAGATTAATCAACGGTCACCCTGCTTTTTCTGTCAAAGCCATTTTGGACGTGAGAAGAAGGGGCAGGGGTTTCCAGTACTTGGTCGACTGGGAGGGGTACGGCCCCGAGGACCGTTCCTGGGTCTCGCTCTCCCTTATTCTCGATCCCGCACTATTATCCGAGTTTTACAAACGGTTCCCGGAGAAGCCAGGTAAGCCGCCAGGTGGCACCTGTTCTTGAGCGGGGGGGGTATGTGCACATTCCTGTGGGTTGTTGTCCCTGCCTTCTCCTGATCTTCTGTGCAGATGGCTTGCACCTGGCGGGAAGCGGAGCTACTGGTCGCACCTCTTCCCAGCCGACTATTTAGGCTAAGTGCATCCAGCTGGCTGATGCATGATTATTCCCTCGGTCTACATCCTTCGCCAGCTCCTCTGCCAAACTGAACCCACGTCGTTTCGGTGCGCCAGTGGTCTCCTGCCGCAGCCTCGTTCTTTACCTTGTGCCTTTTTTGCTATCGCCCGGACCATTAAAGAATTGTGTTTTCACTCACCTTGCCTCTCGCCTCTGCATCTGGGGTCCAGACCAGACCCCATCGTAACAATGTCTTCTATATGTATTATTTTATTTGATGTGATATACATAATTCATGTTATTATGACAAGACGCCTAAAAATAGGGAAAACGCTGCAAGTTTCCTCATAGAACATACCATGTTACATGAATATTGATGAATATTGTTGATGAATATTGTTGATGAATATTGTCATCTGAGAAAAACTTGCTAGTCAAATTAGTGACTTTTGTTGTTGCGATACTACACAAAGGTAAAATTAGAGAGCAACTATTGACTTCAAGGCACTTTTTATTTTTGCACATTAACCCTTCAAACTGATTAAATGACTTCACTAACCACTACTTTGTTGGAAATGCAAATGCAATGTTCCTTTATGAAGGGTTTATTAGGAAATAGTACAAAGATCAAGGGACTATGTGCACTGTTTTCCAGCATGCAGAACCTCATCATCAGCACTGTGTTATGCTATGAAATGTTTATGACTTAACTTTTTGAAGGAAACCAAGCCTTTCCCGATATTTATATTTTGAACCAAATCCCACGAAATTCTGATGTGTTATATTAAACGTTCCATTGCTCCTGGTCTTTCTATTGGCTCTTTTCTCTGGCCATCGCCAACGACCTCCTCTTCCTGCTGGATAACGCTCCTATAGGTCGGATCTTCATTTCGGTAAAGTCCAGGGACGCCAGGTAGCCCGTCCACGGTTCCCAGTTGATCCCCTGAGAGCAAGGAAGGTAAAGTAATGACAGAATACAGTGGAATCTCCACTCTGATACCTTGTGTTATGCTTTTTCTCTGGCTTTTTGCAATAATGCAACATTGATGGCAAAGTGTGATGTTTAGCACAGAATTTGCTAAAGTGTATACTTGTATGACACATGAACAGATAAATGTACTATCCAGTTTGAGTTTAAATTTATCATGGTTAAGTAGTTCCACACCTTGACCGTGATAAGTGAATTACCATGGAATATTTACGTACAGGAGAAATAACCTGTTTAATCACCTTTTACACTTTGCTTTCACTATGTTCACACTTAGTTTACACCCCATTGCGCAGGCTTGCACAGGCTACGGTATCACTGCAGGGACATAACAATCACCGCTAGCATAGCAGGCCAGCGTGCTAACAAATTAGTTGCTAATTCTAAACTTGTTTCAAAAGGAATGGAAAGGAAGGACAAAGAAAGAAGCCAAAAACTTACCACTTCCACATGGTATGTGAGGAGAACATTTTCTTTCACTTTATCATGTCAGGCATACCATGTGACTCCATGCAGTGCAAAGTTAGTGTAACTTAATGTTTTGTCTTATCAATTTAACATTACTGACACCTAGTGACCAAGGAACTACATATCACATGTACAGTATTTCAATATACAGTATATAGGCTAATGATGGACCATTGTCTACCGCAACAATCAGTTAGTAATTAATGAATTTCCAAAAAATTTTTTTTTTTTATGGTTTTTTTTTTATTCTTATTTTGTGTAAAGATTGTACTGATGCGAATGATTCCTTCAAAAGTGATGCACATTTGCAAATTTAAAAGAAGTTTCCTTGTTATATGCATGCACAGTAGCGGCAGGTACAAGCTGGACACGTTATAAGGACACTCTTTTGATATACTGTCATTACTAGAGTCAGACATTTTCCTATCACAGTAACTTGAAATGTGTGTTCTATGGTTGTCATCACATTTGCCTTTTTGTCATCACTGGTATCTTTTGATGGTGACATTATAAAGAACCATAAAAAGCAATACAGAGGTTCTATTAAGGTACATATATATTGTTGACATGTATGTAGTCAAGTGCACTCACCAAACTGTGCCTATTGTCCCCCCATTTGCCATTGAGGTTGGCCAGGTGACAGTTTTTGTACCACCAAGCTCCACGGTGCGTGAGGGCACAGTTTCCCAGAGCGATGTCATTATCTGAATCAATAGTCGTCCAGGGACGATCCTGGTGGTAGGTCATGGCATCACCTGGACAACAAAGAAAAACACATTAAGGCCTAAACTTTTTTAAATGATTTAAAGGTGTAGCTTTTATATATGTGCATGCGAAGTTCACCTGCTGTCCCTCTATAGTTGCCAATGGAGAGTTTGAACTTCTGCTTGGCGGGGGCGATCTTGAAGCTGTCGTAGACGGCGTAGGCCCTCTCAGAGCCTCGGCCCAAGTCGAACCTCAGCTCGTACTGGGTGGGAGTGTTGGTTAGCTCGTAGATCTTATCCAGTCCTGATGTAGTAAAGGATAAAATCTGTCTTCTTGAGGGACAATGCAATAAAAAGTCAACTTCAATATACATTAAAGCAAAGCAGTATAATAATCGCTCGTTTATAGCGGTTACAAAACCAGTTTATGATTTTCTAAATGTGTTTTTATCATTATTAGAGCCATCTAGACATGTAATAAAAACCCTGTAGTCACTTTTACATGTGTATTGTATAGTCAGAGAAAACAAGCCATTTAAGACAGTTTATCTAGTAGGGAAGCAGAATCGATGAGGGCAGGAAGTGACATCAGGGTGAGTTGAGTTTAATGTTGTGGGGTATGTCCGCAACAGCAACCTGTGTTATTATAGTGACTGTGATTATTATTATTGTGCCAGTTGTGAGATCATTTAAACCTGCAATAAAATACATTTTTTCAAGTCTGGTGCTTAAAAAAACGAACAATTACTGGTACTTAGTGACCAATACTACATTAACAAGTTATGTAGTTTACACAATGTATTTGTATTTTAGTTCATTTAATTATTAATGTTTGAAAAACCACAATAGAGTGAGGGAGTGATGTTTGAACCGCCATGTAGCGAGAGACGAGTGTATAGATTTACTATCTACTATTCTTTCTGTTTGCAGTCCTGGTCTGGAAATATGTCTGCAAAAAATAAGACCGCTCTCAATTCAGATTGTCAAATGGTCTAGCAAGCGGATTGGACAGTCACAGGTGAGCTTGGAATCACTTTACACCAAACAGCTAGAGATACTCAGCGTCATGCAGGACTGGTTCAAGGACCTGTTCAAGTATCTGCCATCGGGACAGAGACTGGTGTTCTGTGTTCAGCGATTGCCTTTTGCATGTCCCGTCACCAATAAGGGCATTGGACGGATGGATGGAAGTGTTGTATACTGTATGTGTTGCTGATATGATACCTCTATTGCACTGCACACTAATTTACCTAAGAGTATTCCTAAATAAACCTGAACCTACTGAAAGCGCGTCAACACACATGTTTGTCTAAACAACTGGCAACACAAGTGAGTAACAAGATAACTGTGTCTTGCCTGCAGTCAAGTTTAGTGGTGGTAGCATGATGGTCTGCCAACACTGCAGAAGCTGCGCTTGTGGAGCTGTACTGACTCGGGATGACAGCTACTTAAACAAGGATGCCTGTACTGTATAATGAGTGATTTCCAGATACTGCTACACTACTCCTGAGTTTCATTTCTTCAACACTACACCTTACCAAACCAAAACTCGTCCGTCATGTTGCCAAAACCAGCCGTGTAATGTCTCCAGCGTTTCATAAAGTCCAGTTTGCCGCTGTTACGACGCTGCAGCACCTGCAAGATAACCGGTTATTCAAACAAGTTTTCGATACAGGGATACCTAATATCATGACCAGAAAAGGGACAGCGTACCAGCCATCCGCCTCCTTCAGCATCCATGTCGCAGTAGGCCTCCATTGGTTTGGAGGGCTCATTGTTAAGATACACTGTGTAGATACCACTCTTCTTGTTGCCATTCTTCAAGATCTGAAGACAGTCCATAGGGAAGGGGTACAGGATACCAACTACAGCGTATAATATAACCATGAAGACAGGACCAAAATGTTAGAATGTATCAACTCATCATAAATGGTGTTTACAAACAGACAGACTTGTTTCGAAGATGCTTTGGACCACTTTGCTCCTCTTGTTGCCTTTGTAGGCGATGATGTTGACAATGTATCTCTTGCCCATCTGGAGACTGGACAAGGCAAACGAGCTTACTCTGGAGCCGAGCTGCTTCTCAACAGTCTGAGCACAAAATAAAAACAACAATGATGAAGATAAAGACAACCGTGCTGCACCAAACAATCCAAGGAAATGGAGAGAATAAGCATACTCTACAAAGAAGACATCTGTATTAGAACAGGTGAACTGAGGCTACAGTGCTAACCACTCTGCCACTATGTCAATGCATTGATAGTTCTACTTTTACACCTAAAATTACAACAAAAGCGCCACAATATCAATGAAAACTGTAATAGGACCGTGCACTTAATGGCCACAAGAGGTCAGCCGTGCACAGAATTTAAGGCAGCCCTTCGGTAAAGTGGTATTTATAGTCAGTATAGTCAGTACAGCCAGTGCATAGTCAATAGCTTGACAATAATTACTCATGAGGATATATATATTGTATAATTTACATAAGAATAGAAGATCAAATAGTGGTATATTAATATTCATCTATGGACAACACAATTTCATTGCCAAACCAAGGTGTGTTGAGACCCAATGTTGTTTCATTGTTGATATTCAACATACCTCCATGATACCCTCCTCATCCCTATAGGTGAGGATGTAGCCTTCAATGTCAGCTAGAGGAGGACTCCAGGTCAACATGGCTGATTCCATGGTCACATCCAAAGCCTGCATGTCCCGGGGAGCGTCAATATCTGTCAGGTAAATCACAGCAGATGTCACATCAATCATTCATGCCGGTAAGGAATATTGCACTTTATAGTTTGGATTTTGGAACTGAAAAGCTTGAAATTGCTATCACACCTATACCTTACTTGACATGCATGCATAATGTACAATTACTTTCTGTAGATGAACTAGCAATTAGACAAATTAGTGTTACAAAATGTACTCAAAACCAAAGATGGTTTTAAATGAAATGAACTAATATAACAATTCAATATACGACACCAGTCCAAACAGAATAGTGCTATACTACTGTAATGTCCACACCAGATAATAAAGTCAAGTTAAATATGTGATTTAAAAATTTGAAGGGGTTGAATGTTTTGGACACCTGTTGGGATTAGTGTTTGTACTAATAATTGGTATATTAAGGCACATGGCGTGTCCAAAGGAGTGTAAAATAAAATTATTTCCCTAGTCCCTGACCACTGATGGATAAAACCAGATATACTGTATGTCTGGTCCAAAACTGTATCAGGTAACGAGCTAATTAAAAAAAGGCCCACTTCTGACTTTTCACCTCACATGTGAGCGTGACACAAAGCAACGTTTGTTCTAAGTCTTCCAACATGTGGCTGCTGCTGCTGCTATTGACCCACACTCAAGTACACAACATACTGTAGTTGACCTCTGAGAAGGCTCTCCTGCCAAAATAAAGGATTCTGCTACTTCCTGCTAGATGTGCTGTGACTTTAATCATGAATAAAGAATAAATCTGAGAAATGTGGAATGCTTGGCGTGTGTGCTTCCAAGTGGTACACCTGCATAATCTAATTCGATACCGTACAAGTGCTGTACTGTATTATTAATTCATTCGCTTACAATCATAATGGTTGCTATTCATTCTATACCAATATTATTATTGCGATTGTACACTCAACAAAATTATAAACACTGTTTTTGCTCCTATGTTTTTACACAAAAGGCCTAGGTCTCTTAAATATTGTTCAGAAATATGTCTAAGTCTGTGTTAGTGCTCATTCAGGATTCATAATCTATCCACCTCACAGGTGTGGCATATTCAGAGACAGCAAGAGTCCTGTTAGCTGTATTGGTGGTTGTACACAGAGTGTGGGGCTTGGGGGGTTGTCTAAAAACCAGTCAGTATCTGGTGTGACCACCATTTGCCTGAAATACCATATACAGCAATCCAGAGCATCCCAAACATGTAGATGATTAACAAAACGATGGGTCTCATGCTCTTGTCACAGTCCATCTGTGCATTCAAAATAACATCAATACAGTCAAATGCACCTGTGTTGTTGATGGTGTGGCCTGTATGTTATGGACAGTAAACACACGTGCACTTTACTGATGGCATTTTGAAGACAGAAAGTATGTTCGGTATGCTCTGCATTGACAAATACTTTATTTGAGGCAATGTGCACATTTTGAAATGGCCTTTTATTGTAGCCAACCTAAGTCCGTTCATACTGGAAGCCCCCTGATAAATATTTTTTTTTTGTTGGGTTGAAAAAATGAAAAAATGTGCGTCCACACTGTGCCGCTTTAAAGAATTGCATCCAGACGGGAACTTATCACTTAAGTGAAACTATACAAGACACACCCTTTCTGAGGCTCGTCTAGACTTCACAGGAAGTGAAATTACTTCTGCGAATCATTATGGAATATAAATATCAGGAGACTGTCAACAGGGGTGAGTCATGCCAGTCAAAATATTCAGATATTATGTTGGCTTGTCATCAAAACTCACTTCTGGTCAGTTCCGGCGGTGGGTCAGTGACATCACCATTTTCGTGTCGGCTGTTTCTGTGTGGATGAGTGTGGATAAAATACTTTGTCGTTTTGATCTGAAAAGAAGTCTATATGGATAGCCCGATGACAGATTGGTAAACAATATTTGAGAGAGATAGGCCTTTTGTGGCTCGAATCTCCGCTTGGCAACTCTGTGTGTTTGCATGTTCTCCCCGTGCATTCCAAAAACATGCATGTTAGGTTAATTGTTGACTCTAAAATGTCCATCAGTATGAATATAAGTGTGAATGATGTTTGTCTGCCCTGCGATTGACTGGCGACCAGTCCAGGGTGTACCCCGCCTCTTGGCCAATGTCAGGTAGGATAGGCTCCAGCATACCCCTAATAAGGATAGAAAATGTATGGATGGATGGAGGCCTTTTGTGTACATAAAAAAAGTTTTACATCTTTGAGTTCAGCTGGGTGCAAAAACAAAAGAGTGTAGTTTGCTGCTATGTGGAACTGCACTCATCATACTTAGAAATATTTCTAATATGTGGTCTACCGTAAAGCTTGAGATTTTCAGTGGCAGATTTGACTTTGTAGCAGGGAAAAACTCTAAGGAACAGATTTAAATTGATGTACTGTAACGTTATTCAAACTGTACAGTGGTCAATATTGAAATGACTGCTTTTCAGCAGATATTTGGGTTGGATCAACCTGTCTCCGCTTGTCCAGAGACCTTCCTGGTTCTTCTGTTCGCTTTGACAGCCCACACATAGACTGTGTAGATGACACCAGGCCTCAAACCAGTCAGACGGTGAGAATCAACCTCAGGCCTGATATGTATCTCTCTACTAGCGCCCTCAGAGGGGCTGTAGGTGAGCACATAGTCGTCGATATCTGCCAGGACCTGCTCCCAGGACACCTTGAAGTTGGTCTCGGTTTGGTCTTGGGCTAAGAGGTTAGCGGGAGCATCCAGTTCTAGAGGAACATGTTAGTGGTGGATGCAGTTGATGCTACGACTACAAGAAATACTGTTTCAACAAGCATGAGCTTTAGTAACAGCCAGACTCTGTTTGTTTCTATGACGCAAGGTGACAGTTATCACTCGGGGTGTCACAAGATCTCGAGAGATTAAAAAGTGACACAATTTGTTTTAGAAAAAAAAAAAAGTCTTGTGGGCAACAGACCTGGAACAATAATAAATTAATTAATCACACAAGCATAGCAAATTAATGGACAGATACATGAAAATGAAAATTTCCTCATCTCCCCCCTCCAATCAGGCAGAAAGAGAGTTCACTCTGTGCATTGTTTTCAGCACCTTGGTGTGTTTGTTCCAAAGGACACGGGCATAAATTTAGTGATCCCTTTCTTTCAGTCTCTTTGTCTCAATGGATGGATGAGTCAATTGCAATATATCGTCATATACTTTAAAATATTTTAATTATACTTTTCTTAAAAGTACCTTAATTTACAGTGTATAAGGCGGTACTTTTTATAAAATTTTGAACCCTGCTGCTGATACAGCAGTGCAGGCTAATCTCAAGACATCTGGTATACTTCAGAACTGCTACTAATCCTTTTTACTACATTACTACTAATGGTAAACATGGTGCCTGAGTCAGTGAGGAAGAGGTAATGCTTACTTCAGCAGGAAAAACTCACAATGAGCTCGCCAAACTATCGGAAATCGCAGGAGGTCATTACTCAACATAGTTTACTCACTCACGGTGTCATAAAAGAAAGACCGCTAAAATCCTCACACAGCAACTTAACACGCAACAGGTGGGTAACAAATAGACAAGGCAACTACCAATACAACTATGTCAACTGCTTCCCAGCATGCATTGACTTGCTTTGCTGAAAAGCAGGCTTCCTCCGGTGGACAAAGGCCGGCATTGCAGCTGAATGAATTGCAGTGGCAGGTCACCACACCACACCACAACAGTGTGGTGGCTGGCATGCTTCCCAGCAAAACAAAGCAATGCCTGCTGAGAAGCAGTTTTACATAGTGGATGTACTAGTGGAAAGCATGTATAGGTATGTATGAATTTCAGGCACTTTTCTGTTCATACACATATATTTTTATAATAGATTTAGAAGAATGGAAACTGAAATTCAATATGACCAAATATAGAAATGATTGAAGACAGATTTCAAGTTGTTGCTGTTATATTAGGATTGCTGTACTGTGACAATCATGTTTTAATATGTTTCCACTCTTTCTGTCATACAAGCAGGCCAAAATTCATTGCTGTCCATTACTCATAACTGCTTTCTGCAAATACTAACAGACAGAAACAGCTGCAGAATATCTCTAAAGCATATCAGACAGCTGAACGCAAAGAGACATACACGGCAACATTTTAGTGAAATTCAGAACCCTCTCAGGCAGCGCCATCACCCTGCAGGAAGGTGTTCCTTTCAATTACACTGAGTTGCCTTTTTCAGTTCAAGTTTCACTCCTGAAACACAACTTATAATATAACTAAAATAAATGAATAAAGCAATATCAATGTGTAAAATACTATCTTGTTGTTAAACGATAATTTTTTTATGTCAGCATGTCAGTTTTGCTTCTGTTGTTCACAATTCGTTCTTAATTATGGACATGCCCTCTAAGCAGGGCAGCCCATCTTACTATTCATGTTCTTTAGCTATTATTCTTCCGGTTTCTTCTTCTTATATCTTATTCTTCCGCTTTTTCCGTAAGGAGTACCCCCACATATGTTACACCGTCGGAAAGCTGGCGTTCTGGAGCAGAGTGCTATTACTTTTGGTAACGTTTTGCGTAACCATGGTGACGGTAGAAGTAAAAGAAAATATTTTTGGCCACTAGATTAGGTACATCTGGAAGACAGGCGTTCTATTTTTAGAACAGGTCAAGATCTGGAAAAACAGGAGGATTTGCCTCCTTTTCACAGCCTCATAGCTCAGGCATACGATCACGTAGAAACACGCTTAGAAACATGTCTTATTTTGTAGATATACTTGTCTACTTTCTCTGTGGCTAAAAAGTTTTTTGTTGAAATGTTTACTTTTGGCTCTATCGTCATCAGAAAGAGATAAGCGGAAAAGGACCTCTGCCGCACACTCTAGCTCAGAGTGGGAGGAGGCAGAATTTTTTTTTTTTTTTCCAAACAAGTCCTCCTCTAGGCCACACCGTTCAGCCCAGGTCGATGATTATTGCTAAAAACCTAGACATAATCGTTTATGCCAAAAGGCTTCGCCAAAGGTGCGCTAAAAGCTCGCCAGCTTCAACCTGGTCTATTTTGGCATGACGTGAAGCGCAGCCGGTCTAGTGAGGATTTGGCTGACTGGCACACAGTGAGCGCGCGTCACCAAAACCCCACAGGCATGTTTACACAATGTCAGGTACATTTTAATTAATAATCACAACCCACTGTTTAAAGTAACTATCTGAATCAGCACATACAGTGCATTTTGACTCTGTAGTGTTTTTGGACATCATCCGGGAGTGGGTTATTAGCCCTTTATTAGCCCATTCATCCAATACTTGATTTAATTTATTTGGAAAGAAATCGGGGTCATTACTCATTACCCATTGTCCAGTAGCGCCAATTTACAAATATTCCTCCATGTTGATAATGTATAAAGAATGCAAAAGTTCTGTCCATGATATTCTTTCCATTTACACTTATCTATGCAAGGTAAAGTCCCCAATTATATACTTGTTGCGTTCTTCTCCATATTAATCCATTTTGATTCACTATTTTAGTTTCTTATTTGAGTTGCATAAAAATAGTTCTGCAAATGTGGTACACCTAGTTCTCCCTCTTCTTCGGATTGAAGTAATAATTTGAATTTGATTCTAGGTTTTCTATTATTCCAAATCAAATCTGCTAGCATTTTATTCCATGAGTAAAACTGCATTTTTTGACAATGGAATTGAAAGTGCCATGGAAAATAAATAAGTATTGCAGAAGAACCATACTTTTAATAGTCTCTTTTTTACGAAGAATACCATGAGACTAGTTTCTATTTAACTGCATTCATAATTTGTTTTCTAATACACCATAATTCATTTCAAAGAGGTCCTGTAAATTCTGACTAGTATTGACTCCTAAATATTTAATTTTTTGAGCATCCCATTTAAATTTGTAACTCTCTGTCAACGTTTGACTAATTCACATTTGTTTATATTAATTTTGTATGCAGATACTTTACTATATTCTTTAATTGTTTCCATTAATATGGGTAGAGATTGATCAGACTCAGCCAAATACATTATAATATCATCTGCATAAATCACCAGTTTATGAATCTCACTTCCAATTTCAATTCCTTTTATATTTTTATTTTGTCTAATTGCTAGAGCAAATACTTCTATACAGAGGGAAAATAGTAACAGGGATAAAGGATCGCCCTGACGAGTTCCTCTCTAAATTGTGAAAGCTCTTGATAAAGTTCCATTAGTTTTAACTCTGGAAGATAGGGTGCCATATAACACTTTTATCCATAAACTGAATTCTAATCCCAATCCAAAACGGTGTAAAACCTCATACTGAAAATTCCAATTTACCAAATCCAAGGCCTTTTCAGCATCTATTGTCAATAGCACTGCTTCTTAATTATTCTTTTGTACATAGTCAACTATATTGATCGTTCGTTTTATATTGTCTAATAATAACCATCCTATTATAAATCTACATTGATCTCGATTAATTATATCTATAATACTTCTTCAGTCTGTTTGCTAATATGGCTGCTATTATTTTATGTTGTGTATTTAATAAAGATATTGGCCTATAGGAGGCACATTCTGTTATGTCTTTCCCTTCCTTTTGAATTAATACTATTAATGATGATTGCCATTTATTTTGACTGTAATGCATTATTGTAGGCACCCATCAGAAGGGGGGCAATTTCATTTGAACATTTTGTATACAATTAATTTGTATATCCAGCATCCCCCAGGTGATGTCCCTATTTTAGTTTATTTGTTCTTGTATTTCTGATTGATGATTGTAATTGATTTTGTTAACATATATATATATATACACATTGTTCAAGTCTATATTATCTAAATAATTCCTAATTTCATCTATGTTATTCTTTGTTTTTATATAATTTTTCATAAAACTTAGCAAATGTCTCTGCTATTTCTTCATGTTTTATTTATTTCATTTATTCATTTTTATTTTTGTTATATACTTCTTCTTTGTTTGATTTTTCAATTTATATGCCAGTGTTTTAAGAGAATTTGGTCCATCATAACTATTTTGCTTTGTGAATATTAGCAATTTTTCCACTTCCTGTGTCTGTATTGTATTCAATAGAGGATGTGTTTAGTTCAATTTATCTCTGTCTAAACATTTTTTTTTTCGAGCCTTAAATCTATCTTCATTTTCTTTAGTCCCAATTACAAGGAATTTCTGTAGTTTTTAGTCTTGTAAGAGGGAATTATTTAAACGCCAGATACTTTTATGTGAGCTCCCATTTAGTCTCATCATCAATTTAACTGCTGCATGATCAGATCAATTTATTAAATCAATTTGACAACTTTTGACCAAAGCTGTGTCTTCTTTAAACATCAAAAAATAAGATGATCTATTATATACAGAATGCCTACCAGAGTAATGTGTATATTTCTTTTTATTTGGATGAAGGGTTCTCCATATATGCACAACTCCTAATTCAGCACATGCCTTTACTTTTTAATCATTTTTCAAAAATTAGAAAATCAGTAAGTAAGCTGGTACAGTACATGTTAAACACAGGAAGTCAACAAATGTAATTAAATAAACAGGGAGAAGGGGTAGGATTAAATAATCTCTGCTTCTTTCTACTCCTTTTCAAACATGTTGTTTAACATAGGCTGTACTTCAACTTAACTTTGTTAAGCATTTTAGAAATAAAGCAAACTATTACCAATGACCCTCTCGTGTTGCTGTAAAGCAGTGGTTCTCAAATAGTGGGGCAGGCCCTGTCAGGGGGAGCACGAGAAGCCTGGAGTACTTTCAATGTTAGTGTAAACCTGCCAATATTTCCAAATGTATTACACTCAACATTCCATTTGACTGTTGAATAAACTTCACAGCTCCATTTTGTTGGTTTCAGTTTCAAATTCAGTTTGTACAGTACAGATAAATAGATATTATCAGTAGGCAATATTATTTGAAATGGGGTGTATGTGACAGAAAATAACTGAGAACCACGTCCGTGAAGCGATATCAGACATACAATATCAGTTTGGCATGTGCCAAACTGGCCAATATACAAAGCTTACCTGTCTGAGCTTCTGTGGAACTCTTCCTGCTGACCTTGTCTCTCCTGAAAGCCCAGATGTAGACTGTGTAGACCACGCCAGGCTTCAAGCCAACTAGCCTGTATGAGGTTATGTCACGACCAACTGGGATTTTAACACTGGAGCCTGCATCCGACGTGTAGCTCAACATGTAGCCGTCAATTTGGGCCTGGACCCTGTCCCAAGAAACTGTAGCTGTGTCTTCTGTTACCTGAGTGGGGATCAGGTTTTTTGGGGCATCGATATCTGAGGAAGTAAGAAGAAGGTAAGATGGCTTTTTATTTTCACTGTTTATTTCCAGACTTTGAGCAGTACTCAGAAGGTCTTGTCTGTGGTTTTGTGGCACCACATGGAGACGTGTGGGCCTTGCATGATGATGATGCAGGGTTTCACTTTGCATGGAGAGAAGATTGATTATGGGGAGGCAGCGTACAAGCAACCCGCAGAGACAGGGAAAGTGGAGGGAAATGTAAAAGCAATCATTATTAGGGTTTATTCCTTGGTGCACTTCAAGGTTAGTCTTGTGTTACAGTGATAAAGATTGATTGATGATATCCATCTGCTAAACTCCACTCCATCCATTTGTTTCTCTTCTTTTCCTTCTCGCTCTTGTGGTGTCACTGCTTGATGGTCCACGGCACATTTCATGGCCATAAGCTATTTTTCAACTAATCTTGGCAGTAAGCGAAATGTTTATGTTGCTCTTGGGATCCCCATCAAATCGAGAGATGTAATGTACTTTCAAGTAACTGTGGTAAACGCAAATCATCAGTTGTGATGATATGTTCAATGACAAACACCTGCTCATGTGCTATAGCAGAACTGACAACAAGGTTAGACAAAATTCACCATGAAGATAATCTATATCAGAGATGGTCAACTAGACCATAACATGAATAAAGCGTAATCCTGCACTTTTATGCATGTGTTTTCCTCACACTGAACCACTAATTCTAACCACTGATTGAAAGCTTTGACAGATCGCACTGTACCATATAAGGTGTCTCTTTAATTGCTTCTGCAATCCAACTATCCATGTGCTATTGCTTACACGGGCCTAGCTGGTGAATTGGGTCTAAATAAGGAGCAGCTGCAGCAGTAAGCCTTGTTTCCCCTTTTTCCTACAGCAGTAAGCCTTATTATATCTTCTAGCACGTTTGCAGCTTGGATATGTTCACTCCACGTGTCTTTGATTAGCCTGTTTTTCTCAGAGTTGAAAATCCTGAGATGATTCACAACTCTCTAAAAGTCACAATTTTCGGATTGTCTCCTCCTTGCTGATCAATGGTGGTTTTGTGAGGAATCCACATTGACAACTGCTATAGCTGTTGACTTTTTATATAGTTAAGACCAAAATATGTCATACCCATGCCAATTTATTGTGTTTAAAGTTGTTATTTTAATGTGAAATGAGTAGATTTTAAATAGAAACAACCAACACACCATGATTTTTAATGAGCAGGAACATTTGGAATTCACCAGATGGATCCAGTGCATCACGTCAACCATCGACTAGCACTAAATCATATCACATTTTTCTTCACTGTCCACACTCACCATTATGGCTCACGGTATAAGCTTGTAAATTCCAACCCGTTACGTCATTGACCCATAATTACGGCTCTCGTTGTTGCTACTGTGTGCTTTAATTGCCCTGTTATCACTGGCCCTGTGTGTAAAAGTTATAATGTATGTCACCGTACGCAATGAGATTCTGGTTTTCCTATTAATTTCTGGGACTGCAACAAGGGCAACAAGGCATGGTCTGCAGTAGACCAATTAAAAGCAGATACCGTATCCTTGCTGCTGCTGCCCCAGAAACGGTTCATCTGGTTTGTCCCTTTCACAGATGGCCGCAAGTAGCATTAACACAATCCATCCGCATTCAGTCAAGCCAGGAAAACCAGCAACAAAAAATGATACTACGGTGCTGCCAGGTCTCAAGGGAGGTGATATAATGATGACTATTTACAACAAAAGCTAAGGTACTACAAATGTGAAAGCACCCAAAACAGCTGCTGTTTGTGTTTGATGCTGCAATGCAAAATGCAAAATTTACATAAAGTTGTGATAAAATGTGAAAGAGGCTGTACCATTTGCATTGTGGGACAGGGGTTTCTTTTTCTAAATTTTTCAACCAGTCTGAATCAAAATAAAATGTACACACATACAGTATTTCAGCTATTTCAAAAAGTTTCACAGTAATCAGTGTTATAGTTTTTCTGTAATCCTGTTTACTAACAAACCAGCCAACTAACACGAGTGTGCTTGGAGGAGGTAATGAATGTTCTGACACCAACCTGTGGAACCTGTGACAGATGAAGGCATGCCCTCTGAGGTACCTTTGACGGCCTGCACTGAAATCAGGTATTCTGTTCCTGGATACAGACCTGCAGAAAAGATAGCAATCAGTATGCTGCCATGTCAAATCTGCCTTTTATAAATGTCAGTGTCGATGCCCCCTTACCCACGATGGTGTGTTTTGTTCTCGCCTCTTGGCTCACCGGTACATTCATCTCCCCCACTTGTCCTGATGGGTCAGTGTGTGTGAGCCGAAAGTGATCCACTTTTGATCGTTGGTTGCTCCAGTCCACCTCGATGGAGACTTCTGTCTGGTCAAGAACTCGGATGTCATTGACTGTGGAGACCCCTAAGAAGGACACACGTGTGGTGTTGGGTGTGGAACAAGGAGCACACATGGTCTTCAAGGTACCTGCTACATATTAATGTAAACAGTAAGACTAACCACAGTTTGTACCTTGTCTGTGGCAAAAAAAAAGTTAAATCCCAAAAATGAATCATTCTGCGACATTTTTGCTCCTTTTATAGAACTAAGGATGGCATGTTTCAGTATAATGCAATGTAATTTTACACCTTAGGAAAAAAATGCTGTCTTGGCAATATAGAAATTTAATCTCAAAATGTAACGTAGGTGAAAGGATATGATGCACAGGTATCAAACTCCCGACCCGCGGGCCACATCCGGACCGGCGTATAATTATATCCGGCCCACGAGATGATTTATATTGTACTTATTCATGGAGCTGCTTCACAACCCATTTGCTGTCGACGTGGAAACCCGCACAGATTCAGATTCAGAGATAATAGAGCTGCATTGTAATAGGACACTAAATGCAAAGTACCACTCTCCAGGGCACGCCCAGTTTATTGGCTTAATTCCTGAACCAATGCCCCATCTTCGTCTACATATGGCTGGAACCATGTGTATAAAGTATTTGTTAGCACATATCTGTGTGAGAAGCTTTTCTCAGCAATGAAGTGAAACAAAACAGCACACATGAGTCACCTCACAGATGAACACCTACACTAACCTACACTAAGAATCTCCACTTCACAGAACACAGAACTTTACATCAAACCTGAATGAACTTCTTTTTCTTTTGGCTTCTTTTCTTATCCCTTCAGGGGTCACCATAGAGAAACCCTTGCTTCCATCTAACTCATCTTCTGCATCCTCTTCTACTGCACCAACTGCATAATATTTTTATTATACAGTATAATTTCTGAAAAGGCATAAGCCCGAAGAAAACTGGATGTTTTGATTTGTTGTTCATTGAATGTTTACTTACACGCACTACCTTTAATGTATTTTGGGTTTTGGCCTTGTAGATATTATTCCATCCATCCATCCATTTTCTATGCCGCTTATCCTCATTAGGGTCACGGGGATGCTGGAGCCTATCCCAGCAGACTTTGGGCGAGAGGCGGGGTACACCCTGGACTGGTCGCCAGTCAATCGCAGGGCACATATAGACAAACAATCATTCACACTCACATTCATACTTATGGACAATTTAGAGTTTCCAATTAATCTAACATGCATGTTTTTGGAATGTGGGAGGAAATCGGAGTATCCGGATAAAACCCACACACGCACGGGGAGAACATGCAAACTCCACACAGAGATGCCCAACGGAGATTTGAACCCTGATCTTCCAGATCTCCTGACTGTGTGGCCAATGTGCTAACCACTCAGCCACCGTGCGGCCCTGTAGATATTATTAGTGAGTGCAAAACAATTTAAGTTTCAATTGATTTATTCAGGATTATTTCCTGTTTGGCTTTATTCATGTTCATGTTAAAAAAAATAAAAAAGTTTCATTGTGTTTAATAAAAGTTTCAAGTTTGGCGCGCGACCTAAAGAGTTGAGTTTTGACACCATGTGCAATTGAGTTTGACACCCCTGATGTAGTGGAGGTCTACTTGTACTTCATATCCCATCGCTGACATCATGTTTTTCTTGAGATAACAAACTAGTCGAGACTACATCAACACCGTCTGGTTAAAACTGATAGTGCACTTCATTTTCCTCATCTGCTTCTTGACACTATTCATGAACGAGCAGTTCCCCACAACTGATGGATTAATCAACTAATCAGAATACCCATCCTACTAATTTTCCAAAATACTTTACACAGTCAAAGCTGAGTATTATTTTCATTCATTCATTCATTTTCTATATCGCTTATCCTCATTAGGGTCGCGGGTATGCTGGAGCCTATCCCAGCGGACGGGGTGGGGTACACCTGGACTGGTCGCCAGTTAATTGCAGGGCAGACATACAACCATTCACACTCACACACTCTAATGGACAATTTGGTCACCAATTAACCTAACATGCATGTTTTTGGAAAGTGGGAGGAAACCGGAGTACCCCAAGAAAACCCACGCATGCACGGGGAGAACATGCAAACTCCACACAGAGATGTCCAACGGAGATTCGAACCCTGATCTTGTGACTGTGAGGCCAACATGCTACCCACTCATCCACCGTGCGACGAGAATTATTGTGTTATCTATATTATATTGTTATTCATTGAGAAAGAGTTATATCTGTGTTCGGGTCGGGAATCCCACATCCCCTAAAGTGTCTGACGTAGATCATCGTTTGAAGTTTGCGGCCAAAATACCAAAATGTCGGACCTCTGCTGTGCCCTCTTCCTCGCACAGTCGCAATCCAGACTAAGTGGCTAAGTGTGGTTTTCCACTGCAACTGTAACCACCCGTGAGAATCTGCCTCAATCTGTCCTGCCTGTGTGTCTTTTGCTGCTTACATCTGTCTCCCCTCACATCAGTGAGGAAGTCGGATTCACATTAAAAACAGTCATTTCCTCATAATGAGCCTTAAACTCTGAGCCAAACAAACCAGAGCTTAATGAAACACTTTTGTCAAATAATGGTTGTTGTGTTTGACAGACGTTCCATAAACTACTCAATTGCAAATATTGTAGGAAGCCATCCAACTACTTTCAATAACTGGACTTGATACCATCTTCCATGAATGTTCTACGTTACAGTTTCTACACTGCATATTTTACCCGTGCCAAAAACGTAAAAGCCATTCTACGTGAAGCACTGCACAACCGGCAGGCTCACCTGTGGTAGCTTCAATGTCATCTGATTCACTTTGCACGCCTCTGATGACAGCGTGGACTTGGACAATGTAAGTTAAACCGGATCTCAGGCCTCTGATGAGGTAGGACTTTTCCGCGTTGGGAACTTGAACCTAGAAAGCAGAATAACGTTGGGTTGTTATCAACGTACTTGTTTCCTTAACATCAAAGTAAATGTACCTTCTTCAAGGCAGTCCCTTGACCTTTAGGATGATAGATTAAAACATAATACTCGGCACCGGGAACAGGCGTCCAGTCCACAAGGAGAGAGACGTCGGTTACCTGGACCAACCTTAGACCTTGAGGACTGAGGACTGTAGAAAAGAACAGAAAAAAAACTAAAATTTTTAAAGACTGACTGTTTTTAAGGAAGGGCCATGTTTTTTGCTGATAGTGTTAATAAACATAATTTTATGATGTTCATAATAGTTGGTGGAAATGTAATCAATCCTTGTCAATATTTGTTTTTATGTAGCGATTGTTGGTAATTTATTAGGCACTTTTGTGGGCAGCCATGAGGTCCTCATGGAATCCATGGAGAGTTTTTTGTTGTTTTTTTTTTTATTGAAATTGTCAACAATATTGCAGTCCAAACATATCTGGGCAATCAACATAGAAGATAAACAAATACATAGATAAATAAATGACAAAGAAATAGAAAAAAAAGTATAGATTAGAGTATAGATTAAAAAAAATATTGTTTGCCCCTACCCGATTTCTTATTTTTTTGCTTGTCTGTCACACTGGAATGTTTGAGATCATCAAACTAATTGAAATATAATTCAATGACAACACAACTGAACACAAAATGGAGTTATTAAATTCCATCCATCCATCCATTTTTTTCCGCTTATCTGAGGTCGGGTCGCGGGGGCAGCAACCTAAGCAGGGAAGCCCAGAGGTCCCTCTCCCCGGCCACTTCGTCTAGCTCTTCCCAGCGGATGCCGAGGCGTTCCCAGGCCAGCTGAGAGACATAGTCCAACGTGTCCTGGGTCTTCCCTGAGGCCTCCTACCTGTTGAACGTGCCCTGAACTCCTCCCCAGGAAGGCGTTCGGGAGGCATCCTAACCAGATGCCCGAGCCATCTCATCTGACTCCTCTCAATGCGGAGGACCAGCGGTTCTACTCCGAGTCTCTCCTGGATGACAGTGCTTAGAACACACCCTCCGGTCCCCCTTCTTGAAAAGCGCGACCACCACCCTGGTCTGCCAGTCCAGGGCACCGACCCTGACGTCCACGCAATGCTGCAGAGTCGTGTCAACCAAGACACGCCTACAGCATCCAGGGCCTTAAGGAACTCCGGGCGGATCTCATCCACCCCCGGGGCCTTGCCACCAAGGAGCTTTTTGACCACCTCGGTGACCTCAGCCCCAGAGATAGGCGAACCCGACTCAGAGTCCCCAGGCACTGCTTCCATGTTGGAAGGCGTGTCGGTGGGATTGAGGAGGTCTTCAAAGTATTCCCTCCACCGGTCCACAACATCTCGAGTCGAGTTCAGCAGCACACCGTCCCCACCATACACGGTGTTGACTGTGCACTGCTTCCCCCGCCGGAGACGGCGGATGGTGGTCCAGAATCTCTTTGAAGCCATCCGGAAGTCGTTTTCCATGGCCTCTCCGAACTCCTCCCATGTCCGGGTTTTTGCCTCAGCGACCGCCAGAGCTGCAGACCGCTTGGCCTTCCGGTACCTGTCAGCTGCCTCCAGAGTCCCATGGGCCAAGACGGCCTGATAGGACTCTTTCTTCAGCTTGACGGCATCCCTCACCACTGGTGTCCACCAACGGGTTCTGGGATTACCGCCACGACAGGCACCGACCACCTTACGGCCACAGCTCCGATCGGCCGCATCGACAATGGAGGCACGAAACATCGCCCACTCGGATTCAATGTCCGCTGCCTCCCTCGGAACATGGTCAAAGCTCTCCCGCAGGTGGGAGTTGAAACTCCTTCTGACAGGGGACTCTGCCAGGCGTTCCCAGCAGACCCTCACAATGCGTTTGGGTCTGCCAGGTCTGACCGGCATCCTCCCCCACCATCGGAACCAACTCACCACCAGGTGGTGATCAGTTGACAGCTCCGCCCCTCTCTTCACCCGAGTGTCCAAAACATGTGGCCGCAAGTCCGACGACACAACCACAAAGTCAATCATCAAACTGCGGCCCAGGGTGTCCTGGTGCCAAGTGCACATGTGGACACCCTTATGCTTGAACATGGTGTTCGTTATAGACAATCCGTGACGAGCACAGAAGTCCAATAACAAGACACCGCTCGGGTTAAGATCAGGGGGGCCGTTCCTCCCAATCACACCTCTCCAGGTCTCACTGTCGTTGCCAACATGAGCGTTGAAGTCACCCAGCAGAACAAGGGAATCCCCCAAGGGAGCACTCTCTAGTACTTCCTCTAAGGACTCCAAAAAGGGCGGGTATTCTGAATTGTCGTTTGGCACATAAGCGCAAACAACAGTCAGGACCCGTCCCCCCACCCGAAGGCGTAGGGAAACTACCCTCTCGTTTACTGTGTTAAACTCCAACGTGCAGGCTTATTTTAAAATGCATTTTGTATTCAGTTGTGTTGTCACTGACAATTTTTTGTTTGATTATCTGTAACATTTAAGTGTTACAAACATGCAAAAAAATAGAGAGAATCTAACAGGTTAATTGGCAACTATAAATTGTCCATAGGTATGAATGTGAGTGTGAATGTTTGTTTGTCTATATGTGCCCTGCGATTGACTGGCGACCAGTCCAGGGTGTACCCCGCCTCCCGCCCAAAGCCAACTGGGATAGGCTCCAGCATACCCGCGACCCTAATGAGGATAAGCGGTATAGAAAACAAGTAAGTTTTTTACAGTGCTTACTATTTACAGCTGCGTACATGTTGATCACGCCACAAGGTCATTGCACAGAAATAACTTCATTCAAATTAGGTGAGTAACTAACACGTACTAACTTGTACTAACTACTAACTTAGTACGAACTAACAACTGCTTAGGCTGCTGCCCCCGTGTCCCAACCTCGGATTAGCAGAAGAAATTGGATGGAGTAACTAACAAGATCGTGTTTTAAGAAACTGGATTCTTATTCGGATGTCTGTTGTCTTTTAGCACAGTTTAGCACTGTCCTTGGTGACTGTTGTGATGCTAACAGAGCTAATGCCGTACCTCACCACCTTGAACGCCACTGAAGCTCTTTCATTTGCTGTTTTTGGCTAATGAATATTGTAATGAATTTAGCTTCAAATAAACTACAGTATTTAGGTTCTGAATGAATTACTAATAGCCTCTTCTCACCTTTTTCATGTACTTTCTGGAACTGGTGAAGATACTTCAGTGGCTGACACGCTAAACGACATGTAAAACTCTTCATCGGAGGTGATGGAACAACTGACGTTGGAAAAGAGGAGGAGTAGGAAGAAGACGGTATGGAACTATGGTTGTGTACTGTAACATAACAGCTGCCAAGACACAGCACAGAGCCAGTCAGCTGTGCTTGAAAGTAAGGCTTTCCATGAATTATGCAACCTCTATGTGGATTAATAGTAGGTGAATAGATAGACTTAAATTACCAAAGCTTTGCAGAGGACAAATGTGACATTTTTGCTCACAGAAAATGTCTGCACTATACAGTTAATCTAAACAAGGTTAAAAATGATGTCAGTTTTAGCGCTTTAGTAGCTTATTGCCACTTGCTGCTACTTGGTATGCATAACCCTCAAATAACCTTTCTGAATAGCTTCAAAATGTGCATCATATTCAAATGGAAAGACTACAGTGGTTAACAGTGAACATGAATTCATTTTGAATACATTGTTGAGTTTAATCACTTTTTGTCACAGGATAAATAAAGTGTTTATCCATAATGTATTTACTGTATTTAGAGTGAACCCGTCAATGTGGCTGAGTTACAACAATTCTGCAACATTCCTCCATGGCGCTGCACCCTCATTGCAAGTTCTCGCAAATGCTTGACTGCAGTTGTTGCTGGTGAGGGTGGTCCAATCAGTTATCTAATTTTCCTTTCCCTTTATACTACAAAGTTTCACGCTAAAACTGCAATTTTGTGCTCTGTTGTGTTGTCATTGACTAATATTTCAATTAGTTTGATGATCTGAAACATGTTAGTGTCACATGACAAACATGGAAGAAATAAGGAATCAGGAATGGGGCAAACACTTTTCAGTTGAGCACACACTGTTTGAGTGGAAATCTACTTTAGGTAAATAAAGTAGTGTATGATTTAAATGTTGCCAGTCATGAATAAAACACAAATAGCTGACAGCTCTAACAGTGATGAAAGTTTGATACCCCTGAACCTTGGACAACATCAGAATCAGCAACATAAAACGCTGATCAGAGCATTCTTAAAACAGTGTATTTTATTTAAATGAATAACATAAAACAATACAGTTTTAATATTATTCAATTAAAGTAAAAAGGCTTTTGATTATTATTTTTTAATTACCACTTTTACATTTCCTTTCTGACTTGTCCCTAATATTATGCTCTGGTTAAATCATTTCAACATAGCACTTAAACACTACGGTTCTTTATACTGAACATGCTGAATGGCAAATCGGACATTAAATTAGGAGACTTTAGTGGATAAAAAAAAGATTATCAAAGAGAAGAAGTGAGTCCATCCATCTAACTTGCTATTTAAATCTGTTTTTCTGTAGCGAGGAGCTACAGAAGAGTGAAATTACCTGCCACCAACCAGAATATACAACCTCTATGTGTAAATTAAACAGTTAGTTACTGGTGGCAGCTGCTGGCCCTTCTGCTTGTCTGGACTTCAACTGCCACAACATGGACTTTTGCACTTCATTCTTGAAGCCGGCAGGAATTTAGAAAACAGCACATTTTAGCAGCTACAGTATGTAAGGTAATGTTTGATGGAAACCCAGAAGACTGACGGATTGTGGGATTATGTAACATTTCAAGGCCAAAGGAATGAAGTAATTGTCAGGGGTCAGACCACTGAAAGGACCCCCCAGCCACTCATTAGCTGCTATCTAAAATAACTGTTGGGTGAATTATTTGCAAACCAAAAATGTAGGTATTTAACAATGAGCAAACATGCGATGAGGTCATGTTTGGATTTTCTTTTGCATGACCATTTTAGCATGTTGGCAGGTATTTTGAATCAACCACCACTGTATAGGCCATTTTGGTGCACGGTGGGTGGTAAAACTACACAGCGACATATAACATATACATAAAATATCAGGACACCATAACATAAAGGTGTGATTGTTTTTCATTGTACGGAACATGACTATTTTAGTTACACCCATAGCAACATTTCCTACTCTTTAGGGTTAGGGTGTGGTTGTCAAACATAATTGAAAACTGAAGGTGGTCTCCTTTAGGGTAGGATCAGTACAGAAAGGCATGGAAACAAAATTTAAGATACTGTACTTCCATTTCAAGCATAACCTGGAACAGTAATGGAATGTAATAGAAAAGCAGAATATTTCAACGAGACTATTAACATGAGGAACACCGAAATGGTGACTCCCACTTCAACATATACAGTTCTGTACAGTACTTTACTTTAATAACATGGTGGATGTGCTATGCCCAAAACCGATATATGGATACAATATACAGGTATATTGTGTACTGTATGTATTAGGGCTGTCAATCGATTAAAATATTTAATTGCAATTACATTACATTTTTCTATATTTACCTCATAATTAATCACATTTAATCGTAGATAAAAGTACATCCATCCATCCATTTTCTATACCGCTTATCCTCATTAGGGTCGCGGGTATGCTGGAGCCTATCCCAGCTGACTTTTTATATATAATAGGGCCCTATTAAATCTGTTTTTTTTTCCCCAAATTCCGTTTTCAAAATTGTTTGTATTTTAATTTTTTTAAACTCCTAATTTTACATTTTACACATATTTTTTAAAATAGGTTTGTCTATAACAAACACCATGTTAAATCATAAGGATGTCCATGAGTGCACTTGGCACAAGGAAGGAATTCTTTGAGGCCCTTCTCAATCCCCTTTACATGCCCTCCACAGAGGAAGAGGAGGCTGAGGGCTTGAACGTGGACAGTTCCATCACCCTGTCTGAGGATAGTCAAAACACTCCTAGTGGCAAAGCTCTGGGGTGGACAAGTTTCACCCTGAGTTCCTCAAGGCTCTGGAAGTTGAGGGACTGTACTAGCTGACAGTACCTCTGGATTGGCAGATTTTAAGAAGGGTGAGATCACACTCCTCAGCCTCCCCGGGAAAGTCCACGGGGCTGGAGAGAAGGGTACGACCGCTACAGAAGGTGCAATGTGTTTTGTCCTGGTTCGAATCACCATGGTTCCCAGTCAGAAAAAGGTGGATTGCACCATCCAAGTTGGGAGGGAAGTCTTACCCCGGAGGAGGAGTTTAAGCATCTCTGGGTATTGTTCACGAATGAGGAGTGTGAGGACGACAGCCAAACTCTGCGTTATTAACCCATTAACTTTGACAGCCCTAATATGCATATTCAATGATTAAAAATATATATATATTCCGGGAAATTTAAAGTTTAGAATTTTGGTCACAACCCCAAGTTGCACTGCAAGTAGAACTTATGTAGATTATGCTACATACAAGATGGCTGGGAATTCAGAGCTTTTGTGGTCTTACCTGAAAGCGTTCAAGTTGAAAGTAAACTTGAACATTGTTCAAAACATGGTTGATGACATCAAAAAAATGTTGTTTGGGATTAGAGGTGCTTTTTTACTTCTCACACGAAAACCTACACTTCTCATTCCACTATTTACCAATTAGTTATTTAAGTAATTATTTATTTCTGACAATTGTGTGGTCAGGATAATGATAATGAATACACTACTTGGCTGCGGCCTTCTGACGTACTGTTGATTCAGTCTCTAGGTTGCTGTGTAAACAAGTACAACATAAGGTCATCCATGGGAGGTTGAGCTGCATTGCTTTCACATCGGCAAGTGCCCCATTATTATTGCACAAACAATAGAAGCCTGACAAAGTAGCTTACCCAACGAGCAGTCCTCGCTATAAAAGCCCTCGTCACAGACACACTGGTCGTCCACACAGCGGCCATTTGTGTTGCAATCATTTGGACACTTCTGGATACTGCAGTCCTCGCCGGTGAAGTGCGGGAAGCACACACATTTTCCATCAACACAGTGGCCCTTGTCATTGCAGTTGTCAGGGCACATCAGCTCGCCGCAATCATCGCCTGTGTAGCCCTGATGGCAGACACACTTTCCATCCACACAGCGGCCATTGTCATTGCACTCATCCGGACAGGAGGACACTGAGCAGTTTGGGCCTTCCCATCCTGGATAGCAGAGGCAGCTGCATGTGTCATGTTGGTAGGCCCCATGACCACTGCAGCTTCTGTCCACACCTAAAGATGTCAAGATTAAGCAGTGTGATTGCCAAGCTATTCATTGTGGGTGCTACCTGCAGTTCCACAGCATCCCTGAGAGCATTGGGTTTTCAGGTAGTTGACTTCCTCCTCCAAGCCATTCACTCTGTACAAGAGAGACTTGAAGCTCTCAGATTCATCGCAGTCACATTTGGGTGACTGCAGCCTAATGTTGTGTTTGAAGATGATGTCGTTCTCTCCACTCTTTGTGGTCTCCATCTGCAGACCTAAAACATATGACCAAATACCACTCAGTACAATGAAGTGAAGTTCAGAAGCGGTGGCTTTTGTGTGTAACGATTTTTTTTGCACCTTTTTCATCTTGGTTTGGCGGTTTACAACTGGATCCCCCTGGAACGTCGATGTTATAGACATGGCTGAAGGTGACTTCTTGATCAGAAGCTAAAGAGTCCACATTGCTGGCAAAGCTGACGTATAACGTGGTGCAGAGGAGAGCCGG
The DNA here is from genome assembly GCA_024372805.1 of Oostethus manadensis. Lineage (NCBI taxonomy): Eukaryota > Metazoa > Chordata > Actinopteri > Syngnathiformes > Syngnathidae > Oostethus > Oostethus manadensis. The sequence continues at coordinate 2,652,697 of QODF01000132.1, read as the reverse complement.
CAGGGCCCTCCATAAAATTCTAGTGGTCATGGCTAAAGGATAAGATGAACGCAAATTCATTTTTCAGAGTCTTAGGTAGTTTGGAGGCAGTGAGACTCAACTATATAATTATTTCATTAATTTGGTATCAAATTATCCACCCTTTCTTTACTAAGTTAGAACTGTTTAGGACTGTACAGTTAGTTGGAACTGACAAGAATGCGTATAGAAATGTAATATTAAATGATTTCTTTGTCCTTTTTCATAGCAATTAAATCTTGAGTATGGACTTTGTTTAATAATATGTTAGCGGAACTGCAGATGTTTGTCGTCTCAGCCAACTGGACCTGGACAATTTTTTAGCCTTTTTACAAAATAAAAAATAGGAAACTTGACCCCTCAGGCTTTGACTTTTCAATATGTACCCCTCGCGAAAAAAGTTTTGATACCCCTAATTTATCTGAATGCATCTAAAGCAAGGGTGGCCACAGTTTTTTCACAGAGGGTCACATATGAAAAAGGAAAATAAAACAATACAGGGGCTATTTTGATGCTAATCAAATGATGATAATTTTGTATAAAGGCAAACAAAATTATGTTTTATTTGTATTTAAAGACACACCTTTGTGTTAGCTTTATGATTGGGACAATAAAAAACAAGCTGCAAGCTGCAAATTTGGACACCCTTGATATGGAGTCATGCAGTGTGTGTGTGTGTGTGTGTGCGTGTGTGTGTGTGTGTGTGTGTGTGTGCGTGTGTGTGTGAGTGAAGGTGTGGGTGATGATGTCCAACTGGCAAAAAAGAAATAGGAAAGCCTTGTCACCAAACAAGTGACACTTTTTTTGCTTTAATTATGCTCAGTCATACATTGTAAGTTTTCACTTCCATAGTGCTCTACAAAATGATGTCATTCTGTTTGGCCAAACTGATGTCATTTGAACCAAAGTCCCCGCTGTGGCTTCCCCATGGAGGGTAATTACAGGCTCTCAGCAGTACTCTGTATATCATTTTGTATGATGAAGCAGTGTCACTTCATCATGCAAAATGCTTTTTTAGATCTAAATATGAGGGAATGTTTTGGGCTTGTGTGGTCCATTGATACACAAAACTTTTAATTATTTAATTTAACCTTTTAAGTACTATGGAGTGATCTTACAATTTTTATTTATTTTAAGAGCTAAAGTGGAACATGTATTCATACACATGTATTAGATATAAACGTAGCCACAGTGTCAATTTGAGAGTTGTATAGGTTCAACAATTTGGAAACCAACCAAAAATTTGAAAAAAAAAACGTTTCCTTTGGCTTTTTTGTTGGTTGTTTTTGTGATGCCACCACCAAAAAACATAGTATTACTACACTATAAGAATAGTGAATAGTAGAATCCTCCTGTATCAAAAGAATTAGCCATAAAGTCGATTTTAGAGCCATGCAGGAAAAACAATGGACTGACAAATTGTCTTATAAACAAGGCGAGAAGTTGGATTGATGGTGAAAGGATTGTTGCCAGTTTGGAACATTTCTGGATTTTACAAGATGTGTGCAAAACTTAACAGCCAGACCAACAGAGACGAGTATGAAAACTTTTTTGGTTTGTAACTTGTTTACTTTGAAACATTGCACCTTTGTCACCTAACTGGAGTGTTGATAACACTATGGTCAGTCTGAAATGTTGCACATTGTTATGACATTATTACTGTATTATTATATCCAGTAGCGCAACAAGTCAGAGCGGGGCTAGGGAGTGGGGCAAATTACCGAGCCATTTAAACCCAAATAATAAAGCTCACAATAACATAATTTTACATTTGCCAATTACTATCCCCCTGAAGCCCTGTCTCTGATTATTATCATTATTGCTATGACATTTTCAGTATGGGATTGTTTACTTTTCCATAAAAAAGTAACATTTTCATTGTTAAATAGTTATATTTATTTATCTGTGCTTGAAGGAGATGTGTCATTTAGTAAGGTGCTCTGCACTATTTATTTTTTGGGTATTATTGATTGGACTGAATGCCGACTACGTTTTTTTCATTGATATATTTTATACAGATAGATAGATCAATGTTTATTGTCATTACACATAGTATACAACGGATCGTATTTGGTCGCCTTACTTCCATTTCTAGCAACATAAAAAATTCACAATAATTAACATTAACCAACATTAAGAATTTTAAAACCTAAATGTTCCAAATGCCACCAAAATAAAAATATAGATATCAGATGTAGAATGTAAAATATTGATCCCATCGAACAAAAAGATGTGCTTTGACATTTTGGTCTGTGTCCAAACAATAGATACATTTGAAGTGTTAGTCGGTTTTTGCCAGTGCCTTACAGAATGCTTTTGAAAATGCTGTAAGAATGCCACTTTTGTATAAATGGCATACTTATTTTACAATGTAAGATTAATGTCTACATCAACAAACATTAACTGCAGAATCAAATCAAATTGTATCCTTTGTATCCTGTATCGAATTGTATCAAATCATTCTGTTTTCAAAATGCCTCGCATCGTTTACTTAGATTTGAATCAATGTGTTTATCACAAAAAAAAATTCATTCCTATATGGCAGTATGGGATAGAGCCTTTAGGGATGTGAAAATGTTACAAGCATCCGTTGTTGTCCTCTGTATACTATTCCGCGTCCCTCTTTGTATTCATTGGCATGTTACACTGCCTTGACATGATGTCCCGTTATTTTCATAGCTGGCCCCAACTACTGTATTGCCATCTGCCTGCGGTGGAAACACAAGCCTGAGAGGGTTCACCATTCCAAACCATACTGCGGTGAACTGAACTGTACTGCTAGTGGAAACACATCTGAATCAGTTCAAACACAAGTAACTTGTAGCCACTGGTGTAATTGCTATTGGTCAAAAGGTTTGGTGGTGTTTTGAGCAATCCGAGCCATGACATCACTCTCTCGTGACGTGTGTGGCTGTCGTCACGTCAACTTTTGGTGGTGTTTAAATGAGAACATGTGAAGGTGGAAAAGAAACGCAAGAGAAAGTGAGGCAATTGAATAACTGACCGAAAATAATGAATGCAGAAGATAGTCAGGTGCTCTATACCATCTGTATGTGTGGAGGGAAGAGATGCTTTAACCAGCGCTTTTATAGCTCCTATCAGATTTTTATTTGATGCTTGCTTCCTTTTGAGCCTTTTTCTTTGTTCCTTTTGGCCACTATGACCTTTCAAGCATAACAACGGTCTCCAGAGAAGAGAGGTACATACTGTAGAAATATGTATACTGTCATGTGAAAAAATATGCTCAATGTTTTATTATCATTAAGCAAATGGTCAGTAACTTATGGGTAATTAGTTAAGTCCCACCTCTACTTATTGTTTTACCAACATGCTTGTGAGTCCTTAAAGGTGAGAACCAAATTTTGTGGTGATGCAGCTAAACATTCATAAAGTTACAATGGGTGTTTTGTAGAACCCACTGAGCTGTGTGAGAAATTTCAAGTCAATCTGACTGAAGGGGTTTAATGCCAGCGCTACCATGTGGTGTATGTGTCAGAAGAATAATAGTACAACACAGTAGGGGAGTATGTTTTGCCAAATTTGCACCTTTTGTGTACAGCGGTTCAGGAGTACAAGATTTTTTTTATGGGACTGTGTTTAGTCAACTACATAGATGAATTGGCAAAGTACCTCTGGCATTATGTATTGTACAACTCATTGTGGCCAAACCTGGCTGTCAAAGCCTAATCCCCTCAGATCTCAGAAGCTAAGCAGGGCAGGGCCTGGTCAGTACTTGGATGGGAGACCTCAGAGGAACACCAGGTGCCACAGTGGGAGGAAATAAAACCTTCCTTGTGCCCTTTGGCAAGGCACTTCACCCACATTGCCTAGTATGAAAGTGGTGCGGTGGTTGAAGGGTTTGATGGTGCACACTGGCAGCCTCACTTTCTGTCAGTCTGACCCAGGGCAGCTGTAGTGACATAGTGGCTTACCATCACCTCAAGTGTGGTGTGAGTGAATAATGATGACCTCAGTGTAAGCTCTTCGATAAAGCGCGTAACAAGTGTAATTCATTATTGGCCAATGGGATTTATCTGAATTTTCTGGAAGACTTGTGGCTAATGCATCTCACATCTAAAGTTCCTACAAGTTGATGCAGAGAGAGGCATGGACTGAAGAGTGACGGAACATACATACAGTTTTTCTACCTTGCTCAAGTGTCCCTAAACGCAGTTACACATTCCTTTCCCGACAATAACTCCTTCTCTGTGTCAAAGAGAAGCTATTTCAACAGGCCTGTGAAAAGCACATTGTCTGCGTGTGACGTGGGCTCATCCCAAAAAGACAAAGTTTACTGCATTGTGTGTGTGGCCACCATGCTTGGATCCACAGGCTTGACAAGTAAGTGTTTGTATGTGTGTATGCTCTCACAACTTTGGAAACTGTGAATGCACAAACTGTAAAAGGGAAGAGAGGTCGCAGGTGAAGCACACAAAAGCAGGAGATCCATCAGTCATCCAAAAGGCTGACTGTGTTGCTGGCTTTCTTCAAACCTCAATGAGAGTGCATTTACAAAGATGAACTGCACGGTCATCACGTTATTTGCATCTGCAAACGTTGATGGCTGTGGTTACCTTTCCTTTCTTTTTCAAAGCTGGAAGTCAGTAAGGGTGCTGTAAACTGGAAATCCAATCATGAGAACCAAATTGTCAGCCTAAAGCCTGGCAGACAGTGCAGGCAACCTGAAAAGGTTTATCATTTAAGGGCAACAAGGCTGCCAGGTGAAAACCTCAGCACAAGGGAGAAAAAGCTCCTGAGCTGTGGCTCCGAGGCTTCCATGAAAGCCACCACATTAAGCAAACCTAAAGGTCTTTTATTTATAAGCCGCCCACTCAGGGATGTAGATCTCTCTGTCTCCCCTCTCTCCAGTGTTGAGCATGGCTGAGGGCCCACATCTGGAAGTCATTTCTAGGGATTCTGTAGGTCCCCCGAGCCATGCACAGTAGCTTTAAATGTAAATCTACTGGCTCAGCAGTCCCGAGCTAATCAAACCTGCTCTTTGTTACTAGAAATATATAAACTTTCATGTGTTAGCACCTTAAAGGAAATTAGCCTTGACAGGTAAAAGGGGTGTTCTCGCACACAGTGAAGCTAATAACAGGATATTCACATCATAAATAAAAGCCTAATTTCTCATGAAATTAAGGTCCATCACAGCTGCATCATAAAACCTTTAACTGGCTTCAGATAATAAGGGACATTCTAACATTATTAACTTTCAGCTACATTCCTTTTACATCAGCATCTGTGTGTGTAATTGATATTTAATTGATTTTTTGCTTATATTGTACTGAGCAGCCAGACCCTTTTCTATGTCACAATAAGTCACATTTCTTGTTCTAGGGTTATCACCACACTTTTCCTATTTGTCATCACTAGTACCTCTCTGTGGTGGCATCACAAAAATTGAAAACAAGTCAAAGAAAAAGCAAAACAAACTTAATCTGTTAGATGCTCACTTAGCTGAAGTCTCACAAATCTTGTGAGACAGATGTCACTAATGATGATGGTTTAGCTTTTGGCATATTCTTCTCCCCCAAAATTATGTTGAATTCCAAATTGTTCAACTTTATGGGTTCCATTTTACTGAGATTTACTGAGGTTTACTGAGATTAACTAATTAACATTGTGATTCCCTTGTAGCTTCGTAAGAGGAGAAAAAATATTAGGAACACTTGACAGTAAGATGCAGGTTCTACAATCACGACAAATTGCAACCACACATACATAACACAATACATAAAACAATAAATTGAATAACTCTCTGAGAGTGTCAATCAAAACTGAGCATTATAAAACATTTTAAGGAATGTTACAAGGCTAATTTTATATTGTGAGATCTGCATAAATACACTATTTCTTGACAATTGAAAAAATACTTTTTTATTCTTTTAAAATATAGATCAATTAGAAAACATAAAATATACATCAATTAATTATAAAAACAACATATTACATTTTATCAGAAGAAAAACAACTCCAGCTCAATAATAACACTGGATAGAGAGCAAGTGGATGCAACTGTATAACTAAATCAAATTCTACTTCTGTCCTACCCTTGATGACTGGAATCCTTCTTGTGACACCTGTTGACGACTGTGGGTCAATGAATGAAAGACCTCCACAACACTGGTGACTTTTCTCTCTCTCCCGCTTCACTTCTTAAACACGCATCCCAGTTGCCTTCAGGCCAATGGGTAATTATTTGGGAGTGTCCCCTTGCTACTGCCTCTTAGAATCTCACAAGGAGAGAAAGAGCAAAGGGAGGAGAGAAGTTGTGAGCTGGTTTTATTGTTTTTTTTATTGTATTTTCTTTATGTCCCTGAGGTAATCAGTCTCTACTCACACACGCAGCTCACCTTTCCATCATCACAGCACTTTCTTCAACTTTTCATAATATTTGTCGTATGTAGGTTATTCATGGTGGCAGACAAGGAGGTGGGGAAATAATGTGCTCAGCAAAAAAACCTAATAAGACTGGATAAATACAAGAATGAAAGCCAAGAAAAACCTCATTAAGAGTCAATGGGGAGAGCTTGTATTTAAGATCATTATGAACACAAAAGCCGCTTGTGCCACCTTCACCGTTTACCAATGACCCTTAGTGTCAAGGTCGCTAATACTTTACACTGACAGGAAGTATGTGTCTAAACATATTTTAGAGGGATTCACATTTATGTGGGCTGGGTCAGGGGGGATGCAGATCTTGAGTGTTGTTTTTAGAATTACCATTCTGGTAGAAGAAAATATGAAGTCCTAAATTTTGACTTCTTGTTGTTGTTTTAACCAAGCCTACCATCAGTTTTTTTTTTTGAACATTATTTTTGATGGAATGGAAGAATCTTTTTCTCAGTGTTCTGTTTCAATGGTGGAGGTCTGCTTGGATGTAGCTTAATTTTCTATAGCTGATGTCAGCTACAAATGTAGCCGCAACGGGGCACAAGCCAGTGTCTTATTGTGCCAGTTCCAAGCCCGGATAAATACAGAGGCTTGTGTCAGGAAGGGCATCCGACGTAAAACTTTGCCAAACCAGAACATGCGAATCAGACAAATGACTTCCATACCGGATCGGACGTGGCCTGGGTTAACAACGCCCGCCACCGGTGCTGTTCATCAACAGGGTGCCGGTGGAAACTGGATTACTGTTGGCCGAAGAAGGAGAGGAGGAAGGTGTGTCCGTAGGAGGAGAGAGAAGAGGAATGCTAAGAGTCTAGAACTAAGAGTTGGGACTTTGAATGTTGGAACTATGACAGGAAAAGGTAGATAATTAGTTGACATGATGCAGAGAAGAAAAGTAGACATATTGTGTGTCCAGGAGACCAGGTGGAAAGGTAGCAAGGCTAGAAGGTTAGGAGCTGTTCTATCATGGTATAAATAGGAAGATAAATGGAGTATGGGTGATTTTGAAGGAGGAGTTTGCTAGCAACGTCCTGGAGGTAAAAAGAGTGTCAGAGTGATGAGCCTGAAGCTAGAAATTGAAGGTGTGATGTTCAATGTTGTTAGTGGGTATGCTCCACAGGTAGGATGTGAGATGGAGGAGAAAGAGAAATTCTGGTCAGACCTGGATGAAGTGATGCAGAACATCCCCAGAAGTGAGAGAGTTGTCATTGGTGCGGACTTCAATGGGCATGTTGGTGCAGGAAACAGAGATGATGAGGAGGTGATGGGCAAGTTTGGTATCCAGGAGAGGAACGCTGAAGGACAGATGGTGGTCGACTTCGCAAAAAGGATGGAAATGGCTGTAGTGAATACTTTCTTCCAGAAGAGACAGGAACATAGGGTGACCTACAAGAGTGGAGGTAGGAGCACACAGGTAGACTACATCTTGTGTAGAAGGTGTAACCTGAAGGAGGTCAGTGACTGCAAAGCAGTGGTAGGTGAGAGTGTAGCCAGACAGCATAGGATGGTGGTGTGTAGGTTGACTCTAGTGGTGAGAAGGATGAAGAGGGTAAAGGCAGAGCAGAGGACAAAATGGTGGAAGCTGAAAAAGGAGGAGTGTTGCGTGACTTTTAGGAAGGAGTTGAAAAAGGCTATGGGTGGCCAGGAAGTCCTTCCAGATGACTGGACAACTACAGCTACTGTGATCAGGGAGACAGGTAGGAGAGTACTTGGTGTGTCATCTGGAAGGAAAGTAGATAAGGAGACTTGGTGGTGGAATGAGGAGGTGCAGGAGTGTATACAGAGTAAGAGGTTAGCTAAGAAGAAGTGGGACACTGAGAGGACTGAAGAGAGTAGACAGGAGTACAGAGAGATGCAGCGTAAGGTGAAAGTAAAGGTGGCAAAGGCCAAACAAGGGGCTTATGATGACTTGTATGCTAGGTTGGACAGCAAGGAGGGAGAGAAAGATCTATACAGGTTGGCAAGGCAGAGGGACAGAGATGGGAAGGACGTGCAGCAGGTTAGGGTGATGAAGGATAGGGATGGAAGGGTATTGACAGGTGCCAGTAGTGTCATGGGAAGATGGAAAGAGTACTTTGAAGAGTTGATGAATGAGGAAAATGAGAGAGAACAAAGAGTAGAAGAGGTGACTGTTGTGGACCAGGAAGTAGCAAAGATTAGTAAGGAAGAAGTGAGGAGGGCATTGAAGAGGATGAAGAATGGAAAGGCACTCGGTCCTGATGATATACCTGTGGAGGTATGGAAGTGTCTAGGAGAGGTGGCAATAGAGTTCCTGACCGGGTTGTTTAACAAGATCTTAGATAATGAGAAGATGCCTAAGGAATGGAGGAGAAGTGTGCTGGTGCCCATTTTTAAGAACAAGGGAGATGTGCAGAGTTGTGGCAACTACAGAGGAATAAAGCTGATGAGCCATACAATGAAGTTATGGGAAAGAGTAGTTGAAGCTAGACTAAGGGCAAACGTGAGCATTTGTGAGCAGCAGTACGGTTTTATGCCAAAAAAGAGTACAACAGATGCAGTATTTGCTTTGAGGATGTTGATGGAGAAGTACAGGGAAGGTCAGAGGGAGCTGCATTGTGTTTTTGTAGATCTGGAGAAAGCTTATGACAGGGTGCCCAGAGAGGAACTGTGGTATTGTATGAGGAAGTCTGGAGTGGCAGAGAAGTATGTTAGAGCGGTGCAGGACATGTACGAGGACTGTAAGACAGTAGTGAGGTGTGCTGCAGGTGTGACAGAGGAGTTCCGAGTGAAGGTGGGACTACATCAGGGATCAGCTCTGAGCCCCTTCTTGTTTGCTATGGTGATGGACAGGCTGACGGACGAGGTTAGACAGGAATCTCCATGGACTATGATGTTTGCAGATGACATTGTGATATGTAGTGAGAGCAGGGAACAGGTGGAGGAGAAGCTTGAGGGGTGGAGGTTTGCCCTGGAAAGGAGAGGAATGAAGGTCAGCCGCAGCAAGACGGAGTACATGTGTGTAAATGAGAGGGACCCAAGTGGAAGAGTGAGGTTACAGGGAGAAGAGATAAAGAAAGTGGAGGATTTTAAGTACTTAGGGTCAACAGTCCAGAGCAATGGAGAGTGTGGAAAAGAGGTGAAGAAGCGTGTGCAGGCAGGCTGGAATGGGTGGAGAAAAGTGTCGGGTGTGATGTGTGATAGAAGAGTTTCAGCTAAAATGAAAGGAAAGGTGTACAAAACTGTGGTGAGACCAGCGATGTTGTTTGGTTTAGAGACAGTGCCGCTGAGGAAAAGACAGGAGGCAGAGCTGGAGGTAGCAGAGATGAAGATGCTGAGGTTCTCTTTGGGTGTGACCAGGATGGACAGGATCAGGAATGAGCACATCAGAGGGACAGCACATGTTAGAGGTTTTGGAGATAAAGTCAGAGAGGCCAGACTGAGATGGTTCGGACATGTCCAGAGGAGAGATAGTGAATATATTGGTAGAAGGATGCTGAGTTTTGAATTGCCAGGCTGGAGGCCTAGAGAAAGACCAAAGAGGAGGTTTATGGATGTAGTGAAAGAGGACATGAAGGTAGTTGGCGCAAGAGAAGAGGATACAGAAGACAGAGTTAGATGGAGGCAGTTGATTAGCTGTGGAGACCCCTAACGGGATAGGCCGAAAGGAAAAGAAGATGTCATGTTCTTGCTTTTTAGCACTGTTTCCAGTTTTTCAGTTTGAAAAGTAGATAATGGTGGTTCTGGAAGTCGCTACATTGTGTCATAATCTTATTTGTTTGTAAAATGCTGTAGGAAAAAAGCATAACCTCGTAGGAGCAACAAAAAAGTAAGTATAAATACCTAAATTACTGTATGTTTAGAGCGACAAATAAACTTGATTCTTGGTTTGTCAATTTAGAATTGGCTATCATCCACCCATCAATCCATTTTCTATGCCACTCAGTGAGAGTACAAAATGCAGAACATTATGTGCCTTCACTTTTAAGTCCCCAAATACTAGAAAACTCCCCAACAACGCTACCAAAAGTCGCTAGATTTGTCGCTAGTCACTTTTGGAAAAACATGCCGTCAAGGGGGGTTGGAATATCACCACATCTAGCGACAAAAGCCCTGCTCTTGTAGAGACTGACTCAACAGCGCCTTTGCTGGTTGCAGCCTAGTAGTGCACTCCATTTTGACACAGTTGCGACCATAATGAGGATTAGTGACATAGAAAATAGATGGATGGATGGATGCTTCAAGATAAAAATCTTTGACAATCAGTTACTACAGACGAACTCAAAGAGCATACATTTTGTTGACAGAATAAACATTGACATCAGTGGCGGCTGCTAGTCATTCAAGGAGGGGAAGCTGGGAAGCTCTTTTTTTTGGCCTACATCCTACATCATAAATGTGTTTATTTATTTACACATAATTCTACCCTATATTCCTCATTATTTTTAACAAAGACAAAGTCACTGGGGTCAGTAAAGTCTCCGGATCAGTTAAGAGCAACAGAAAAAAAAACTTGGAAAATGCTACAGTGGAAGTTTATGCTTCGCTCATTTCACTGTCAATCAAAAAGCGATTACGCCTCTGACAGATCATCATGAAGAAGCCGAGCGTCTATGCCAGCCCAGAGCGTCCGATAGGTGGGACAAAGCCCAGCATTTATCCAATGACGGTCCAGTTTTACGCAGTGCAACAACCCACTCTACGCTTCCCATCAAAGTCAGTAGACGCTCAAAGACAAGATACTCTGTTATATCTACACCATGGATGTGTGAACATTAATCATGTTGGTCGTGCACCCTCCTTTGCATGAAATCACTGTTGCAACTGTTGCACTGAGACAACCATTTTTTTTAAATATAAAGTTAAGCCAAACTTTTTAGCCGCTTCATCTTTGCTCATGCTTGTCGACTTGTTCTTTGTTGGTATTTGCGGCTATTTCTAACAGTCGGCGTGATTATCGAAACTAGTAATCAAAATAAAAATATTTGAATGATCCCGGGAGAATCGCAATGTTAGTCTTGGTTCCCATCAATACCCAAGATTCAATCTCCAACCCTAATGCACCTAATGCACCGTGAGGGCTATTTAATGATAACATTGTTCAATCACTTAATGTACTGCACTGTAATTGTACACAGCGTAAAGCTAGAAGAATTCCAACTGAAAGGCTATCTGTATATTTAGAAACAGGTCCAAGCAATGAAACAACTGGGTGTTCTGTAAATAAACAATCTTTAGCAAGATTTTATACTTAAATACCACTTGAATTAGCTCAGTTAGTTGCTCTTGCTGGAGTTTGTATAAATAACTAAAAAGCATTGAGATCCATGTCATAAGTATTAAATGACTGAATAACTAATAACTGAATTGAATTACACATTTTATTGGATGTTCACCTTTGGCTTCAGGATTTTTGATGGAGCAAGTTGATTCCTACCTGGGTATGCAGACAGCATCTGATGAAGAGAACAGTACTTCATGGCAAATGAAAAATATTTCATCCAGAACCACATACTTCGCCGAAGGCATCTTTGTTTCCTGTTAAAGAACATGTCACAGTAGGGTGACGTATCTTCTAAATGGATGTATGTTTGCACCTCTTCTGTGCTGAATAACATGCACACCAAAGTAAATTTCAAGGTAATGCATTTAGCAACGCATTCCTCTGCCTGGCATACATCCAATTTAAGTTCTGCTAATCAATAAAACAGAACAATGTATGCAATGCAAGGCTTTTGAATTAATTTATTCACGTAAATGTCAGACTGGGCCCCCTTTATGTGAGTGAGTGTGCTTGCTCAATGGAGGAAATAATTCATTGTCTAGATCTTCACACCTGCTGCAGAGCTTTGGGTTTCATCCCCTTGTCCTCTTCCCGCCAAGATAAATCGCCCTAGTGGTGCTGGTGGTGCTCACAGATTCCGCGTTATGACAACCATATGGGATAACACCCAGGTGCTGTTTTTCCGAATAAATTTCAACATCTGCCTGCCGCGCCATAATTAACTTTACAAATCAACGCTCCTGCCAAAAGTGACAAAAGCTGATTTAATGTGAATTTTTATTGCTGTTTGCTGAGAGCATCTCTATAATGTGCATTAAGGTGTCTCAACATCTGCTATCACACAAGAAAAATGCAAGAAAAAAATCAAACTTCAACATTGTCGAACTGACCGAAATGTTGTAGATAAGAATTACGATTGCACTTCTTTTGTATAGTGCAAGTGTGCAAAAGTGCATATGTTTCAGAAGTCAGTTATTGGGTTAACAGAAAGTATTTTTATTCAATTGAAAAAAATACTGTTTGACAATGACTATACTGCTAAACTATAAATCTTCTAATGAGGCTGCTATTGGGACATGCAACGTGACTGATTTCACATTTCCCTGTGTATCTGGAATCATTTTTTGCTTTGTGAAGCAGAATGACCAAATGATCCAAATATTGCCTCCAGCTATTCACACATGAAACAAGTATTCAAGTATTCAAAAATCACAAGTCGCTATTTACCATAATTACGATATACAGTCATTTCCATTCTCTGTAAACATGAAAGAAATGGAACATTGTGTTTCCGACATCTTTACATGGAAACAACTTGATTAGATTTAGAGAAAACACGGGCAAAGACTCCGCATGTTTACATTTGCCGAATGCCTCAGAGGCTGCTCTTTTAATTTTTTAAATATGTATGAGTCATCACATTAGAAGATGCTGAGTAGATAAAGACAACTAAAACCATATGGACGTTTTGTACCTTTTGTGTGCTCAGGTGGCTTTCCATGAACGCAAACAGTCAATTATCAGTATCAAATCAATAGAATACAGTATAAGCTCACACTTTCCAGATATTAAAAATAATGATACACATGAAATACATAAGGAAAAAAAAGTGTTTTATATAGGGGTGTAACGGTAGTTATCACGGTTCGGTGCCTACCTCAATTTTAAGGTCATTTTGGTACAGACAGGGAGCAAAAACATAAAACTGCATAGCTTTAAAGAGTTCTTTTTAGGAATGTGCAATGATGCAGACAAGTGCAACAGTAACATTTTAATAGTCTGATTTATTCATCTTTAGGACATAAAGGTTCCTTATGCATTAGGTTTAGCAATAGTAATTTCAGGTTGTAGTCCCATCCCGTGAATGCCCGTTAAATCATCAGTTTGAGACCCCTGCTTTAGTGTTAATGAGACGGATTTTCTTTAAAAAAAAAAAAAAAATGTTTTTCATAAGCACAAATTACCTGGTTTCTCAAAAAAAAAAATTTTAATTAGGAAAAATTCATAAATTTGCGGGTTTGTGTTGGGAATGTATGAATAAGCAGTAATCCACTGTACTATCAGTACACCAACTGCAGATGTAATGGGCAAATTAAACCTACAGTAAATGTTTGGTTTGGCACGCCTGAGGACCCCACGAGCGTGCTGGTGGTCCTGTATTGGTAAGTCACAGATGTGACTCTTCCTCCCACTTTTTCCCATTTTGCCTAACCAATAATTTACCCACTAAACTCAATTCACCACCAAAGAGGAAGAAAAAATGGATTTAAGTTTGGCTTCATCTTTTATTATGAGTGAGTGATGCCTGACTTTGCAAAGAGTTGGTTTTCTTAACTATTCCCTTTGGCTGAGCATCAGAGAAACCACTTTACTGGACCCAAAAGACTTTCTGCTTTAAATATAAAAACACTCATGGGTAACATTAAAGTTCATGACGTATCTGTTAATAAAGAAGCATGGAACAGACATTTGTAGTCCCTGGGATAGAGAGCGTACACTACAGATATTGAAGATAACGATGCATATACAAATAGTCTCTGACAAATAGCATCTAAAAATGAATCATATTATTGTAAAAAAAAAAACCTAATAGAAAAAAGTGGCCTAAAAAGTGCCGACTTTTTAGAAAAAAAAGATTTTGCAACATGGCCTTAGACAAAACACCCGAGAACCACTTTGAAAAGTGGCATTCTATGTTTTTGGGTTCTCGAAGGTGGAAGGTTGCTTAAATCTCTTGTCCCAAAATAGGGCAGTGGCATCAAGCTACAAAAAGGACCAAACAAAACTGACAAATTAACCCTCTGATATGGACGTTTAAGGCCACTTTGGCCGATAGTACGGGATAGTATATTTACACAACACATGCTTTACAGAACTTCTAAAAATCAATGCTCTTAGGGTCAGGGGGACTGTGAAACTTTCTACATGTCTTTTTAAGCATTACAGTTAAGAAACAAACCACCTGAGTTTAAGACAATATCAATTTATTGGGTGTGTACACAAAAAAATAATACATGCTCAATCCGTGAGAATAATCTATTTAACTTTGACTATTAACGTTTGAACATACTTCATAAAATGAAATGAGAACCTCGCAAAGTGTGGTGCTAAAAAGTGTCGGTCACTTAGGCAACAGTAGGTAGTCAGTGTGTTCCTTGTAGGTATAAAGTGAACCTTCACAGAAGGTGAATACACATCTGTCACATGGGGGAAAGTATTTTACACAGCCAACGTGGCACCAGAGTGGCTTGACAGCTCATGCATACAGTACGTTTTTTTGAAAAGAAAAAAGTAAATAAATAAAAAAATGTTTGTGCACAGAATTAAAGCAAAACATTCAGCTGATAAGACATTTTTGTTGTTATTTTTGCTGTTTGACATGTTTCTGTTGAATTACAAAGAAACAAATATTTTAATGTCAGAAAGACACAGGCAGTTCTACAAGAATAGAACCTACATTAGCTTTTAAATAAATACAATTATAAAGTGCGCATACTACAGGATACTAACAATATACATAATGTTGACTTGATGTACTTCTTAAATTTGACAACAAAAAATCATGTTGGTGCATTGAAAATGAACAGTACAGAAATACAGGTGGTCTTTGAGTTACGAACAAATTCCGTTTCTTCAACGCATTGTAATTCCAATTTTAGTGTAAATTGGAATTCCTAAACTCGGAATACCTAAATTAACACTCCACTTCTTTGCAAGTTTGCCCTTCATCCACAATCCTTGTGCGATACATGAGCACCTGTCTTTCTATTTTCTGTGTGTTGTAAAGATACAAAAACAGATTAAAAAGACAGATCATTATTGCACGTATGGGAATTATTTATTTCGACTATAAAGTCTCCAAAATGCCCTGTCAATGCTCCACTTGCAATATAATGTGATGTGTATATTAACCAAGCTACAGCAACATTGTTATCATTAATAACATTGTTACACCAATCAGACAATGTTACTGCCCCATTGACCATAAAACCTTGGAGGTTTTATTAGTGGTCTTTGAAGGCAACGTAGGTCCATCCCATTGTGTGCGGAACTGAGCTGTTGCTTTTTATCTGTTTTTATATCTTTAGAACACACAGAAAAGAGAAAGACGTGTTCAAGTCCCACATAACAATTGTGGATGATGGGCAAAATTCCCAAAAATGTGCAGAGTCACTCACACTGTCTACACACACAAAGAACATAAAATACAGTAATAAAACTTAGGGCTGTCAAAAACAACACGCTAACACCTGTGATTAATTTGAAAATGCGAAAACATTTTTTAAAAAAATGATAAAGCAACTTAATTATAGCCCTCCTGCGTAGATGAACGCCTTGAACTGCCTGTCAAGTTGAAAGGTGACAAGCAGGACATTGAAGCCAGCAGTGATGGATAAGGAGAAAGGGTCTGCTTCACGGGAAATTTCAATTTCAAAAGCTACTTAATGGAAGTCTGGATAAACAAAAAATCAACAAAAAGGCAACAACTAGGACTTCATCCACATAGCCACAAGTGACCCTGTGATCATGTACAACACCTTCAAGGGGAACTGTCGTCACAAGAATTCAATAACTGTTTGGAAATGAAAAATCAACGACGTAAGACCATCTGGCCAAAGCTATGTTTGTGGTACTGACGGGATACCGGGCCAGACGTAAGCAGCCATACTTTGTTATTTTCTCTCAGTTTGTGTCACTGCACGCTGCCGCATGGGTGGGTTCCATTGTTTACATGCGTGGATGACGACCCCTGCCACATGACAGACTTAAAATGAGGGCTGGGCCATTCTCACAATAAAATACATACATACATACATATATATATATATATATATATATATATATATATATATATATATATATATATATATATATATATATATATATATATATTCCATCATTTTTCTGTCATGGACATTGCTGTTAAACAAGTTTGACCTCTTGCCATATTTGCTATAAAGTGGGAACCAAAGTGGCCAGGAAGAAACAGCTTTGTGTGTATAGTGCACACTGCAGCAAGAAGGATTGCGCACTATAGAAGAAGAAACATGTTTTGAAGAGTTCTGCTCTTCCAGCACCCCAGGTAAGAACTAGCTATCAGCTAATTACATGCCACCTACCACCGAATTTACAGTCTAATGGTATTACACTCGGAAAAGACTATCGCAAATCAGTAATAAGGCTGTGTGCAGCGGATCACCAACTGTCACGCATTGCCAGTGAAGCGATTACATTCCATAACAACATGATTGTTATTGTTATAGCCAGCAATGTGGAAGTGTGGATCATCTCCATGTTGATGTGAGTTTCTAAAAAAAACTGACTTACTGTAGATGCCCGGTGTCAATTTGGAAATCAGTCAAGATAAAAAGTAAATATAAGTATAGTCTACTCACATCTACAGCTGTGGGTCCAGCTTGAGCATTTCTCGGTCCCCTCCTCTCTAACTGCATCTGACAAAGTTTGGCATCAGTGTATTCCTTTTCATAAAGGTATCCCTTTTGCTTTGTGCTAAAAGGATGGTCGTCATCACTTGTTTCATAGTGAGATGTGTTTACTTTCACTATCCCAGCAGTAAACACTGAAGCAGGTGTTGGAAATGTGCAAGCAGTTGACACCCAGCAGCAACACGCAGTGATACCAACTGAGAGAAAATAACGCAGAGAAATTGTGAGGTCTGACTTTTCGTGCAAAACCTTTTTTGTGATGCGAATGTATTACTCTTTTGAACGCATATTTTGTTTTAAGAAGCAAAACGCTTTACACATGTAAGTCAGCGTCGTTGGCAGAGAAAACAAATACATCTGTCCATGCAGAAATAAACGATTTTATTCTGTGATGTTACTTTTGGGGGGATATATTGATGGTTAGCTTGCCACTAAGGGCATCTCTTTCATATCTTACCGAACGCAGTCAGGCAAACTTTCCTCTCCCTCTAGCTCATCCAATCTCCCGTCAGAAATCAGCCAGGAGGCATTCACAGCCTTAATCATAGTCCAATATTTTTTGCTATTTTCAAAAATGTATATTTTCCCCCAGTTGGGTTTTAAAAAATACATTCAAGCGTTGCGAACTGAGACACAACAAAGACGCTTAAGGCCGTGGGTTGCCAGCCGCCAGGGTAGACGTTACAAAACTGCTGAGTAATGGCTGTGGGACAGTTGAGTGTTGACAGCCGTGTAGCCGCACATGAGCCGCATGCAGTGTTTTCTTCCACTTGCTCAAGAGTGAATCTGGTGTTGGGGTACCTAAATTTCCGTTTTTAATGCCGGAACAAGTGAGACCGTAAATCGAGGCCCACCTGTGATTCAGAGCAATACTGTCACGCAGAGTCAAAATACATTTAATGCAGCTGGCTCAGAGGTCAGTCAGTGTGACACGTTCCAGCCTCATGTGGCATGACTTAAAAGATATTGATATACTATCAATGACTACTTTGTCAAATCAGAACACATTACTAGCCAGAAGTCCACTCCTTGTGACATGAAAGCTACACGAGGCTTGGTCCGAGTTTCCACACTGGTGCCCTAATAAAGAAAAAGAAGGGGCTTCAATTACATGTGCAAAATTCGAGTCATGCCTCCCCCTTTGTGGACAATTTTCACACTTACCTCAACTATTTGTTGAGGGCACGCATGATGACCGCCGTGATCGGCACATGCTTTTCTGTGAAATAAAAAGTTATCTTTAATAACGATCAGATTGTTTGATGTTTCTAAAAACCCCCTTCTGTAGTTTGCAGTGATACGTAGAGTTCATCACATCGCTGTGCACGCTACCTTGGTATGAAGCTTGTGATGAAGGACCGCGTTTGACAGCCAAGGATGTCTAAGGGCTTCAGATGCTCCCATCCTCCAACTGAAAAGGGAACAACAGTTTTCTTACGATCTCATGCTCAGTTGAGCAGGGGCATACAAAGCCAATACCTTTTATTGACCACAAGGAGTCTGGAGATGAAGTCTTTGGCCTCTTCAGAGGTGTCCACAAACTCCTCCTCCTCCAAATTCCACTGGCAGGCCAAGATGTTGTTGAGTGTCTCGTTGTCATTGTCACCCAGGAAAGGACAAAGACCACTCAGACTAGCAAGCAAAGACAAGCATACATGTTTATTTTCCTTAGTTTTGTATTGTATTACTGTTTTGTACATTTTTTGCATGTTTTATTTGGGAAACGAAGACTAAAATTCAAATACTAATTTTAGGCAGTTTTAGGCACCAGGATCAATAAGAATAAAAATACATTCACACAGTCTCGATAACTACGCATTATGCAATGTTTTTGGGCCATAGCACCATAGCACCATGAGGCACCTGAAGGGCTCTATTGCTCATTCAAATACAACATGCACTTGAAGCTTGCAGGTGTATTTGTATTATATTTGTATTGTAAGTATTTTCGTATTGTTTCAAGTGCAAATCATTGTTTAACTTTTTATACTGGAGAAAAACATAAAAATGAAACAACAGGTGCCACTACTTGCTGTAATATTAATAGATTTGCTGGATTGTTTTTCTTGGTCATGTCATGTTTGTTGCTGGGCATCATTTGTGGGTCTGACACAGTACCTTGCGCCACCAGCAAGCCCAATTAAAAAATAATTATCCAGTCAAACTGACTATGCGATATTGCTTGACAGCTTGGTTGCATGGGGCTTGTTTCCCAATCCAATTGCAAATGGACTGGGGGAGTGGGCATTACACACACTAAGAAAATTACTAGCATCCTCAGTTTATTACCCATTCATTTTACTATGGATTCATAACTCTGACTTTTTTAAACTGTAAACTTAAACCCTCTTCTAGTGAGAAATAACAAGACCTCAGACTTCATCTTATTATGCGTACTTACAGCATATAGGTGATGACACCGAGGCTCCACATGTCCGTGTTAAATGACACAAAGTCGTAGTTGATCACTTCAGGGGCCAGAAATTCCGGTGTTCCAAAATTGACTCGCAGCTTCTCCCTCGGTTTGTATCTAGTTGAGAGCACAATTGTAAAATTAGAATAGAAATCTAGAAATGGGAACAACATTGACGTTCATATAGAAACACTCACATCCTGGCAAGGCCAAAGTCGATTATCTTGATCTTATTTGTGACCCTGCTTACACACAGGATGTTTTCCGGCTGCAGTTCAAGAAATAATGTCCACCTCAGAGTTTATCTGATGATTAAATAGTAGTAGGAGTAATATAGTGTGTGAGTGCATTGTTCAAATTACCTTCAAGTCCAAATGTAGGATGTACATTTTATGCATGTGCTGCAGACCCTCGCAGATCTGCCTGATGAATACCACAGCATCCAGCTCCATTAAAGTGTAGTTTTCATCAATGATTCTGTTAAAAAGCTCGCCTCCACCAACACTGTCAAACAATGCATAAAAATCTTAGAGCTCAGATTGCAACAGGTGAGCGTGCAAAATTTTACATATTATAGCATTAGTGGTTAATTTAGTCTCAAAATAATGTTGACAGTAAATATCATTTATATAATTAGAGCTGTCAAATGATTAAAATTTGTAATCAAATTAATCACAGTTCTCAATCAATCATGAATAATCACCATTTGAAACTACCTTATGTCTGAAATATGCCCATTTTTACCGTATTCTATTGAAATAAATCTAAATGACAAGACTATATATATTTTGTATGTATTAAAAGCTCCAAATGAACAGAGCATTTAAACCAAACATGATAAAATATAACACACTGTCATCATATCTTGCCATATGTATGCGTTATTTATGTTACATAAATAAACATAATTAATAAATGAGCTAACACCATTAATGCACTATTTATCCCAACACTAATAATAATGAGATACAATAAACATTTCAAAATGCAACTGTATTGTTTTGTGACTCAGTTAAATTTAAAATTCTGTTTGTCCAGTCATATTTTTTTTCATTGTACATTTTATTTTAAAACAATCTTGTCTCGTCTCGTTGTCGTGGAGCCAATTTTGCTTCTCCCCCCCCCGTCTTTATTTCTGTGTATTCATGGTGAGTGACTCAAATGACTGAATTCTAACACCATAGTCATATGATTTTTTGCAAATTATCTCTACGTATTGACCAGTGCCACCTCTATTCAGTGGAATTGCATTCTTAGACCACCTGAAAATGGTGAGAAATGAGGAAGTGCTGTCTTTTTCTAATGAATTACATTGACATCCTCACACAATAACACTCACAAACAGGTCATCAAACCCAACGCCTCCCTCAGTCGCAATCCAACCAAAAATAACACAACACATGTGCAACACACAATGTAATTGTTGGGAAAGTGTGTGCGTGGACTTCCCAACATGCCTTGCAGGTTATAAATGTGTATAAAATTGTATTGTTTTGCATGTATACTAGTGTCTATTCCGATACTCGCATAGTCAGTGTTGTACAGTTCCGCGTGTGTTATTATGTCCTTTTGCTCCTTTTGGTTTGTGTTGTATCAATAAGGGTGTAAACATCAAGCTGATTAACTACACTAATGGCCTA
Source organism: Oostethus manadensis (assembly GCA_024372805.1). Classification (NCBI taxonomy): domain Eukaryota; kingdom Metazoa; phylum Chordata; class Actinopteri; order Syngnathiformes; family Syngnathidae; genus Oostethus; species Oostethus manadensis. The sequence continues at coordinate 2,631,538 of QODF01000132.1, read as the reverse complement.
ATTATGGGGACTGAGAGCACAAAAAAATAATAGTATTTGTAGCGAAATGTACTGCACATTTCTCACCCCACTCTAAAACATTTTTTAAAAGTCCATCCATCCGTTTTACATGATATCCAGAGAAATTGTGCAAAGTAAAGCCAACCTCTACTGCAATGAAAACATAAAAGATGGAACGTACTATTCAAGCACAAGGATGATATCGTTCCTCGACTCATAAGCTGCATACAGTTGTATCAGGTTGGCGTGGTCCAGATTGTTCATAACTTGGATCTCGTTCTTCACGACCTCCTGGTAAAAAAAAAAAGCAAACAGAAGCTGAAAAACAACAGCAGGAAGCAAGACACTGGGGGGTATACGGAGATGCAAGTTTAGTGGATCAGCAAATTCTGTTGAGTCTAAAGCCAGGCTTGCCTGTACTACAAAGGTAGCTTTAGGTAGCACTCTTTTAAAGCAGCTATATCTCCATGGTACCTTGGGCTAAACTCATAACTTGGTCCTGACCAGGTTATGTCCAGACTTTCATCTTAAAATCAACTATGAAAGCTCCCTCGGTTTCCTGTGTAACTCATTCAGATATGGCGTATTTGTTCTAACAAAAAGGCACATTTACTTAACAGAAAACCGCCACAAAACCAAGTCAACGCCGCCACCTAGTGGTCACCGCAGGTAGAGCAGTCTATGATTCAGTAAAAACAATATAGACAAATGAAAAAAGTTAGTTAGTTAGTTAAGTTATTTTTAATTGATACTTTTTCATATGCCAAATTTACACAATGTTGAGTATTTATAAATGAAAAGACTAGTAGGGTATAGTTAAAATAACAGCGTTATACATTTTCCGTGTTAATACATTTACACACTCACAATTATTCTGTCAGGGGCGTCCCTCGCTCTATTGGCGGGGACAGTGCTGCTTTTGGCAGTGATAATCTTTTTTAACTCCTCGGAATGCTCCATAACAATTACTTGCTCAGCTCGTGTAAAATACACCAGCTGGGATTGCTTGGTTTTTATGCAGAAGTACAATAACATGACATCAAATGCCCCCTTTCAGGTGAACGTGCAATGAGCACAAAACTGAGAACCTGACTTGACAACATAAGTTGATAACCACCTTCCAAGGACCGTTTAACTTTGTTTGGGAAACTTAGGTTTTGTTGAGCTGCATCTTGAGCACAAAGTCTGGGTTTGTTGAGCCACTTTCACAGTATAGGCTCAATGCCAGTTGTTTGCTGTGATGATGCCCTACAATGCATCATCTCTGCCGGGTCGAGTATTTCTCACCTTGCCGGTAAAGATCCCCACAGCTTGTGTTGCCAGTATCTCCTGTTATATCAGCGCGTGCTAAAAACTGTAAATGAGCCTTTTGCTTTTTATATCGTGAGGTGTAGCTCTCTACATGTATCAAGCAGGACTAATCCATCACGTTGTTATGCATGAGAATACTATACCTTTTCTTTCTGAGCTCTGGCCTTGATGACCTTGGCTGCCAGCGTCAGGCCGGATGAGTTTTCAACACATTTGTGCACTTGGCCAAAACGACCCCTGTAAGAAAAGCAGGGAAAATCAGATTGTACATTATATCCATAAAGTGACTATTGCTCGCCTTGTGATATTTATTTCTTAGGCGTTAATAAAAAGAAATGATCTCCCTTCACATAAACCTAATTTGTTATTTCATTACATTGGTGCTGACTTGTGCCACCGCTTTGAAGATGGGGATTAAACACTTGGTGATTAGCAACCACCTGGCACCGGGGATACAGTTTCACATACCACTCAGTCCGGCCATAAAAATAGACGCTTAAAGTTATGAAGCAGACTCCATCAGATGAGAGGGGCTGAGAGTGGGAGGTCAAACAAGGCTTCGAAAACCTCTGGTCTACATAGTTGCGACCCATAAACATGCCATCATTATCACTTACTGTAATAAAAAAAAAAATCAAACTAGATTGTAGATTATCTCTCACCCGCCTAGGACTTCCTGCCAGTTGATGGTGTAGAAGTTACCGATCTGGTTGGGCTTGGCTGACACAATTCGGTGATTAAACGGTGCTGCCGGAGGAGGAGTTGTATCTGAAATGGGATGAAGACATAATCTACATTAAGAAATCATGCCGGATCATTCTATTGTCATGTATTGTCAGTCTATCAACCACAATGGGGCTTTGTGAAGGAGAACATGACATGCTGCCTTAATTGAGTTTTCAATGCGCACCATGCTGTGATACGGTTGCTATTTAGATGCCCTAAAAAGCAATGGCCACAAGACATAGTGCCACATTGCCACAATAGATGGCGTATTTCACAAGTCAAGTTTTCTACTATTGTAATTTCCAGTGTGTAAGCCGCACCTACTAAATTTAGAAAGAAAAACATATTTGTACATAGAGTATACAAATATACTTTGTATAAGCTGCATATGTCCATGTCACAAAATGGCGTATTGGGGTGCACAAGAGTCCTTGAAGACCAGGTAGCGCTTTATTTAGCCAGTCATGAGCTAAGAAAAAACTCAGGATTGCTGGAGGTCATTATCAGTATAACAGTTTTACTCACTTCTTCTTACCAAGAACGTCAACATCAGACAGCAACGAAATATTCAAAAGGTAGCAAAGAAATATACAATACAAGTATCAACACAAGTTAAAAATAAAAAACACTTATTTTAACAACTCCCGATCGTGCATTTTGTCCCGGCACATGGCTGCCGGAGAAGAGGGATTCGGAGGAGCCTCCCTGTGGGTTCCTCAGGCAGCTGATGAATCATAATAATTAATTACACTTGTTATGCGCTTTATCAAAGCCTCTCAAAGCGCTTACACTGAGGTCATCATTATTCATTCACACCGCACTTGGTGATGGTAAACCACTATGTAGCCTCAGCTGCAGGGGGCAGACTGGCGGAAAGTGAGGCTGCCAGTGTGCGCCATCAAACCCTCCGACCACCACACCACTTTCATACTAGGCAATGTGGGTGAAGTGCCTTGCCAAAAGGCACAAGGAAAGTTTTTATTTCCTCCCACTGTGGCACCTGGTGTTCCTCTGAGGTCTCCCATCCAAGTACTGACCAGGCCCTGCCCTGCTTAGCTTTTGAGATCTGACAGAATCAGGGTTTGGCCACACACAGGCAGGTTTGGCGCTCCTTGTATCGTGAGCTGAGTGTATCGTGACACCCCTACTCTATTTAATACTAGCAAATACAAAAGCGCTAAGGCAGACCCATATCATGCCTCCAGGTACAATTGATATGCACAGTGGGTTTGACTGATTAACCGATTAGCTCCAAGACTTCTGTCCATATAGTGCACCATTCAGCATAAATAGTAAGCCACAACTCACCAATATAGTAGTGCTGTATGTACTCGTTCTCCTTTTGTTCCTCATTATTGGCTTTGGTTTCCTTCTCTCGCTCCAGCCGCTCCTTCAGGTCAAACTGAAACTCAACCCCATCTGCCCGGAAAACAGCCCAATCTTCAGACTCCTGCTCCTGCTCATCCTCTTCTTTTACCTCTTTCTTCCCTTCTTCCGTGCCTGTCTGGACTTTTTTAGCTTCCTCCTCCATCATGATTTCCCCAGCGATGCCGAGATCCACTACCTGGTCCACGTCAGCTTCTGAATATGGCAAGGCCGCTTTACAGTCACCACTACCAGTAAAAAAATTTGAGTATTGATTTGTTTTGTTTCATACAAGTCAAGTCATACATGCATCTTACATACAGATGAAGAAGCTAATTAATTACATTCACTACCTCGCATTTGCTTGTTCTGTGTGATTGACAGGAAGCTCTGAGCTCTCTACTGCATTGTCAGCTGTGGACTCCTCCTCCTCCTCCTCTTCTACCTCGTCTACATCTTCAGCATCAAGTGTGAGCTCTTCCTCAGCAACATCTCCATCAGGCACCTTGTCCCCATCCTCTTCTGCGCTAACTGCCGCCTGCTGGGATGCCACTACACAGTCCTCTACACTGTCACCTTGTTGCTCTTGAACACGAGCTTCCAGATTCAAGTATACATCGGTGAGCCGGTGAGCTGATTTCTCTGAATTCTCTCTGTTAAGTTTCTGCACCTCTTTTAGAAGCAAAGCCTGCTTCTTCAATGAGACAGCTACAAAACATCCAAGAGAATATGCTGTAAGCATTTAAGGGATCATCATAGCATCATAGCTGGAATAAAATAAACTCTACCAAATTTAATCCATGTTAAGAGTTTTTAGGGTCTTTAGTTTCACAAACAACTTTTTAAAATGTTCAAAATGACAAAAGATGACATACAAAACTAGACCGACACAACAGCATAGCAACAACTACCACAACAACACTAACTATGATGACTTTGAGAAGCCTCGATTTAACTTAACATTTGACAACTGGTCTCCAATTGCTGCATACAACAATATATTTGCTAAATATTTACTAACTCATAGTACACACAAAAATGTTCATCTGTGTACCTGATGTGTCTGGAGGTTTCATCTTCATTTGGCCTTTCAGACCTTTGGGGCTCCAACAGGGCTTCTCTGCACCGTCTTTGCTTTTATGGTCTTTCTGCTGTGAAATATTATAATTAAAAATAGTATTAGAGAAATAAACTGTGCAGCAGTGCATTATCATGCATTTTATGTGACATTATGTGCATTACACTGATGTTATTACAGACAGTGCAGTGAGAAAATAAGGAAACAGAAGAGTGCAGATTATAATGCATAAAGACAAAGGCACAACTCTATGAGCACAAATAAACCTACAAAGGTTCCGCATTTGCGAGCGGCCAGGAAATGCTTTGGTCCGTGCAGCTTTGTCCTGTGAGATGGCTGGGGACGAGTGGGATCACAAACAGAAGTTATGTCTTGATTTCCTTTACTGGCTTTATTAAATTTAGTTTTCTAGTTAAAAAAAAAAACAAGATGGCAGCGCTTAGTAGAGTTACAGCAACATAAATGAGCACACGATGAGTAACAAAAACAGGAAATTTAATTCAGTTGGCAAGCTCTCACTTTTGACATACAAAAGTTCCAAAATTTCCCAATCAGTAAGTCAATGGACCAGTCCAAAATGTGTGAGTTGGTTTAATTAAGTCTTGGCAATACGCCCATTACAGTGTTTAGCATTTAGCCTCGTCGACTTGGACAAATTTCTCACACACAATAGCATCATCTGAATGCTTGACTCGCAATCACATGAGTACATGTGAAAATAGCTGCTTCTCTTCGATATGGACTCCATCACATAAGCCGTTCATGCAAAGTATGTGCATTGTGGTGTGATAGTGATGTTACTTCCTGTCCATCACCCTCTTCCTGTCACCCACACTAAGAGCTACATTTAAACATAGCTACTCCATAGTCACTGCAAGCTGTAATTGTGGGATCAGGTATTGCCTAATCACTCTGGGAGAAGGTCCTGCCCACAGAATAGACATTGCTTTTCCATTTAGTGTCAGGCATCCAGTAAATGCAAAGAGGAAAAGCAAATGGAAAAAAAAGACCAAAATGGAAAATGAAATGGAAAAACAAAGACAATACACAAAAAGCAATGACAAAATGGAATTTTGTATATGTTTGTATTATTCCGTTGTCTTTATAGTTCCACATGTATTTGCCTTTAATTTTGGCACTCCTGTGATTCCATAGACTCCATAGAGTCACAAAAGGACAACACTTAGATATGACGTTAGAGACACAGAAAAGCATTCATGAAAATGGCAGAGAAATAAGCAGCAGCTCCTTTGTTTTTGGGTTACAGTCAGGCACTTCACTCATGCACGCCCTGATGTGTTCCTTAACATGTCTTTGATTATTTGTGGCAGATGGACAGAAGGCAGCAGGGCAGTGAATTTATAGCTTATCACTTGTTGCACTCAACCATGGAATGCAATGCCAGGGTCTGACCTTGAGCGGAAAATATTAAAAGTGACCGTGGGCTCTGGTCCAAATGTCTCAGCTGAGGAAGCTCACTAAACACTGTGCGCTCAGGTTAACATGGAAAAAGCCATCTTGAACCTGCGGTCTTCTCACATTTACTGCGGTGAGGTAAACAGAAGAGAAGATATTTCCGGTGCTAGGTCTCCCCCGCAACAGCGACACTTGCTGCAGATCACATCTGTGATTGAGAACCGGTAGTAACAGAAATTACTTGACATAAATTTTGGAATGTCACACCCTTGGTAGTGGTGGGGGATGGAAGTTCTAAGGGCAACTGAAATTCCCTGAAACATGAGTCATACAGAAACCATAGCATTGATGACCCCCATGTTATGTTTGTCATGTTGGACTTATTACACAGTTGTTGATTATTATGCTCATAGTTAATTGACTGACCTCTTTAGGAAATGTGACATAGTGCTTTCAAGTAGGTGAATACTTGCTTTTTTCTTGTTGACTCGGGTTACATATGTCATGATAAGTGAGTACTGATAAGATTTATTGGGTGCCAGTTAATGCCATGCCAAAGAAACACTTAGTGATAATTGGTAGCAACCAGAAACAAATTTAGGCATGATCGAAAGGTAATGTTACATTATTCTAGGTCAGACTTTGGGACATTTTTCTTCAATTTAATCTTTTAAATAACACATAAATCTCTAACACAAAGTTGAGCAAAACACATGAGTTGAAAATTCATCAAGATGCATAAATCATTCATTCATTCATTTTCTATGCCGCTTATCCTCATTAGGGTCGCTGGTATGCTGGAGTTTATCCCAGCTGCCTTTGGGGGGAGAGGCGGGGTACACCCTGGACTGGTCGCCAGCCAATCGCAGGGCACATATAGACAAACAAACATTCACACTCACATTCATACTGATGAACAATTTAGAGTCACCAATTAATCTAACATGCATGTTTTTGGAATGTGGAAGGAAACCGGAGTACCCGGAGAAAACCCACGCACACACGGGGAGAACATGCAAACTCCACACAGAGATGCCCAACGGAGATTCGAACCTTGAACCTCCTGACTGTGAGGCCAATGTGCTACCCAATCGACCACCGTGCGGCCGCGTAAATAATTCAAATGCATATTTTATTACCTATCCAAATTGGGATTATTACATATTGCTGTAGGCCGAGTATCAAGTGCTAAAATTGAGGAAGAACACATATCAATGTCGTTAGCCCATGCTTGCAGTCCCCCTGGGTTGTGACAAGCAGTGCTGTGTCTGTGTGTGTGTACAGCTTGCATACACCCTTGTGGACATTAAATTAAACTCACACCAAGTAACAATTGAAAGGCACGAGCTTTGCTGCCATGAGTCCTTTCACTACTTCTTCATTAACTCAACAAGATACCACCCAAATCAACCCAAAGACGTCAATAGTCATCACTGGAGGAGAATACCAGATGCAACACATACACTTGCAAATTGTTGGAATGCTCAAACTCACTCACTTGTTTCAGTATTTCTCACCTTCTCTGTTTTTTTGGTGTCTGATGGTTTCAACTTTGGGACTTGCTTTCCTTTGTTACCCTTTCTAGCGGCAGGGCCTTTGAACATGAGATCCATCACCCTGGAGCTTTTAACTGTCTCCCCGATGAAGCTGATCACCTGCTGCATGCTGAGGACCAGTTTCTCCATGCCTTCCAGCTTCTGAGCCTGTATCTCAGACCGCTGGTTGACCGCTGACATAATCGTGCTCATTTCCTTGTATATCTCCTTGACTTGTCCCACTTCGCCACGGGAAACAAGGCTCTCTCCCTTGTTAACATTGAGATTCTCTCCATTTGCAATACTTCCAGAATCAGTATCTAGTCGACTGAGCACCTTTTCTTGAAGGTTGATGAGTTTGTCCATCTTGCCGCTCAACGACTCGATCCGATTTTGGATCAGGTCAAAACTTGCATTGTCAACATCTCGCTGGCCTTGCCCTGTGGTCACCATCAAAGAAGTCATGGCTCTTCCGGGGGGGGGGGGGGATCACCTCAAAACACCAACTTGAGACAAGAATGGGATCAATAACGTCCGTGGCACAGACGGAAAGACTTTTAAAGCGATTGGAGCCAGGTCTACCCTTCAGTGCTCCCGCAGGTGTGCAAACTTTTTGAGTAACACTCCAGTGAAAGGATTAAGGATTAAAAATCATCAGTCACCATCAATACTAATCAGGACAGCAAAAGATTGTTGAAGAAACAAAACAATAAACCTCCAGTAGACCTACAGTCCTCTCATAGTCCTCTGTAATCCTAGTGCCTGCCCCTTTCCACCGCAGGCCAGTGGACCTAAATGTAAATGGACAGACTGCGTCAGCAATAGTCAAGTGTTTGGGGAGGGGGCTTGGCGCTGCTTGGGCTATGAGACATTTGAGAGCCTATAAGTGCTAAGCTTAGCAGCATCACTCGCCTGCTTAGTGTCGAAATGGTCACTGTACACACTACTAGAGTGGCACGGTGTGTGATACAGCTCATTTGCTAATGAAAAGGCATAGACATGCAGTAAATAAAGATGGCAGGCACACTTTCTAACCATTAAATACGAGCTTAAGCGCAGTGTATAAACATAAAATGTCAAAATGTGAGTAAGAGTGTGACTTTTCCTGAATATTTTTAAAACAATATTTTTAAAAAGACCAATACAAACAGTATCAGGGCAGCATGTTACATGTTAAGGCTTCTATTCATCATTGGGAGGCACACAGTACAGTAAAATGTTTGGCCTGCCTGTTGAAAGAAGAGATGGCTACCACAGATGATTTATCGTATGCCAGCTCACTGACAAACAACCACCGATAACCACCATGGAAGAACTGTGCACTTGCAATATGAACGTAATCCAAACGCAGTGTCTGACGATATCCTAACAGACTTGTCTTCACGGGGTAAAAACAGAAGTTGACTTCATGAGAAAAGCCTCACAGAAGGACAAACAAAAGCCAACTCACAGTGATTAAAATAATCATAAATTCAGATGGAGCTTTGGAGCACTCCAGTTTACTTGAGCCACCGTGATGACACTTGACAATGTTGGAGGCACAGATGGCAGACTGAGCCAGTGTGGCCCTGGCCAAATTTGCCACACTGTAGAGGTTGTAGCCAAACTCTGAGCTCTTGAGTGCAGCGTGCAAGGTTTGACAGAGTTCGGAAGCTCAAGTCAGCATACAGTTACACTTTCCTCTTATTGAATTAAAAGCAAATATATTCTCACTCAAAAAACACTAACTTCTCATTTTTTTAAATACATGCCTGTGAAGCTCCATGGAGCATTCACCTGCAACTGATTCCCACATTCAGCCGCATTCACGCAAGATGACTGGCAAAAAAGGAACGGAAACAGATGGGAGTGAAAGCAGCCATCAATCACGCTGGAAGGGACAGTGACCAGACACACAAGTCCTGGGATGCCAACAGATGACAGACAGCGGTAAGTCATTTGCAGCATGTCCTGTCAATTTGAGAGGCATGGAACTTTCTGGTGTCGCAAGTGCATGGAACAATCCCGTGGAACAGAAGGTACACTTGCATGTAGCGGACTGAAGCTGTTGAGACTTTAAACACAGAACAAAAATAGTTTGTATGACTTTACAGTAAAAAAATAAAACTAAAAGCATCATAACAACTCATTCCCAGGCAATTGCCTTCCCTTTCACTTCCTCTGCTAAGCAAACTGTGTGCATACACGTTGTGATGGTGTGGCAGCAGGTGCATAATTAAATGTAGTTTATAGGTATTGTGGCTGCAAAATGACCAAAGTGTTTGAAGACACTGTTGTATATATGTCATACATTACTAATTTTTTGTGCAATGGGACTGCAAATATACCGCATAGGCCTCCCATCTTTCCTCGATTTCCTGGGAATTCATTTGCAACGACCTCAACTTTTACAGTGGAAAATGTTTTGTACTGCAACCGACGGAGTACTTCAAATGCATATTTCAAGTTACATAAGGAAAACTGCACTTTATAATATGTGACATGCAAATAACCAAGCTACAGCGACATTGTTATTATTATTGACATTGTTTCGCCAAAGAACTATTTTACTGTCGTAGTAACACCTTGCCACACCACACGGGCTAGGGACTTGCCTCACCACACACTCACCCGCAGCACGTCAGCGCAGCACTCACAGTGCCTCAGGTCACTACCGAAAGGCAACGTTACATATAGGAGTTGTTGATACTGCTGCTGTGTTTTTGTTTTTGAGTTTGGAAAAGTTAAAAAGTTAGGTGTAGGTGTTTGTTTATATGTTTGTATGTGAAATCTATACACCCAGGAAAGATGTTCCAGTAATGCTTTTAAGGACCAAAATACTGCAATATATTGTAAGTATTATATGTTATCAGGAAGATAACTCTTTCTACATGGTGACAGCATGTACTGTACATAAAACCATAAAACAGTTGGAGGTGTTTTAATAACTTAGTCTTAGTAGGCGGCATACTGTAGGTGCGTCCCATTAGATGCGGTAATAAATTGCCTCTTTGTGTTTCTATGTTTAGAATGCCCAAAAAAGAGAAAGTCATGTGTTAATGTCCTAATAAAGCTTGTGGAGGATGGGCAATTTTTTGAGTGCAGTTTTACTTTAAAAATACGAAATGTATTACATTTTGCATCCCACTGAACTTTCAAGGACATTGTCTCCATTTCTGTTATAAGTGACCTGTTTGACCTCCTGTTGTATCAGACTATTTGGAAAGTGGTCACTGTGATCTGTTAAAAATGGAGCATGGGCTCCCTGTCAGAGTACACAATGTCCCAAGAGGTGGAGAGATACTGAGCTGTGTGGCTCCTGTCCAGTCACCCTCACGGACGTCAATCTGCTTGCCAGAGTTGGCTCTACTTTCGCTCGGAAACTTGTGCACTTAAATGCGTGTGCGGCAACTGTGAAACGGCTCCCCACGCTGATGTCTCAGAAATCCCTAGTGTTCTTTTTCTGTCATCTTGTGTGTTCACTTAGTTTGCAAACATATTTGACATCATTATATATTAAAGCATCTAACTAAGCATCTGATTGATTAGATTCACTTCCATTCATGCCTCAAAGCCATTTTTTTACAATTATTATTATATGTTGAGTTTAGCATACTCTTATTATTGTAATTTGTGATGGAATTAAATTGGGATGCTCCAGACCAGTGCATTGTTTTACACGGGGCAGAGGTAAAAGAGAACCAAGAGCATTAAAAAAAGACAGTAACAGATCCAACAACTGCCGGCGAAGATTAGATCTGGCCACCAGGACCACCTTGTACACCCAGCATGCCCTCTGAAGAAAATAGCCTTCCGTTCTGCATGCAGCAACATCCAGCACAGGCTGCGAATCATCCAGAATGAGTGGTGGACCAACCTTGCAGAAAAAACCTAATGCCAACACTGGTGACTACAGGGGTTTCTATGACACTTTTAAGGCATTTTATGGCCCCACAAACTTAGTGGTTAGCCTCCTAAGCAGTACAGAAGACCAGGCATTCCTCACAGATAAGGCGTCCATTCTTAACTGTAGGGCAGAACATTTCCAAACCTTGTTTAGTGCCAACCTCTACGTCCACAAAGCTGCAATCCAGCAGATCCCTCAGTAGCCTATGAACGAGCTGGACGAAGCGCCGACCCTTGACAAGGTCATCAAAGCCACAAACCAGATGAAGTGTGGCAAGGTTGCGGGCATTGATAGTATCCCACTAGAAATTTGGAAGCACGGAAGAGCAGCACAGCACTCCAAACTCCAACCTTTTCTTATGCTGCTGGGAACAGGGAAGCTACCGCAAGACCCCCGAGATGTTGTTACCTTCATGTATAAGAACAAAGGGGAACAGTCTGACTGCTCAAACTACTGGGGGATAACGCTCCTTTCCCTCACAGGCAAGAGTTCTCCTCAACAAATTGGTACTTTCTGTGGCAGTTGTCCACTTCCAAAAGAGCCAGTGCAGCTTCAGACTGAACAGGGGCACCAACATGGTCTTTGTGCTCAGGTAGCTCCAAAAAACATGCTGGGAACAAAACAAGGGTCTATGCCTCCCCATTGTAGCCCAGACGAAGGCTTTCAATACTGTGAGCAGAAATAGACTGTGACAGGGCATCTTGGCTGTCCCCCAAGTTACTTCAGCATGGTTATGCAGTTGCATGAATATCAATGAGGTCAGGTCAGAAACAGCAAAGACCTCCCGATAACCAACAGGGTGAAGCAAGGCTGCGTCCTCGTACCAACTCTCTTCACTATCTTCTTCAGCATGATACTTAACGCGCCAAAGAAGACCTCGATGACGAAGATAGCATCTACAGTCGATACTGCACTGATGGCAGCCTGTTCAACTTAAGACACCAGGCCCACCCCAAGACCCTAGAACAACCGATTCGGGAGTTATTCTTTCACCATCTCCTGTGATGCAAGAATTTACAAAGAGGTGGACAACAGACTGGCAAAGGGAAGCACTGCCTTTGGCATGTCATGTCAGAAAACACAAAGATCAGTGTGTACAGAGCACCCTCCTGTTTAGCTCACAGTGGTGGGTCACAGCACAAACCGCGGATTTGGCATTCCCCTGCACCCCCTGTGGCCGAGTGTGCCTGTCTTGAATCGGCCTCGGCAGCCACTAGTGAGCCTGCGTCAGATGTGGTCAATGCCCTTAAATCTTTGTTTGCGAAGATAAGCCAAGAACACACTTCACCTTCCACAAAAGGATGACGTACAAAACCTGTTCCTCAAAGCGTATTGATTAGAAAAAATAGATAGTAGAAATCCTGAAGGTAACATGGAACACTACCTGAACACTAAGCCCTATTTCAGATTTTGAAACACATTTTGTCACTCTTGTGACGGAGAAATAGCATGCACATACTTAATTCACATTGTGTGTCAAGGCAGAGGTCACCTTATTTACATTTATCCATCCATCCATTCTCGATGCCGCTTATCATTTGTTTGTGGCTGGGGTATGCTGGAGCCTATCACAGCTGACTTTGGGTGGGAGGTACACCCTGGACTGGTTGCCAGTCTTTTGCAGGGCAGACAAACCATTCACACTCACATTCATACCTGTGGACAATTTGGAGTTGCCAATTAACCTAATATGCATGTTTTTTTTGGAATGTGGGAGTAAACCAGAGTACACGGAGAAAACTCACACAATCACGGTGAGAACATGCAAACCCCACAGAGATTCAAACCCAGGTCTTTCAGATCTCCTTGTGGCTAACATGCTAACCACTCGACACTGTGCTGCCTATTTACATATAGTCTTCCACAATTCTATTTTAGTTACATTGTGTGCAGAATACGACCAGACTACTGCTGGCTGAAATTGATATCAGATTGTGTTTGATACACAACAGACCGGAAGAAAATATTCTACACTGTTTCCTCATTTAGTCAATGTTATTCCTCGTTTATTGGTTTCAGACCTGACCGTGATAAGTGAATTTAATGTAATACTGTACAGTATAAGGTGGTGTCTCATCAATGTAACATTACAAACGCCTAGTGACGAGAATACTACATAGAACTTGTTTTTCAAAATGTTATACTCTACCATAACATAGTCAAAAACAAACAAACAAAACAGCAATAATTTATATATATAAAAAATATAAAATTAATGAAATAAAGTGAGGGAGCGTGAGCGATGTTTGAACCACGATGTAGCAAGGAACAACAATATACTTTTGTTTGGTTATACCTGCAAATCATTTGAATCAAAGTGACAGCCCCCTCTCTGGTACCACTTTCAGGAAAATCCCCCATTCAGCTGAACTTGGGGACACACAAAAGTGAGAACTGCTATGTTCATAAAACAGTAACATTGGACAACCATTAATTCAAAGGAGACAGACAGACAAGAGCAATAAAAGAAGAGAAGAACAACAAGAAGCTAACATTGGCAGAAGAGAAAAGACTGAAAGGAAACAGCCACACTGGCTGGTACTTGTCTTAAGCGACATAAGACAACAAAAAGCAAAAGCAAAAGCAAAGCGCAGTAACAAAACACTACATTAGTAACACTGGCTGGTAAGTGATTAATAGGGCACACATACAGAAAAAACAACAAACAAAAAGAAACAAAGCGATTACTATACACATTATTCTGCACGTAAGCAAATGATTTTTCGCAGATGATAAACTCCTTTGTAAAACTTTGTCTTGGCTGTTTTGGAAGTCACATGCTCCTCTGAAGGACATGTCCGTGCTGCACTATTATTATATTGGTAGGGTATCCATATGCTAGTGAGGATGTCACAGGGGACATCTGAGGTCAGTGACAGAATGTGGGAGGTTGCATGGGAAGAGCTTAGTCACATAGTGGTGGATCTGCTGTGGTAAATGTCAATGTGGATCTCCTAAATGTCAAGAGGAATGGAAACAAGAGAGGGCAAGGAAGACGCTGGCTTCTCTGAGGTGGCCACACAGACAGCATTCATGAAAACTTCAGAATGTGTGAATTAACCGTGTGCATACGGCATTCCAACTATTTTGCACCTTTTTCTATGTGAAAGATAGTTGAACGGAAGATATGGTATTGAGTTACACGCTGCAACACACTAGCAATGTGAGTCAATAGATGGCAGTAGTGTACAATCATAGTACCTGATTCAATCACACACTTTAAGCGTGTTTTATTCTACATCTTTACTAATTTTGCAGCTTTAATACTTTTATTATTATCAACACCACCATTCATTCATTCTTTTTCTATGCTGCTTAAACATCATCACTATTATTTTTGTTATTTCTACAAATACTAATATTATTACCCTCACCACTTATTATTACTTATTATTTCTATTCCTATTATGGCCATCATAGCTGTTTACAGTTGCTTGCTTCTAAGCACTAGCAGGCAATGATGCCCTACATGTCCATAACCAAACTTTTACAGCCAGATACCAGCTATTCCTGCTCCGGGTCCATATCTGACCGATAAAGGATTATACAAACAGGTGAGGAAGATGACGCTACCACTGACTGTTGCTGTATTTTGCTCTCCTTTCTCTCCCTGTTCACCCCCAGGGTCTCCAATCAGGCACTGTCCACATGGAAACATTCATGGGATCTTTTTTGACAGTTTGAAAAACATTCTCCACAGCTACATCCCTGCTATTCTTGCACCCAATGCTTATCTGGTATATCCAGCATTACACAAACAAGCATGGAATAGTTGCTCTTATCAGCCGTTGCTACATTTCACCCCTCTGCCCCTACCCATACCCAATCCTAGTGAATGTTCTTGTGAACATTGCTATTCTCTATAACATTTTCTTTCTTTCCTCTTTGGCTGTCCTCTCCTAAACCATTTATTAGTTCTTTATTTAGTTATTATGCACTGGTATCTATTCATCTCAATTCAATTCAATTTTATTTGTATAGCGCCAAACATTACAACAGCAGTTTTCTCGTGGCACTTTACACACAAAGGTCACAAATGGCAAGTCAACGAGAATTCTCCCTTGCGTTTTTGTAGAAGTTTCAAGTCACTAGCTCAACCCTTTGCCTTAGTCTAATAAATAAATTAATCTGCCCTCCCTTGTGTAAAGTGTAAATTTACTTATACCATATTTTTACAAACTGTTTGTAAATACGCAATAGATTGTTTCTGTTGTTGTCTTTTGCTAATATTCTTTTGATTTTATTAAACTTGTATATTATAATTCAATATATAATATGAATATTATATTATTAGATTACTTTATATATTATTATTATATTAGAATACTAATTATTTTGCAAAATTGAGGGATTTTCAAAAACCTAAGAGAATAATTGCTTTCACTGTTAATTACTAATTCAATTTTCGGTGGTGGGGGTAACTACTGAGTATAAATACTTTTTTTAAGCAATTTTCCAAAAGTCCGTGTGTACCTGTGAGGCTTCATATGCTGGTGATGATGCTCTGCGACTCCGCCAACAGCAGAGGAAACCCCAAAGACGTTGCCAGATGTAGGAGGCAAACAAACACATGTTGTTGACTACACAAGTGTCCCAGAAGGTCGTAATATTCGCCAAGGCTCGGACATTTCCCCTCATCCTTTCTCAAACGGCCCACTTTGCTGCAAGAGTTGGAAGTGACCCCTTTGAGAGGATGACGGCAAACGCCTTGCGCAAGGAACGTCCAAATTAATAATACTCCTCTATCGTGCAAGCCTATAGGGAGCCCGTCTGTTTAATCAACCACTCCTATCCGCACTTGGAGTCAAATGACGGCTGGGTTGTCCTTGTGACAAAAGAGTGACAGGTGCCAGCGATGGGTGTGTGACGTGATAAACTCACTCCGTAAGCCTCCCCATCTTCACTCGAAAGCCTCTTGTGTTGGTGACGGGCATGATGACGTATGTAGTGACGTAGTATGTTGCCGTAGTCCATAGTGGTGTGCAGCCAGTATCCTCACACTTTCGCTGATTGCAAACAAAACCATGTGCGAATTATGATTTTCATAGTCGTTCTTAATAATTATTCATTTATTTTAATTGTTTTATTATTCAACTTTTTTCCATCCATCCATTTCTATACCACTTATCCTAATTATGCTGGAGCCTACCCCAGCTGATTTCGGAGGCGGGGTACACCCTAGACAATCGCAGGGCAGACAAACAAACATTCACACTCACATTCATACCAATGGACAATTTAGAGTCGCCAATTAACCTAACATGCATGTTTTTGGAATGCAGGAGGAACCAGAGTACTCGGAGTAAACCCACACACCCACGGGAGAACATGCAAACTCCACACAGAGATGCCCGACGGAGATTCGAACCCCAGTCTTCCAACATGCTACCCACTCGACTATCCTTTAAAATGCCATATTCGCATCTTTTATGATTTATGATTTTTTTTCTGCTGTATATTAGCTCAATTATATTGTAAATCACCTAGCTACCTCAATATACTTCAGGATTTGAAATAAATCGATATGTTACTTAAAATAATTATTGAATTATTAATTCACATTAATATAACTCATTTAATTTAATACATTAATGGAATTAATACTTGATGAAAGTGCTTGCATTCTTGAAATTCTGCATTAGGTATAATTTTCACATAGTATTGGATCGGTATCACCGATACCAGCTTGAATTTTACTTAGTATTGGATCGGAGCCTAAATCAGTGGTCTCGCACATCACTCATAACAACATGGACTGCTATAGTAAATACTAGAGGTGTGACAGTTCACATGGATGTATTGAACCTTTTTGGTTTTGCATGTTCAGTTCGGTCCACTTGCATACAATTTTGTTGATATTTTATATTATTTTTCTCATTAAATTTACTACTAGAGTGATGTAAGCGCTCCCTGCGGAACAAAAGTCCTGGCTGAGTTTACGTATGGAAGCTTCTAAGTACAGTTTCTTGTATAGGTCAACCAAAGTTCATTCAGCCTCCCATTTCCCAAATGAAACCAAAATAATCCCATTTTGTTTTTGAGATATTAACAATTAAAGTTTTGGGCTGTTACATAATTGACCTGTCGACAAGCTCTGAAACCAAAATAGTCTCATTTTGACCGTCCTCCTTTGTGCTGTTAGGTTCAGTTGAAATCAACGTTCGTTCTGCTTTCGTATTGGAGACATGCGTTTCTTAAAGGTCAACCGAAGGTCACTCACCAAATTAGTCTAATTTTGTCCGTCTTATTTTGTGTAGTTTTCTGCAATTAAAATGAACATTTGTGCTGCTTTTGTTTTTGAGATATTACACATTTGTTAAAGGTCGACTGAGGTCAGTCACTTGTCAACAAGCTCTGAATGAAACAAAAAATAGTCTCATTTTGACTGTCCTCGTTTGTGCTGTTGGGTTCAGTTGAAAACGGTGTTTGTGCTGCTTTTGTTTTGGAGATATTATCGATTAAAATTTTTGGATAATAGAAAATGTGGATAAGTTAATTCATTTAGCCTAAAACCTGGATAGTTACATTTGTCATATACAGGCTGTTGGTGCTAAGCGTTCAAAGTTTACAGTTTTTATACATATTTTTAACATTTTTAAATGAAACAGTTTATTTTATTAATTTTGTAGTTTTAGTTTTTTGAAATATCACCGAAATTAGTCACTTTCATTTAGTTAAAAATATACATTGTATTTTTTTTTAATTAAATTTTTTTTATTTTTTTTTTTTCAGCCTTTTTGTACCGAAAATGTATTGAACCGAGCACTTCAAGAAACTGAACCGAACAGAAATTACATTTTAGTGTACTGTTATACCCCTATTAAATCTGAACTGTTCAATTTCCCGGATATTGGATAAATAAAGTTGATCTTAAACATACCTCTGTGCTTATTGACTACCACAACAACATTATTATTATTAATGCAGATGTTGTTATATTGCTAATTAATTGACATAATTAAATCCGTGTCTCAGGGACAGCGATTGTCGATCAAGACTTCTTGTGCACACACTAGTGTAAATAAATAGCTGAGCTATTGGTATGACCATAGTGCCAAACAGACCAAACACATGCAGGATTATACTGAGGCATGACAACAGACAGAGTTCAATGTTTAATATGAACATGTATTGTAAATTTGCAAACAAAGTGCAGCATCCTATGTTATTTCAATGCTGGGTTAAACATACTTTAGTTTACTTTCCATTGGGATACGCATATTTTTAGATTGATGTGCTTTTTAGGCATGTTTTGTTTATTCCATAGTATAAGTTGCTTAAACATAAACCGTATAAAGCAAGAACATCACATCTTGGAGGCTTAATGAAGTAATTGTGTTTTAATTGATCTTTCAAAAACATTAATCTTTTTTTTTTTAAACAGCAGTGATGTTCTTTAAATTTGGCTTTATAGCCCCCTCTCCTGGTGCTCCTGATTACCTTGACTTCATAGTGCATAAATTATTCTCCACATACTCTCCAAGTACTGTATTAATTGTATTTTTGTAAAGAATGCATGAACTGCATGGATACCTCTAGGTCCAACTTCATCTCCCAGAAGGAAGCCATAGTTTTCACTTTCTCTAAGTCGGGGAAGAAGGCTGGCCGGGTCATGTTTCTGCTGTTGGCACACTGAGGAACTGATTTAAACTTGGCCATTCTCCACTTGGCTTGGCTCCTCTTGTCTTCCCACCCTGGTGTTTAATCTGAGCAGAAACATAGGGAAGGATTGTTGCACATATACGGAAAAAGGCACCATATGTAGTATTACTGTTTCATCTATGTTGCTGCTGTACAACTTGAAGCCATACAATATAAACGCTGGAACGCTTCATGCTTTGAGCAAGCTTTGCTAGACTAGCTGCTCATTTACATGTTTAGAGTTAACATAGTTGTTTGTTATTCTGCACAAGTGATGTCTTGTCTGTTATCTACACGTTGTGTTGCTGTTTGATGGTTTTAGCTGATTTCTTTTATGACATCGTGAGTCAGACTGTAATGTTGACTGGTGACCTCCTGCCATTTCCAATTGTTAAGTAAATTGTGAGTTCCCTTGTAAAGTCTATTTCCTTCCAAATAAAGAGCTACCTTTCACTAACTTGTCAGCCCCACATTATTCCTTGTGAAATTATTTTAACTTGCTATGTATTGTTTCATTATGAAGTAATAGGGAGGTTTTCAGAATAAAGGCATACATTTATAAGGAAAAAAAAACTGTAACAGTATGAGAACAAAGTTGTTAATTAACAAGAAAAAAAACAGTAATATTAATGTCGGGAATATAGGAGAATAAAGTCATAACTTTATATTACATTGCCTGGGACAGCTATGAAAAAGACCCTTGGCCATTGGCGTGTGGCGGAGGAAGGGTAGCAAGAGGCAAGTTGGGGACTTATGTGACTTAAGGACAAGCGGACACAGCATCCTGAGCCTGTCTCTGGAAGGGTAGCAACTGTCTCAGCGTCTTGCCCCACACACATCACCAATTACTGTTTATTCACAAACTACAACCCCCCTTTGAATAGCATGCAAATGAAACAAACGATAGTAGCCTAGCTATCCACTTCCTCCTCCAGAAAAGAGGCTGTTTACTCCAGGCCTGTGTGGTTCTTTGTTCGGAATAAGCACAGTTTCTTGTCTTTTCAAGGTCCTGATACAGATGATAATGTGGTGCTGATGGGCCAAAAAGTATTTTGTTATTAGTGAATCCTAAACTAAAGTATAACTTCACAGGATGTTCCACGCTCCTTATTTTAACACAAGCGGCAGGCTGTTCTATTTCGTTCTTTTTCTTGTAAATGTATGACTTCCCCATTTTCCATTCCATTCCATTTTCTTCCGCTTATCCGGGTCCGGGTCACGAGGGCAGCAGTCTCAGTAGGAAAGTCCAGATATCCCGGTCTCCGGCGACCTCTTCCAGCTCCACCGGGAGGACACCAAGGCTTTCCCAGGCCAGCTGTGAGACATAGTCCCTCCAGCGTGTCCTAGGTCTTCCCGGGGGCCTTCTCCCGCCTGGGCATGCCCGAAACACCTCACCAGGGAGGCGCCCTGGAGCCATCCGGACTAGATGCCCGAGCCACCTCAAATGACTCCTCTCGATGTGAAGGAGCAGCGGCTCTACTCTGAGCTCCTCCCGGATGGCCGAGCTCCTCACCCTATCTCTTAGGGTGAGTCCAGCCACCCTACGGAGGAAACTCATTTCCGCCGCTTGTATCAGCGATTTCGTTCTTTCGGTCATGACCCATAACTCCTTGACTCCGCCTAGAAATTCTGTCCATGAAGATTATGAACAGAATCTGTGACAAAGGGCAGCCTTGGCCTTGGCCTTTCACCGCAAACAAGCTCGACTTACTGCTGGCAATGCGAACCAGGCTCCGCGGACCACCAATGCCGTACTCCCGGTGCACACCCCACAGGACACCACGAGGGACACGATCAAATGCCTTTTCCAAGTCTACAAAGCACATGTAGACCGGTTGGGCAAACTCCCACATACCCTCCAGTACCCCTGCAAGGGTGTAGAGCTGGTCGAGTGTTCCGCAACCGTGACAAAAACCACATTGCAACTCCTGTAACCGACGTTCCACTATATATAACGGTCGTACCCTTCTCTCCAGCACCCTGGAGTAGACTTTCCCAGGGAGGCTGAGGAGTGTGATCCCCCTATAGTTGGAACACACCCTCCGGTCACCCTTTTTAAAAATGGGGACCACCACCCCGGTCTGACAGTCCAGCGTTACTGTTCCCGGCTTTCATGCAATGTTCATGCAATAAAACAGTCCTCCAACATCCAGAGCCTTGAGAAATTCAGGGCAAAACTCGTCCCCCCCCTGGAGCCTTGCCATTGGGGAGTGTTTTAACGACCCCAAAAACCTCATCTGCGGTTTTAGAACTGTCCACGTACGTATCCTCAGACTCTGCTTCCTCTACGGAAGGTATGTCAGTGGGATTGAGAAGGGCCTCGAAGTATTCCTTCCACCGACCAACCCAGAACCTCTTTGTGCTCCGTAGCCTTACCCAACTCCTCCCGCACCCGCGTTTTTGCCTCGACCGCCACCAAAGCCGCGTGCCGCTTGGCCTGCCAGTACCTATCAGCTGCTTCCGGAGCCGCAAGCAATCCATGCTTAATAGGACTCCTTCTTCAGGTTGACAGTCGCCCAAACCCCCGGTTTCCACCATCGGGTTCGGGTCTTGCCTCCACGACTGGCACCGATCACCTTGTGGCCCCAACCACGACTGGCTGCCTCAGCAATGGAGGCACGGAATACGGCCCATTCAGACTCAATATTCCGGTCCTCCCTCGAGATGCAGGCAAATGAGAGTTGAAGACTCGACGAACGGTAGACTCTGCAGACGTTCCCAGCACACCCTCACTACGCGTTTGGGTCTACCAGGTCTGTCCGGCATCCTTCCCCTCCATCTAATCCAACTCATCACCAGGTGGTGGTCAGTTGACAGTTCAACCCCTCTCTTTACCTGCGTTTCCAGAACATGCGGACGCAGGTCTGATGATACGACCACAAAGTCGATCATAGACCTGCGACTTAGGGTATCTTGGTCCCAAGTGCACTTATGGACATTCTTATGTTCAAACATGGTGTTTGTTATGGACAAACTGTGGTTCGCACACAAGTCCAGCACCAACACACCACACGGGTTCAGATCAGGGAGGCCGTTCCTCCCAACCCTGCCCCTCCAAGTCACACAATCATTGCCCACATGGGCGTTGAAGTCTCCCAGTAGAACTATGGAGTCACCAGCTGGGGTGCTCTCCAGAAGCCCTCTTATAGACTCCAAGAAGGCTGGGTACTCTGAACTGCCGTTCGGCGCGTACACACAAACCACAGTCATGACCCTTTCCTCAACCCAAAGGTGTAGGGAAATAACCCTCTCCCTGGATGACTCCAGCACAGAGGCACCAAGCCGGGGGGCTATTAATAAGCCCACCCCAGCTCGCCGACTCTCCCCTGCAGCAACTCCAGAGTAGAACAAGGTCCAACCCCTCTCAAGGAATTTGGTTCCAGAGCCCAAACTGTGGGTTGAGGTGAGTCCGACTATATCTAGTCGGAATGTCTCCGCCTCTTCCACAAGCTTGGGCTCCTTCCCCACCAGAGAAGTGACATTACATGTCCCAAGAACCAGATTTGGCCGCCGAAGACTAGGTCTCCCGGGCACCCGCCCTCGACCAGTTCCCAAATCACATAGCACCGGACCCTTATGCTTGCCCCTGCAGGTGGTGGGTCTGCGGGGGGGGAGTTCCCGTGTTCCTTCTTCGGGCTGGGCACGGCCAGGCCCCACGGGTGAAGGCCTGGCCACCAGCCGCTTGCCTGCAGCCCACTCCCCCATGCCTGGCTCCAGGGTGAGGCCCCGGTGTCCCACATCCGAACGAGGTGTGGTCACGCCTCTTGATTTTCCTTATTAAGGGTCTTCTGAATCACTCTTTGTCTGGCCCGTCACCTAGAACCTGTTTGCCTTGGGAGACCCTACCATGGGCATAAAGCCCCCGACAACATAGCTCCAAGGATCACTCGGGCACTCAAACCCCTCCACCAGGATAAGGTGGTGATTCACGGAGGAGATGTATGACTTTATTTACGTAATAATATTAATTTTTTTTTTTATGACTTTATGGCTTTATCTATAAATTTACAACTGTATTCTCGTAATATTACGTTTTTTGTTGTAACTTTAAGACTTTATTCTTGTAATATTGCAATGTTTTTTTATATAAATATACAACTTTATTATCAAAATATCTGATTTTTTTCTCCCAATGTGTGCCCATTTTGAGCACCGTAACTCAGTATTTAAAATTGTCTACTTCATGTAATCCCTGCGATTGACTGGCGACCAGTCCAGGGCATACCCCGCCTCTCGCCCAAAGCCAGCCGGGATAGGCTCCAGCATGCCCGCGACCCTAATGAGGATAAGCGGCATAGAAAATGATTGAATACTTCATGTAATCATTGGTTTGAATACTGTATGTATTAAGTTTTATACTTTCTGCTTCTAGTGCATTCTTCAGTTTTATAGGACAAATACATTATTAAACGGCCATGTTTATTTCTCTCGACCTAGCCATTTCCCATTGAGGAAATGAATACAAAATTAAGTTTATGTACAATAAATTTAAAAATACACTTAGCATTACCCAACATAGGGTAATGCTGTTTTTTGTCATTTTAAAGGAACACTCACACTTTACCAACAATACATACCAGACTTACCACTAAGGAGTTGTATATATTTGTAATATTTCACAAATTATTAGGAAATATCAAAAAAGTTGCTATGGCAAGAGTTTTGCGTTGCTATAACGTGACACAGTTACATTCCATGGCCTTTGAACTTTATGGTCATTGTATGCAATGACAAAAAGCAAATGGAAAAAACAAAGACCATACAGAAAAAGCAATGACAAAATGTTTAAAGAATATGACTAGATTTGTATATTTTCTATTAGTGATTCTCCTTATAGTTCCACGTTTTCCTTTTAATTTTTGTACTCTTGCGATTCCATAGAACTTCAGGAAAAGTTGAACTGGAACTCACGTAACCAAATATTAATTTATAATGTATTTTTTTATCTCATGCAAAAATGTTTGGTCTGATATTGAAATATAACAACGAGTGTAAGCGTTTTACAAATCTGTTTCTTAAGATGCTGGGTTGAATAGTGTTTTTGTCACGTGACCAAGCGTCCGCCGTTCAGCGGGAAGTAAAATGGCGGGCGAGACGACAGCCACACCACCTGGCTCCGTACAGTGTCCGGTTTGTCTCAAAGACTTCTACTCTGACGCTATTAACGGTCACCTCGACATGTGTCTGCTAAAGAGCGAAACCGGCAGCTGTTTATTAACAGACCGACCACCAATGAAGAAGTTTTGTTCCGAAGCATCGCCGCATCTCCACGGGAGTGGTGACCACCCTACAGCCGCCTCCACCTCTTTGGGGGTATTCTCTATGTTTAACGGAGTCAAGAAGAAAGCGTCGCTTCAGAATGACACAAACGTTTTACTGACTAACAAACAACCCGGTGGCAACAAAGGAGTTAAGCGAAGTTTGCCGGCCGAACCTGAAGCCGTATGCTTGGGAACGCGGAAGAAGAGTGACGGACAGACATTGAACGCAGCACAAACTGTAAGCCTCCGGGCTTTGTTAACGTTAAACAAACCACTGGCGGCGATGCTCAGGCCAAACACACTTGAAGAATACTTTGGTCAAAGTAAAGTTGTGGGCCAAAAAACCCTCATGCGAGCCATGTTGGGCTCTCAGGAAATACCCTCTCTTATCCTTTGGGGACCACCGGGATGCGGAAAGGTGCTCTGGTTACGTCATGACCTTAATGAAATAAAACATGCAGCTGACAGTGATTATCAAGCACCAACAGTGCAAACTGAAAATATGTTAATTATGTATCACTGTGTTATATAGAAGTAGTTTGAATACTCTTAGATCATCTCAATTTATGAACGCTGTATATGTTTTAATACAGACCACTCTGGCTCACATCATAGCGAGCACCAGCAAGAAGAAGGGCACGGCTCGGTTTGTAACACTATCTGCCACCAGCTCTTCCACTGCCGAAGTGCGAGAGGTTATCAAACAAGCTGAGAACGAACTGCGGCTGTGCAAGAGGAAGACCATCCTGTTTGTCGATGAAATTCATCGCTTCAACAAATCACAGCAGGTGAAATATTCTCACACACTGTTTGTCGTTAAGTTCTTTATTGTTATTTGGCGACAAAGCAAAACATGCTGGAAACACTTTAGCACTATGATGCAGTACTGTTCTACACCACCGCGAACGCGAACTACAGCCACATTAATAGATCACATAACATCCATCCGTTTTTTACATCGCTAGTCCTTGTTAAGTTCTTTATTGTTATTTGGCGACAAAGCAAAACATGCTGGAAACACTTTAGCACTATGATGCAGTACTGTTCTACACCACCGCGAACGCGAACTACAGCCACATTAATAGATCACATAACATCCATCCGTTTTTTACATCGCTAGTCCTTGTTGGGGTCATGGTTCTCCAATGAATCACAGAGCACATAAGCAGCCATTCACACCTACAGACAATATAATTTAGAGTCTCCAAGTGTGTGCTCACAGAAAACTCTGCACGGGAAGAGCATTCAAACTCCACACAGAGATTCACAGACGGATCTCCAGACTATTTTTTCATAGAAAGACTCACGATTGAAATGTCACCTCAGAAGAAGTTGGTCACTGTTTCACATATTCCTCCAGGACACTTTCCTTCCTCACGTAGAATGCGGAACTGTCACTCTGATCGGTGCCACTACAGAGAACCCGTCCTTCCAGGTGAACTCCGCTTTGCTGAGCAGGTGCAGGGTGCTTGTCCTGGAGAAGCTCTCAGTTGAGGCGATGGGCTCAATCCTGGAAAGGGCTGTGGCTGCTCTCGGGATCAGAGTGCTGGAACAGGAACAAGCCAATCCCAAACACACTTGCCAAACGAATGGAAACGAGTAAGTGCTCCTCGTGGGAGGTTGCCCCTGACTGGATAACGCAGCACAAATCAAAATTCTTTAGTGGAGTGCTCTCATCTTCTGTTGCTGTGGATTAGCAAAGCCTGGTTAGATCATTTATGGGAGGAGTGTATAGCAGGAGCCAGCACAATCCCCTCAGCTCTGGTGCCGTATGATGTGTTGACAGATCAGATTTACGCACAAGTTGTAGACAGCGAGTATGAGGATGGCTGCTGGCTCCACATGGAATGCAATGCAGAGCATCAGACAGATTTGTTGACTGTATAGTTTGCCCGGCATGGAAAGAATGAAGCAAATCATACATGTCCACATTGAAAGGTTGGACTTACACCAGACTGATGAGGTCCCGGGCATCTGTCCAGTCTAGAGTAGCCTTTACCAACCTTAGTGTGCTGTGTCAGGATTACTGTATCTGTTGTGTTCTTTGTCAGTAGTGTATGCTGTATGTCTACTGATTTTATCATCGTAGAGCAGTGGTTTTCAACCTGGGGTCTAGCACCCTAGGGCGTCTTGGCGTTATGACGGGGGGTGCTACAATGAACACTTTTCATTTCCGCCATATTTTATTTATTTTTATCTTTTGAAAGGCGGGTGCTGCAAAAAAAAGTTTGGGAACCACTGCCGTAGACGATTCGTTTTGGTAAATGAGTCTGCAGCAGATTTCCAATCGGGTTTATAGAAAAATGTAGTCATCCGGAACCTCTTGGTTTCTGGAAATTCGATTGAAATATTTTCATAGCTTTAACATTCCTTGCCCCGGTTGGAGTAATCAGAAAACACAAAGACAGAAGTCTTCTGTTGTCAACAAGTGAGGTGCTTGCACTATAAACAGTGGTGTGGGTTCTTGTTGTTAATGACAGTATGAGATTAGGAGGAATGGAAGTCTTTGGCTTGGACATCAAAGGTTTTATTTGGGAGTTGGAGGGTTATATAGAGCTGTTTACTTGGGACACTTGCAACCACAGTAACTAAAACTAAAAATGATGTATCAATGTGTTCTCAGTCCAAAGGTTTACATCGAGCAAAAAGCTCTGGACACCATTGCCCACCTTTGCGATGGTGATGCACGGGCAGGGCTCAACGGTCTGCAGTTGGCCATTCAGGCTCAGGCTGTCTTGATCCAAGCGAGCCCATTTGAACCAGACAGTTCTACACAGGAAATAGTTGTGAAGGAGGAACATGTCAAGGAGGGTCTCCAGAGGTCTCATATCCTTTACGACAATGCCGGTAAGCTGCACCTCTCATGTGTTACACTAATCAGTGTTCTTTAGCACACAAAAGTTCCTGAAAGTAGAGGTTCCTGGAAAATAAAAACTGTGGCTGCCGCTACTGGAACCATTTTAATTTTTGGTGGAAATGCAGGAGGGTATTGCAAAATACTACATTAAATAGGAAAGTTCAGAAAAAAGGTTTCTGCTGTGTCTATTGCTTTACAAAGCAAATCATCTCATCAAATCCGTCTGTAACTAAATCTATCAAAGCGAAGTTTAGTAAAACCTTTGGAACATTGTTCCACTTGGCTTAGCTTCGCAGCTTCTGTTTAGTGACAAATGTCTTATCATTTTCTGTCAGAGGCAACATGAGCTTTTAATTGGAAATCCCACTTAAAGTGTAGGACTCAATGCAATATAAAGTTGGGTGAATACTGGAGAAATGCAGTCATATTTTAAATCCATCTTATTACCTTACATAATACAAATAAGTAGTTGGATAGTCCTTTGTCAAGATCATATGTGGAGAATACCCAATCACTATTTCTACTTACACTACTGTAAACAGTCCTTCGGGTTGTCCTGTTACATAACATTCAGCTGTCCCGAAACGTGAAGATTGACTAATGCCACTTTTACACAGTGATAAAAAGCTCTCTCCCTGCTTGATGAATGGCTGAGATTAAAAGCTATGCTTTATGAGTTGGTCTCATCACATCAGCATTGAGTGTGTTGGACTAAGTTTGAAGACAGAAAGTTGTTATCTAATTGCATGCTTGTTTAGATAATAGGTAATGCGTAACAGGGTGCGTTTGCTTATGTGTGTGCGTGTGTGTGTGCGTGCGTGCGTGTGCGTGTGTGTAACTCAAAGGCGAGGAGCATTACAACTGTATCTCGGCGTTGCATAAGTCTATGAGAGGGTCCCATTGTAACGCAGCACTCTATTGGCTGGGGCGTATGCTGGAAGGCGGCGAGGATCCGCTCTTTGTGGCTCGCAGGCTTGTTTGCTTTGCGAGCGAGGACGTAGGTACGAAAGATAAATAATGTACAGGAGAGCAGATTTAAATATTTTTTTGCCTTATTATTTGGCCTCTTTTCACTCTCAGGTCTTGCAGATCCCCATGCGCTTCATCAAGCTGTATCAACCTTTCAGGCCTGTCACTTCATTGGGATGCCACAATGTGAGGTAGGTTTGCAACAGCTAGAAAAAGATTATTGTTATTCCTTACTCTTTTCCTGGTCAACAGGTCAATCTGGCACAGTGTGTGGTCTATCTTTCACGAGCACCCAAATCCATGGAGGTTCATTTGGCCTACAATAACGTGAAAGTCTGTGTTAGGAACCACAAAGGCCCCATGCCTCCCGTCCCGCTCCACCTGCGCAATGCATCCACACGCCTCGTTAAGCAGCTAGGTTACGGCAAAGGCTACAGTTACAATCCCACTGTGGAGCAGGAGTACATGCCCGAAGAGCTGCAGGGGATCGACTTCTTTGCCCGGACACCGTCAGGCCGGTGACACTCGCTGTAAGAGATTAGGAAGGGACTCATGAGTGAAATGGCTGAAGGTCACTGTGTGGGCTTTTGTTGTATCCTTTGTAAGGTAAAACAAAACAAAACTGAACATTACATCTTTTAACATCCGGCAGTATACCTTGAAGTTATGTTCAACTTATACCCATCGTCAGTCTACTCATCGTCAGATTCACATATCTTCAGACTAAACTACACAATAAATATAACTATATATAACTAATACAGACACTGCAACTTTATGATGTGTTTGTGTAATATTCACTATCGTAATGTTTTGTCATATACACATAGGCATGTTACTTTTTCTTCTTCTTGCAAGTTAAAAAAAATAAATATTGATTGATTTAAGCGCATCTTACCTTTTTTCAAGACATTAGTCTTAGACATTAGGCATAGGACAGCATCAATGCTGTCAAAAAAAATCTGTACGAACAAAGATGGGAGAGTGTGTACAGTGGAAGCAATGTGGATGAAGCATATGAACACTTTCTAATGACTTATATGAAGCTGTACGATAAGCACTTTCCATTGAGAGAAGTGTCTAATAAGCAGAAGAAGAAGAATCACCCATCGATGACAAAAGGTCTGCAAAATGCTTGTAAAAAGAAAAATACATTATATAGGGAATTTATAATTCAACAAACAAAAGTTGCTGAAATAACATACAAAACATATAAAAACAAGTTAACAAATATTTTGAGACTGTGCAAGAAAGAATAATATAAACAAATACTAGATAGGAATAAAAACAACATTAGAGCTACTTGGGGCATTCTGAACAGTATTATTTAGTTCCAATCTTCAAAAATGAAGATAAACATAATTTCACTAACTGCCGACCAATTTCATTATTACCACAATTTTCCAAAATCATTGAAAAGTTATTCAACCACAGGTTGGACAAATTCTTTAGTAAGAATGACATACTTGCGTACAGCCAATACGGATACAGAGCTAATATTTCCACTTCTATCGCACTGATTGTAATCACAGAGGAAATTATGAATGCTATAGATCATAGAAAGTGTGCAGCCTCAGGATTCATGGATTTAACGAAAGCTTTTGATTAATCAATCACAACGTCCTAACTACAAAATTGGAAAGGAATGGAATCAGAGGGTTAGTTCTGAATAGGGTTAAAAGCTACCTAGCAAACAGGAAACAATATGTGAAGCTAGGAGAATATACATCTACAAATTTAGAGATATTATGTGGCGTACCACAAGGGTCAATTTTGGGACCAAAATTATTTAACCTATTCATTAACAACAACTGTAAAGTGACGAAACACTTAAAGCTAGTACTATTTGCAGATAATACCACCGCTTTTTGCTCTGGAGAAGACACACAAGAGCTAATAAGAAAAGTTTCAGATGAAATGATTACTCTAAAAAAATGGTTTGATAAAAACAGATTATCCTTGAATCTAAGTAAAACCAAAATGATGCTATTTGGTAATAGCAGAAGAGGTACTTGTGAGAAAATACAAATTGACGGTGAGGAAACTGAAAGGGTGAATGAACATAAATTTTGGGGGGTCATAATTGATAACAGAATGAGTTGGAAACCTCACATCAAAAACATAAAGTAGCAAGAAACACATCAAAAATTACTCCAAACTCTGTTGTTCTCTGGTGTTATCATATCTAACTTATTGTGTGGAAATATGGGGAAATAACTACAAAAGTACACTTCACTCGCTTGATGTACTGCAAAAAAGATCAATTAGGATAATCCATAACGCGGTGTATAGAGAACATACAAATCCACTGTTTCAAAAATCACAATTATTAAAATTTGCCGATCTCGTAAACCTTCAAACCACTAAAATAATGCATAAAGCAAACGACAACCAGTTGCCAAAGAATGTTATACAGTTTTTCTCAACAAGAGAGGAGAAATATGATCTTAGGAATAAACTAAATTTAAAACACAAATATGCAAGAAGAACACTAAAAACCTTTAGTTCTTGGGTGTGTAGAATCAAACTATGGATTAGATTAAGTAAAGAAGTAAACCAATGCTCTACAATGAGTGACTTCAAGAAACATTACAATCAGATGTTTACAAAATACAAGGAAGAAGAGACATGGAATATTGTGTACATCCAAGGTCATATTACTTCATTCCTTGGAGAGTCAATTTTCTGTCTGTTGACTGCCTATGGACAATTTAGTGTCGCCAATGAACCTATTCATGTTTTTGGAACGTGGCAAGAGGAAACCCTGAGTACCCTGAGAAAACCCACATAGAGATGCTCGAGCAGAGATTGGAATGCAAATCTTCCAGATCTCATGACTGTGTGGCCAACATGCTAACCACTCGGCCACCGTAGAACAATACAACAAACAAAATTAATGTTATGTTTTTTTTTATTATTATTTAGGAAACCAATCAGTTTTGGGCCATTATCTGAAAAGATGTAAAAAAACAAAAAAGAGAGAGAAGGCATGGAAAACAATTTTATGTTAATTTCTTTTTTAAGTACAAATAATTCAGGTTACTGACCTGTGTGATCCAAGGGATGAAGGAAGCGACCCGGGTGAAGACTGTGGGCCTGCGAGGAGTGTTCTGCCATCCCTTCCTTTATAGTTCAGAGGGCCTCCAGAGTCGCCCTGCAAGATGATCATATCATTGGACTGCCTACTTTCTTTTATATTTCTCCCACTAAAAAAAAACCCTTTTACATGGCAGGCTGACTTGCTGTCCCCTCCTGCACATAGTGCAGGAGGGGACATAGTGGAAACCATAGTGGTTTTAGCTCGCTCTGACTGCAGATGCTGTGGCCCACCACTGGAAGAAGAGCTTGATGTAGTGTAGAAGCTCGGGGCCCACCGGCTTCAAGGAAGGTATTTACAGTTTAGGAAGATAATTGTATAGATTAACTTTAAACATGGGTGTGCTAGCTCACAGTAGAGGCGACCCCAGCCTGTAACATAGCAAGGCTGGTTGTGGACCAGGTGTGTCCTCCTGCATTGGTGTCCTGGCTGCACCTTATCAACGATAACAGCAGTCTGCTCCAGTTTAGGTAAGGCAATGTCATTCCTATGAAAATAAAAAATGTTTTTTAACCTGAAAACTGCTGTTTTAGAGGAATCCAGATGTGGTCTTGAAAGAGGATGACAACTTTACCCGCAAGACACACACTTGTCATTCCATTTTGCATGAATAATTACTTTCTCCACCTGAAGTGACTGTTCAGGACCTTCATCCGAGCTCATGTCATGCCTAGCCAGAACCACTTTGTATGTATGGAAGCTGCCAGAATCACACCAGTTAACAGTGGAAACATTTGTAATAATGAGTTTATAAGGAGGCTCACGTTATGCAGTGTGCAGCGGCCAAGACCCAATTTGGAGCTATAAGGGTTCCTCCACAGGTTGGGTAGTAGGACTCCAGGGACACCTGCCATGGCCAGCTGTATGGACGAGCTTCGACCCCAGTGACCACACGGCCGGTGTGAGGCTGGTCACTCGGGAACCAACAGCAGGACACTTCATACAGATGGGTCAAAGGTCAGATTTTTTTTTTTAATTGGAAAGAAATTGCGCTTAAAACTCACCAGTGGTGACGAGTATGAGGACGAGTGCCAGTTCCATGTTCTTATTGAGCCAAAAGAACAGGCGTACGCCATCATGCACAGCTATTTATAGCAACAGCATCCTGGGAGTTTTCCCCCTTTAACCAGGTGCTCTGACTGCTTTGTCTTCAACAGCAGAATGCAGTTATTCCCTTTTACATACAACCTTATTGCAGGTATATATATACAGTAGATAGATAACATAGCATATTCTTTATATATGTTTATATAATCATGCACGCAAACACACAGTATAGGCCAAAAGCTTAGAACACCTCATTCAATGGTTTCTTTGATTGCGTTACTATTTACATTAGAGAGTTTTGTACTGAAGGCGTCAAAACTATGAATGTTTGGTTTGGTTTAATTTGTTTGGAACATGCATAGATTGTACAAAGAATTATTCATCTTGTATTCCTCAATTCTACATGTTCGAAAAAGATCATTATCATTATCCTTCAATAGTGTCCTGATATCATCCTGTATAGCATTGATGTGGTTGCAAAATGCATTGTTTACTTCCTTGGGGTTTTTAACCTTGAGGGCAGCACGCAAGGCAGCATTATCTTCCAATAATGTCTCGATATCATTTTGCAGAACTTACTTCCATATGGTTTTTAGCTTCCTTGAGAGCAGTGCGCAAGGCAGCATTTTAGTGGCTTTGTTATCCTTGCAAAGCCTTGATATCAGTGCGTTGTGCTTTATTATCTGCTAAAGGGTTTTTAACCTCTTTAAGAGCAGCACACAATGAAACATTTTAATCTTGCAACTTCTCGATTTCTTCTTTTAGAGCTTCTTCTTGGCTTCTTGCCTCTTCTTCTTCTTCTTGGCTCAGTGCTCTATTTTCCTGCATAAGGTTTATGACATCACCATGGACCCCTAGGATTTTTTCGATGATACTGTCATTCTGCGATTGTGCATGTTGAATCTGTGACTGCAAATTCTTAAGATCAGTATCTCAGTATCTCCTGCAACTCCATCTTCATTTGTTCTAACTTCTTAAAGTCTTGCATCCAGGTCTCCCAGAAATTTTCCTCCACCACATTTTGTTGTTCTTCTTGTTTTCTTATGTACTCAACTCATTGCTGTAGTCGTCCTCCCCCTCCACATTTGGCAACAAGACTGACGCTTGTGATGTTGAGTCCATCCATCCAGGGCCAGCATCCTTTACAATTATAATAGAGGCTCGCTTTGTTTGATTTTTTCTTTTGTTTGGCATTGTTGCTAGGCAACTTCTTTAAACTTCAGTGATTAGCCGGTTAGCTTAGCTTCGTAGCAGCTTTCAGCACATGTAACTCTTTTTTTTTTTTTTTCAAGGAATCTGTACCTCTCGCCAATCCAAGTTAAGGTTGGATCCGCATCCAGTTGCGGTCTTGTGCTCATGAAATGTATTCAGAAAAGCACCAAAATAGTTGTAGTTTATAGTATTCTCAGCAGAGCGCTTGCCTTGTACATCCTCTCCAGTCAACAAAAGGGAAAACAATTGTGGAGTTAAGTACTAAAACAGTATGAAATAAAGCTAAATATGTTTTATATTTTAGATTGCTGAAAGTAGCCACCCTTTGCTTTTTTGACAGCACTTGCAAACCCTTGGGGTTCTGGCCTTATTATTGAGGTCGGTTGTGATGTGAAGAAGTCAGGTTGATACGCAGTCGACAGCCCTATTGAACAATAGAATTCATATTATGGCTAGATCCAATCAGCCAAGTAAAGAGAAACCAGTGGCCGTCATTACTTTAAGAATAATTTCTTAAAGTCAGTCTGGAAAAATCACAAAAACTTTGAAAGTCGCCCAAAGTGAATGAAAAGGCGTGGCCAAACATCTTTTTGTAGAAACTGTAGAAACACATTTCAGTGTTATCTTGACATTTCATGGACTATTTAGGTTGCTTTAATATATATTTAAATGTATCTTTGCACACTGTTTGGACGCTGGGAACTCATGTTGTTTATGTAACGTTAATTTGGTGCCCTCTACTGGCTATTTTGTGCAATGACATGATTATTTAAATTGCATGCCATTTAATGCACAGCTGATAGACACAGACAGATACTTTATTAACCTCCAAAATCAATTGAAGGTATTATCTCTCATTTACCTAATTGCCTCTTTTAGTTTCTCTTACATCAGTTGTATTGTTTTCCATCGTTTAAAGAAACAAAATGTCATAAGATGTTAACCCGTTAGAATTTTTAGATTTTTTTAAAGTCACGCATCAGTTGAGACAAGTAAAAGTTAAAGCTATTAAAACCAAGCAAACAAGCAAATAATTGGGTCGTTATAAAAAGTGACTTACAACTGCCACCTCGATTTTTTTTGGTTATGTAAAAAGTTTAGAGATACCGTTGTTTGCGTGTGTCTGTAAATCTTCAAAAAATATATAGTCTATTGAAAGCTAAAGCATTGTGTTGTTATTATCAACCTCGTTTTTTCTGCCTTCTGTTCCGTTCTTTTTTTTGTGTGTGGAATATTTATGTTGTTTGATTTTATTTCTACAACGTGCCAGGGGCCAATAAAAACCAAAGTGTGGCTTGTAAATGGCCCCGCCCGCACTGTGGACATATATTATATGAAATATTTACACCTTTAAACACATTCCCGGATAAATGATGTACTTTATTTCATTCCACAAACCTGAAAATACAGGCACATTAAAATAAAACCCATCCATTATTCTGCACCCAGTGTGCGTGTGTGCGCGCGTCCGCGTGTGTGTGGTGTTTGGCGGGGGTGGGGGGTCTAATTAGGTATTGGAGACGCCGCTAAAAAGCCTTGTAAACGCCAGTAATGGCGACGAGCAATTCACACATATTTATTTCTGCATTTTAGAAGCTTCAAGCCAGGGAGTGAAATCCGGACAGGTTGTTATAGCTACGCGATCCGTGGGGGTTCCGATGTCTATTTAAAAGCCCCCCGTCGGACCCTCCGCCCCCCGGCCCCCTTTAAACAACATCATACATCACACGCACCGCGTTTGTCAATCAGCTTGAAAACACATGCTGACGTTGCTGCGCGCGCCGAGAATATATGAACTCTTTTTGGAGCCCTTTGGCCATAACTGTGCCTGGTGCTTGGCGAGGAGACAAGTTGAACATTTGGTCGGACAGCAGACTTCTCCCGCGCGGTGATTGGCGCAAGGAGATCAAGATCATCAGCATCATCAACAGTAGTGTGCGCCACGCCGGTTGTGTGTGTTGTTGGCGCTGTTTGGGTTTTTTTTGCCTCTTTGGTTCCGATACGCGTGCGCGCCGGGGCGTGCAGCATCACAGTTCCGCTGCCTGGAGAGTTTCGGAGCAACTTTGAAGGATGATAGTCCTTGGATGTTTCCTCTTGTTGCTGTGCGGGACCACGCGTGTCATGGCAGGTTATCCCATATGGTGGTAAGGCTTTCCTTCCCAAGTCTTTTCCATGCGCAATCCTGTCACTGAACGGGAAATCCAGTGGCTGTTTGAAAAGGCGTTCCTATAGTCGTGTATTTGTGGCTCCCGTTGGGCTATTGTGATGGTTTGCTACTATTTGCCGTAACGCCTTCACCGTCATAGACACCTGGAATTGTTTCAGGTGCTTCCACAAAAGAGCAGCAGGTGCAAAGTTTGGACATCACATTAACGCCAGTCTGTTCTGAACCCGGTCTACCCGCACTACATCTCTATCCAAAGTATCAAGCCGGCCTTTGCAAACAGTAACGATGCTGCTGTGTCATGTTCAGTGGTGTAGGACTGCAGATTGTTTCTGTTTGTTGACTTCTTTCTCCGCTTATTTTTCCTGTCTTTTGTGTACGTTCATCTACGTCTCCTCTAAAAGAGAGTTTTGAGAGAGACAGCCGTTGCTTTATTTGCATTTTTAGTGTATGTTTTGTGATATGTCCTCGTAAGAAGTTTTTGCCAGGTGTAACCACGTTCTTGCTCAGTCTAAGGAACCCGAAGTTGGGGTTCAGCCGCTGATTTTCTGCTGTTTTGCTTTCTTTCAATGCATGGATATTGACAAATCTGTGTGGTAGGTATGGTATTGTATGGATTCACCTTCTCTAGAAATATTCAGAACCGGTATTGGTTCACTTTAAAGAAAACAATGTGAAAAATAAACATTGCAGACACTCATAATCCTGAAACTCCTTTTTATCTGACCTGATCAGATCCACTGAAAGTCATTAGTAGAAGCCCTCCTATGAGTTGGAGTATAATCATATTATTATCTTACCAGTTTTAACAGTTTCCATGCAGTCCTTTTGGAGGCTAAGCATACTTTTGCATTTGATTTATTTAATGATTCAATATTTGTGGTTGGTTAGATATTGGGTGTATCCTTCCTGTAACGGGTGCGCTGGTGGTTACTGTGATGAGAAAGTCATTATGTGCTCAGCTGGAAGGAAATCCTGATATAACATATGGGCCTGAGATGGGGACCAAAAAAAGAGAAAGCTGGCCCGCATCAGGACCGGTGCTCCTGGTTCTCAAGGTTTTAAAGTCATGTCCATGTTATATCACCCGCTTTGAGGAACGAGGACGTCAGTATGTGATTTGCAATGACATAACGGAGAGCCTTTTCCATTGTGTCATTGCAGGAACTGTTGATGGTTTGATTCTGGAGGGTGGGTCAGGCCTTCGATTCAAAAGGACGAACTGCTACCAGTGCAAACAATCACTCTTTGGCGTAATTGTAGAAGAATGAGTTATTTATTTGTTCCGTGGCAACTGATCCAAAGTCAAACAACGTGATTAGATTGTATTTGTAAAGCACCTGCTCAGTGGCTTTTAGGCCCCCAATGTCAGGTCCTGATCGTCAGGATCTCCCCAGCGTCTCTTCTCAGCCTGCCATGACATAGTCTGGGTGCACCCGCCAAAAGATCCCCCCACCAAGTCCACCCCACCTTTCAGAAGATAAATACCTGGAGGTGAAAGCTCGCCGCACATTCCTTTTCCCAAACATATTCTCTTGATGTCAAAGTCTGCTCCAAGGCCTGAGGGCCCACAAGTAAAGTGGTAATTCTGAAGCACCCTGCTTGGGCTTGCTGAAATATGCATTAAACTTGCACTGCATAAGCTGAAGAGAGGGGACCCAGACAAATTGTATGGGATCTATGTTTTGCTTAAAGTGCTCTTGACACCAAAAAAGGTTTGAAAATCTAAAAAAAACAAAAGGATTCACTTAATATAGCATTTTTGTCATACTATTGTCATACTATTAAACAGGAGTGAGTTTTCTGAACTTGCGCCATCTCGGCTGTGACGTCACACCCAGAACATGTTCCAGGAAACCAGATTCAAACGCATGCAGAAATGAACGTGCAGCAATGCCAATAAAGTGACATATTCACATTAATAAGATTCATTGATATTGTGTTGTGATGACTTTAAAGCATCGCACACAAAAAATTGGCAACAAGTATGTTTTTTTTACTGTCAGTAAGTGACACCGACAGCTCTATGCACACTGCAAAATTCAAGACCAGTGAGCAGTGATTGACTGCTTATCTAGCCCTGGCATGAAACACCATAATATTATCCTAATGTTTGTAGAATTGGGCTGCACAGTGGCTGAATGGGTAGCATTTTGGCCTCACAATCAGGAGGTTCAGGATTCGGATCTCCATTGGGCAGCTCTGTGTGGAGTTTGCATGTTCTCCCCGTGCGTGTGTGGGTTTTCTCCGGGTACTCCGGTTTCCTCCCACATTCCAAAAACATGCATGTTAGTTTAATTGTCGACTCTAAATTATACATAGGTATGAATGTGAGTGTGAATGTTTGTTTGTCTGCCCTGCGATTGACTGGCGACCAGTCCAGGGTGTACCCCGTCAGCTGGGATAGGCTCCAGCATACCCGCGACCCTAATGAGGATAAGCGGTATAGAAAAGGATGGATGGGATGTGTAGAATTGATCTAAAAAAATATGGCCTTACTTACTAAAACTGAAATACTCGTGACTGCAATAGACGTTGAGTGACACCGGAAACCGGTTGCAAACAAGCACAGTCAGGAACACTGACTGTGAAAGTGACGCAAAGAAAGTGACACATTGACAACATTAATAACATTGTGTTGTGCGGCGTACGGTATGTTTTACTGGCAGTGATAGCCACTGACAGCTATTGTATCTGCTGCATCTATGCACACTGCACAGAACTGAAGATGAGTGACAGCACAGGTTGTTTAGCTAGCAATTTGACATGTAGAAATTTGTAGTGACACTCCAATCAAAGATGACCCTTTGGATTTATTGTTGCATCTACAATAGATTAGCCACCAAGTGCATCATAAGCAAGCCTGTTACAAATTGAGACTGCTTTAGCCCAGTACTAAGCTGGCTACTATGGAGCATATTGGTATAAGAAAAGTGGATTGCCTTGCTGCCACCTGGGCACGCTTTGCCATGTTTGAACGTCTTGTGGGTTTGACTTTTTTTGTCCATCTGCGGGGCAGCACTGAACCATTTGTCCCACAAAGTTTGCCAATGCATAGGAGCTACGGGTGGGTTAATTGGTGACTCAATTAAATTCCCATATGCAAACTTAAGAGTTACTTCTGCAAGGTTTGCAGACTAAAGTATTTTTTAAGACTGAAGTAGAAATGTACGAGACCATACTTTTTTTTTTTTTTAAAGAAAGAGAAGCCATGACTGACAAGGGCAGCTTCTTTAAAATGTGAGCCTGCGGCACTTGTTTACACCTCCCTGCAGTATCACAGTGAAGAGTATTCTGATTGGTCAACATGAGCTTCCTTTTTTCTCTTTTGTTGTGCATGTGAGGAAGCCAACCAAAAGTCTGGTCTGCTTTTAGGAAGGTGACTCTGCTGGTTTCTACTGGGATTTCATTTGTTTTTTGGTGTAGTGTATGGACTGACAGGGGCCAAAAAGAGGTCAACTCACCAGCGTCAACGTGCAGATGCCACAAATGAGCGTGATTTCCCCCATGATGTTTTGTTGTGATTTTATGATTTACCGGAGCAGCCTCGTCAGTGTGAATGAAGCAAGAAATTCTACTAGAGCAGTGTGACAAATAGCTCTGACAACTGCTGCAGGGCAAATAAAATTATAGTTCACTTACCAGGACACCTGACAATATTGAAATGTAATCTTAAAATTCCAAGTCCAACATGCAATTTGGTATGTCGTCCTCATCATCTGAAGGCATAATGGAGGTACTAAGGTCAGCAAGTTTGGAGCCGTCAACCGAAGGGGTCATTTGGCTTTCCACTGAGAATTTTTTTTTTAACAGGAGACAGCCTGAAGCCGGTGTCAGGAGTTTCAATTGTCTTCCTGTGATTACTCTCTGAACCGAAGGTCAACAGATAGCAAGCTAACTCAACATCCAAAGATGGCACACCTGCTGGAGTTCTATATCCTTTGCATGGGTGCTACGGTAACTGGTATCATTCAAGGGTGGATCATTAGATTAGTGCAGACTTTAATAGTCTGTTAATTTGCCAAAAAGTCGCTTTGCAGCTCCTCTGCAGGGCGTTTGCCAAAGATAATAGTGAGTGTGTTCTTAAATAATTCATCTCCGCTCTGACTTGTGTGGAGAATATTGATTTGGGGAAATTGGATAAGCTCAAGTCAACGTGTGTTTATAGAAAATAGTAATACAATTTGACAATAACACTAGCAGGTTTTAACAACAAATATCCAATTTCTGGGATTTCTGCTTTCTGATCCTACCAATTGAGGGACAAAGTCGAGCCTAGGCCAAGGAAATTTAGTTTGTAAGTAGAGATGTACGATAACATGGACAGATATTGGCATTAAAATTAAATATCAGTTCATATCAGTATGATATTTTTCTGCCAATAATATAATTAAACAGAGCAGCAAGCTCAGTATGTCCACTCTGTGGAGTCATTTCCATGTTACACCAGAGACACATGACAGAAAACAAACCGGAATAGCAAAGGCTTAGACAATGATCAGCTTCAGGATGATCAAAGACACTCTGGAGTTACCTGTAAGTACTGTGACTGTTAGAAGAAACCTGGGTGAAGCTCATCTATTTAGAAGAATCTCCCGCAAAGTCCTTCTGAGACATGTGCAGAAGAGGTTACACTTTGCCAAAGATCATGTGAACTAACCTAAAGAGAAATTAAGGCACATTTTGTGGACTAAGGTGAGTCAATTTGTTCTTTTTGGGTCCAAGGACCGCAGACAGTTTGTGAGATGACCCCCAAACTCTGAATTCAAGCTACAGTACACAGTGAAGACAGTGAAGGATGGTGGTGCAAGCATCATGATATGGGCATGTTTCTCCTCTTGGGGCCAATTTATCCCATAGCAGGGATCATGATCAGTTTGCATATGTCAAAATACTAGAAGAGGTCTTGTTGCTTTATGCTGAAGAGGACATGTCCTTGAAATGGGTGTTTCAACAAGGCAATGACCCCAAACGCACTAGTTAACAAGCAAAATTGTGATTCTAAACCAACAAAATTGATGTCATGGAGTGGCTGAGTGGTGAATGTTGTTAAAGAATCGTGGAGTGGAATAACAGCAGAAAGGTGCCACAAGTTGGTTGAGTCCATGCCACACAGACGTGAAGCAGTTATTAAAAAAAAAAAAAAAAACTGTGGTCATACAAGTAAATATTAGTTTAGTGATTTACAGGATTGCCAAATCCTAGAAACAAAAATGTTTGTACAAAATAGTTTTGAGTTTGTAAAGTCAATGGCAGACACTGCTACTTTTTTCCCAACTAATAAAACAGCCTTAAGAGGATGCATATCACGAATGCTGGGTCTCTTTGTTTTCTGAGAATCTACTGCACCTACAGGTAACTTTTTACCATGTGGCAATATACTAATAACAGTGATTTATCTGGTTAGTCACATTGGACTGCTATTATTTGTATTGTGTCTTATTTTGCACAAACAGTGTTTATTTGTGAAATGCATTCAGTAGAAGAAGCATAATATGTTCATTACACAAGTTCATTAGGGAAGATCTGCTGTCAATATTAGTATCGGTAATGATGTATTTCTTAGTGCTGATGCAGATTTATGTTATGTATGTCAACTACACATTGCTAATACACATTCTGAGTGCTTGACAACCACCGTTCCCACCGTCTTCTGTGGATTGAAGTTTTGGCAATGATAATTCCGGATTTGCTATCTCGAATTTAAGTGACTTCTTCCTACACCCTCAAAGTTGTGTGGGCATCCCTTAATTAGTTTTTTAGGTATGCTGGTAAAAACAAGCTTCTGCCTCTTGCTTTTCCACTTGGCAGTTGAATGAAGATAGCAAGATAGAGGGCGAATAAAAGCAAGGATGTAATGAGTGCACCAAGTTCACACTTGTTTCATCCTCAAAAGGAAAAAAAACAGTGGAGGCGGAGAGGTGGGGGAATCAGGTTGTGCGTGTGTGTGCCTTGATACAGTCTCTGAAGTTTCAACATTAGGTTTGCGCTCTTATTAGCCTAAGTTGGGGGTCTGTTAAGTGTGCGGCTGGCTAATAACAAGGTGTAGTTCTCGCCGCTTGTCAGCTCATGGTCTATGAAGACTTGTAGATGCATTGTGGACTTTTATCTCAGCCAGAAGCACTGCAATTGCGCTGTGCACAAAGGCCCAGGTGTCTGCAAGGTGTGTGAGCGTGCTGGGGGGAGGGCGTGGCAGGCGGTTGAAAGACTGGTATTTGATGGAAAAATGATTAATCACACATCCACAGAGTTACTTTGCAAACACTAATAACTTTAACAACTTTTTTCTAGGTCACTAGCAGTGGGCCACCAGTACACGTCGCTGGGGACACAACCCATCCTCTGCAGTAGCATCCCAGGGCTGGTTCCCAAACAGCTGCGCTTTTGCCGGAACTACGTGGAGATCATGCCCAGCGTGGCAGAGGGAGTGAAGATCGGCATCCAGGAGTGCCAACACCAGTTCAGAGGGCGGCGCTGGAACTGCACCACCATCAATGACAACCTAGCCATTTTCGGGCCAGTGTTGGATAAAGGTAATGTTTTTATTTTGTTTCATGATCATCCTGGCTCAACCCACCAACTGAGTAATGCCCTTCAGCATTTTGAGTAGTTTTGAGTAACAGAAAATGATTTGGTTTTACACTTAATGACCATTTG
The DNA here is from genome assembly GCA_024372805.1 of Oostethus manadensis. Classification (NCBI taxonomy): domain Eukaryota; kingdom Metazoa; phylum Chordata; class Actinopteri; order Syngnathiformes; family Syngnathidae; genus Oostethus; species Oostethus manadensis. Next base: position 2,589,316 of record QODF01000132.1, on the reverse strand, counting down.
GCGGTTGCATGTCATTTTTCTGACACCACCACCCAAAGAGAAAAAAAAGCGCAGATCCTTCCGCGTGCTTCAGTCATTATGCTCATGTAAATCCCTACTTAAATAGAAGAAGGCTTCGCTACGCCTCAGATAACGCATACAATCAAACTGCATTGCTGTCTGCTTGAAGTTTTCTTTAGGAGGGAATCCCCTGTGATTGTTCTGCTGCGTGATCCTCTGAAGCGCCTTACACAACACTTCAGAGTCCTTTACCAAATTTGTTGACGTTCAGTGATGACTAATTGCAACGTGCAGCCAAAGGTCAAGTCACTCAAAGCAAATGTAAACTATGTTTGCTTTATAGGAACTATTATGAATACTTAGATATCGCAGGTCTAAATATAGTAGATCGTTGCTTTTTGCGGGTGTTACATATGAATGGAGAAAATCCACAAGTAATTGATACGCCCAACGCAATGACAATGACAACTGAGTCAGCTCCAGAACCCTCTCTCTTCAATTGCTCACTCATTAAACACAGTTCAAGTATAAAATGCTGTGTATAGGTACTCACCGCTAATAAACAAGAATTAAATATTATTGATGAACAATCAGAATCTGAGTCACGAGTTACTATGGTGCGTTCAAAGACCACTGAACAATGTGCGACATCTCAACACTTGACAAAAAAAAACATTATCAGTGAAACATAAAAACATAAACGTAATAATTGGGGGATTTCTTTTTAACAGTGGTACATGTATACTCCATATTTTATACGCACTATCATATTTATTTATGATTACCAACTTAGGGTGAATTGGAATGTGTTTTCTGTGGAAAACATTTTCAGAGAAAAAAAATATTGACTAAAAATGCACAAATTGCGGGGCTGTGAAGGCTGACTCGCAAATGTGCGGGAATCTTCGCTCATAGCATTTTGAGGCTATTGGTACATTCAAACTGTTGCCACTGATTAGCCTCTTTTTCAGAAGATAGTAGATTGGTTTAGATGTCTGAAAGGGAAAACTAAAAGTGCAAAAGCGTCCAGTATGTGTCCGAAGTATAATCATGACTTCCAATGGTGACTTTTCCCGTAGATTTTAACAAGGAGTAAGAAACAATTGTGTTTCCCGGTGACCAATGGAGACGCTTGTTAAATATGTGGAGTAATAAAAATGTTTGAATTGGTGAGGAAGTAATGAAGAGCACTTACATACAATGGTATAAGCTCACCCAGCTACCAAAAGTTTGACTGAAACATGTTGTTGATGTCGGATAGAGCAGCAGCTTTAATCTCTCACCTCCAAACACTTTAATGAACTCTTGAGTCAATAATAAGGAGGATGAGGATGAGTAGGAGGCGAGAGGGATTCTCCTTTTGTTGGAGCAAAATGTCACCTCCCCCCGACCCCCCAACCCCTTCTCAGGCCCAAATTGCCAGGGAGCTGAGTGGAAAAGGGGAGGCGATGGACGGGGCTTCAGTAGATCATTTTGATTGGATTAAGGTCAGTGAAGCCCTTAATAATGTGAGAGGTCAAAGTGGCCGGATTAAGTGTCTTTGTTGGAGGCCAAGCAGAGTGACTCAGGAGCTCCAAGGCCTTTGATAGGGCTTAGTAGGAGATGGCTTCCATTTCACTGGATTTGATTGATGCTGCTGTTTGTCGGTGCTACAGGTCCATTGTCCTCACTGGTGTCTGTTTGTCTGCAATTCAGACTGCACTGTGTCCATTTCCTCCTACCTCTTTTGGGCCAGAGCTCCAAAACAGGCGTCTTTATAGTCGCCCTCAACGTCACAGCAAAGGAGTACAACTTTCTGCTATTGTGCGGCCAACGTCATCCAAGCAAACAGTTTCCATGTTGTCAATCATCTTCTGTCTCAGTCCACACCCGAACTCACGAGGGCCCTGCCTCCGGGCGGCGTCTGCGTCAGCGCTCATTAATTTGCATTAAGTAAAGTGTCAAAACATGCACGGCAGGAATCTGCCTGTGATGAAAGGCAACAGATAGCCGTGCAGGTGTTCCCAGCACAAGGAGCTGATCCTGGAGCTGTTTCAGCATTCCTGGTATTTACAGAACACCCCTCTGTGCGTCGTCACTCATTTAACAGAATTACAGAATTTGTGACTTTTTTTTAAATATGAATAAAAGGCAACATCAGCACTTCACAGGTGTCACAGGTATAGGTGTACTTTTTCGCTCTTAACGCTAATCTACTCTAATGTGGGGAGTGAATGGCGGTGAAACGTGGCCAGATTTGGAATGAAAATGAAATCATACATCCTCTCCTTAACCAAATTGGGAAAAGGCTGGGGTCACGACCTCTGACCCAAGAATGAGAAAGTGTAAGTATTTAGGATGAGCTAAGAGGGCTCTTCTTTTCATGAAACGTATGTCTCACCATGCTGGGGGAGGGAATCTAGCACGCCGGTATATCATTAACTCTCGGCAAGAAAGAAAGAAGGGGTGTGGCAAATGGAGTTGATGGGGGGACCTTAGCCCCGCTCCCTGCTGGGCGCAGCTCGGAGCACAATATCTTTGCAACCATGAGATTAAGCAGGAGAAAAAGTGCTGTTCCCCATTCACACGCCCTTTAGATTGTTTTATTAAAGCATTTGAATAGGGATTTCCCCGTCTGCCGACAAGCAGGGTCCGGCCAATGCATAGTTCTCTGTTGCTATGACTTAACTTGGTCCCCACTAATCACTGGCCAGGGCAAATTTCATATAAAATATCTGGAGCCATTGTGGGACTAACACAGCGTGACAGTGGAGGCACAATAGGGGATTCAACCCCCCAGCAGGTTGTAGGGACCACTTGGCCTGCCCGGGGTTTGGCAAAGTTTGGTGGGGAAGCGCTGTCAGGAGATGCTATGTCATGAAACGCCATCAATTGGTCTTAAAACCAAGCGGTGGAACTAATGCAAAAGCAGGTGAAATAAATGTTATAGTCAGTGTAATTGGCCTCAAAGGTCAACCCCAAATATCCCTGGAAGAATGTTGAGGGCCACCTCACAAGCTTCTTCTTCTGTGTTAAAGTGCATCTTTGTTTTCGAGTAGCTCGTAACCTTACAGGAAACCCACAGATGTCTAACCTCTCAAGTTAGCATCTCTACTTTCACATGGAGTGGCCAGGCCCTGTTTAATTTGTTTCCCGCGTCTACTCCTTTGCTCATTTTGTCCAGAGATAATCCTCTTTTCCTTGCCCCTGTTCATCCCTGAACTCATTTATCCTCTGCAGCATCCATGCAGCAAGTAACACTGACCAAAGGTGTTCCTCAAGCTTCTGTAATAGAGCCACACATATCACTCTGGTCAGGTCCGCATTAACATATATATATTTTAAAAATATATATGTGAAGAAAATCTCCATCTACACAGCGGTGTTTTAAAACATTTTCTGTCCACAAGAATATGCATTCACAGGCTATTATACACAGGCTAAAGTAATGGCGATCCTGAAGCCATGAGTGTTTAAGGCAATTTTATACAATCAGAAGCACTAATGACGTTTTTTGTCACACACAGTAACAAACATGGTGATTCAGAAGAGAAAGCACGTGTGGACTGCAAGAGAAGTAGCATTGCTTTGCAGTCGTTTATTTAATATAAAATGGAAACTGCATGAAAGATGTTCTCTATTAAAATGTCACAGATGTGTGAAGTGTATCGGTCAAGAAAGAACTATTGGCTATGATGCTATCATTGCTGAAATAACTGTCTGGCAAATTGCCTCCAGGGTAGTAATTATGCAGCACAAGACAGGCATACTGTATATAACAGTAACGTTTTCAGTGTTGGGCCAAAGCAGCACAATAACAATCTCCTTGTCATGCCAACATTCCCTCGCCATTCTTCTAAAATAAAGACATACTTGTGAAAGTCGTCCCACCAGCTAGAGGATCGATCAGGTCTTGTCCAAAATTGCCAAAGTTGGAAGGAACTTTGTAGCTGTTTTAGAGAGTAAAACAGCGGTGGTAGAGTAATATGAAGCCCATAATGGCATTTAGCAGTGTGAAATGAAAGTAGGCGTATCTTTACTTTCATAAACAGAAAAAAGTCATTTCAGTATGCTTAAAAGCAGCAATGTTGTGTTTACCCTTGCACACATTAAATTATACTTACTAATACTACTAATAGTACATACTGATGTGGAAATAACGGCACATAAGCCCAAAGCTCCGTCCACACCATCCACACGCATACACTTAAGCCGGAGTTTTCCAGAATCTTAACCCTGGAGAGAGTTTTCCAAGAGCCATTCCATGTGAATGACAGGCCAAAATGCATAAAAAATATGTCTTTAAGAACTGCGTATTTGTGTGGATGTAGCCATAATTTGATAAGATATTCCAACGCTGTATTCCGTTGTCCACTTTATGACGATTTAGACAGAAATCCTACTCTCCTGCATATGACCAATGATAAAGTGTTGTTGAACAAGTACAATGGTACCTCAGTTAACATCTGAACCAGTTTTTCGGTTAACAAACAACATTTTTGCTAAAATGTTGCCTTGGCTTGTGTTTGCTCGCTTGTTTAGCCGTGCGATTTGTACATGCCACCATCTGGGATCACACGCACAAGACGAAATCTTGTGATACTTGCATATGGGCATATGGGCAGTGCATTGTGGGCCGCAGGCGCCACTTTAGGACCACATGATGTTATCAGAGTTGTAGAGAGATAGACAACATAACAAACACATGGACAGTATCGAGACGAGTGCACGATTTTCAAATTTTACAGTTTAAAGAGAAGACAGTTGCCATTTCAGAGGTATGTAAATGCGACGTGCGTAGCTCCATCATCGGCTGCATGCACACAAATCTACTCCCTTTCCTGCGTTTGTCAACAGTGTGTCAACCTGGCGGTTTCTGCCTGTTTAATTTTATTTCCATAATTTTTTATCCAAAACATAAGCATTCGACTTACAATAGCATGTTGGTGGTATTCGCAGTCAAACATAGCAAACGTCACCAGACATGGCATCCTCCTCCTCCGCAGTGTGCCACAGTTGTTTCATTCTAGACTAAACGGCAAGGTACATGTTTGTTGGTTCTAGACGTTTTAAATAACGATCTAGTTTGATATATTTTTGACAATTTTGCTAATTGTGGTTGCAGCAGGGCGGCCCGGTGGACAAGTGGTTAGCCACAAATGTTGGCCACACAGTCAGGACATTTGGAAGACCTGGGTTTGAATAACTGTTGGACATCTCTGTGTGGTTTCCATGTTCTCCCCGTGCGTGTGTAGGTTTTCTCTGGGTAGTCCGGTTTCTCCCACATTCCAAACACATGCATGTTAGGTTAATTGGGGACTCTAAATTGTCCACAGGTATGAATGTGAGTGTGAATGGTTGTTTGTCTGCCCTGCGATTGACTGGCGACCAGTCCAGGGTGTACTTCGCCTCCCGCTCAAAGTCAGCTGCCATAGTTTCCAGCATACCCGCACAATCCCGGTGAGGATAAGCAGCATAGAAAATGGATTGATGGTGATTAGAGCAGAATAATGTGTTTATTTGGTTATTTTGTTAATTGATGGATTTGTGTCTTTTTTCCAACAAATCTAGGTAAGTGTTGTTAAATATTCAGTTCATTCATTCATCATTCATCACGTGTAATTATTTTTGCATCATTTTCTGCATGTAAAACTATAATTATTTACTGTAAAATGTGTTTTACATTATTGGACTTATTTTCAACGAAAACATTTGTTTTGGTTTAAGTTGAACCTTGTGAAATTAATGAATAATGTTAACCAAGGCACCAGAATTGTCCTCCACAACATTCAGTATACTTCTGCTTTACTTTGATACATGAGAGTCAAAATTGGGTTACTAAATTAGCCATTAAATTATTCATTATGTTGATTTCAATATCCGAGAAGATATTTATGCTTCTGATGTTGCAGTTTGTGGTGTTTTTATTTATTTTGTTTTTATTATAAACCAGCCAATACGGCTGTCAAAGTGGAACTTTCCATTAATGGCACTCATTCTTTTGATACGCAATGAACATGCGTCTTGTTTGACTCTTAGTTTGAAGAACTAGTTCTTTGTAGAGCTAGAAGGGGGAAGAAATACATGGGCAATGAAATGGGCAACAAAAAGGGTATTTTGAATGGCTCTCTTGACAAGACCAAGGTTATTTGTGTCGCTGTGACTTGAGTTGTCACGAAGTATGTTGCCTCCGGTTAAGGAAACAATTACTGGCGTATTGAAGGTGTTTTAATTGTCATTCATGCAATGGTCCTTGGCAAACGAGTGTCCTCTTTAGAGCCATCTCTCGTTTTGCTTTGAACTGCTTGCAAAAAATTGGGCTGACAGCCACAGTATTCGGGGCTATTGTCAATGACATAGAGTTAGCTCGCGTTAGGCATAGTTATAGCAAACATACGGATTATATAGCGATCTAAATGGTCTTATTTCTTATGGATTGTGCAAAACTGTTACAGGAACAACATCACATTAAAGCACTAATTGAAGCCAGAATCACCATCCACCAGTATGAGCCTGGCGTTTGTTTTTCAGAGAAGTTGTGTACCACAAATATGCACATTAGCACTGAATGAGGTCATCAAATCTTACCTTTTGCATTACCACATAGTATCAGCATTTGAAAGAAAAAGCGTGAAAGTACAGTATAGTCGTCTATACAGTAGAAGGTGTGTTCAAGGACTGTCAAACAGTGGGACAAATGGCCACTTGCATTAAGCATTTAAAAACTGTGGGATGGGTTCTTATTTTTGAACAAAATAATGGCCCATATTTCCGAAACGTGCATGAGGACAGGATGCCTTTTGGATTCTGGCAGCCTAGTGAGCATACAGTAGTGGTGTGAAGTGGGTGGTGGGGGATGACGATGGGCCTTTTCTCTTGCGTCATTGTTGTCTAATGCCCTTTAGTCCTTAAACTGGTTGGAACCTGCTGTAAGGGAGGAGCTCCTACTGCATTTAGCTTTGTACTTATTCCTTTCTTTTCCTGCCTCCACTCTTGATCTTCAACAGGAACATGCAACCATACCTCTTTTTTTAACCCGTCATGTAAACATGTAGACACCCGCCGGCCCTCCAATGAAATGATCTTATTCAGATACATCACATACAGATACATCGTTGCTGTATCACTGGTCTGGTCCCTGCACCATTTCCTAACCTTTAGCAAAGCTTAATTGAGTCTCTTAATGATAGGCCTGTCAGCCTCGTGTCTTCCTCTCATGATGCCTGATGAATCATCAGTTGAGTATGTCAGGTGAGAGAGACAAAAGCCTCGCTAGTGTTATTCACAGACATGACGAATGATGTCTGGGATGAATGAAGGCACACATTGGCATCTTTTTGTGGATGCTACCAAAACACGTGGTCGACACCAACAATGACCTCTGGGGAAGTAGTAGACAACTGATCTCGTTAGTAATGTGGGCTATTCACCTTTTATGTGAACATTTAATGGGGTTAGGAAGAGTTAGGCAAGGGTTACGTTTTGGGTTGATGTCAATTTATGGTTTATGGTTAGGGATTGGATTAGGGATTAGTGTTCAGGTTAGGAGTTGGGTTTATGGCATTATGGTCAAAATTAGGCTTTAGTGTTATTTTAGGATTGTATGTATTCTGTCTGGGCCATCCCCTGAACCACAGAAAAGGATATTCTGAAGCCCAGTGCGCCCTCCACCCCATGGTTGAGTTACAGATAGGCAGGCAGGTTAGGGTTGGGATCTAGGGTTAGGGTTTACAGTGGGGGATGGTGTTAGGGTAGGAGATTAAAGTAGGGTTTAGGTACACATACAATTAGGTTTGATTAGGGTTACAGTGGGGTTTGGGTGAGGTTAGGGTTGGAGTGAGGATTAGGGTTAAGGATGTTGTGTTTAGATTTGAGATCAGGGTTTGGGTTAGTCTGATATAATTCTGCCCAGAAGAGGTAAAACTGTTCTGGCTACAAAATGGATGAGCAACTTTATATTTACAAGTATATGGCCTTCTAGCCACTCGAGAGTCAGCCTTCGTCCACGCCATCGCCTCAGCTGGTGTGGCCTTTGCTGTGACCCGAGCCTGTGCTGAGGGGTCAGCCACCATCTGTGGCTGCGACACGCGTCACAAGGGCCCCCCCAGTGAAGGATGGAAGTGGGGAGGCTGTAGTGAAGACGTAGATTTTGGGAGCATGGTGTCCAGAGAGTTTGCAGACGCCAGGGAGAACCGCCCAGACGCACGCTCAGCTATGAATCGCCATAACAACGAGGCAGGACGCACGGTGAGATCTCCATTTTCTCCTTGTGTTGCAGTAGAGAAGTTGTCTTCATTATCTTTTTATTTTTATCATATTATTTTCATATATTTTATTTCCACCCCAGTCTCTCAATGACAACATCTTCCTCAAATGTAAGTGCCACGGACTCTCTGGCAGCTGTGAGGTCAAGACATGCTGGTGGTCACAACCGGACTTCAGGGTGATCGGCGACTACATGAAGGACAAATACGACAGCGCTTCAGAAATGGTGGTGGAGAAACACAAGGAGTCCCGTGGCTGGGTGGAGACGCTGAGGCCCAAGTACAACTACTTCAAACCCCCCACGGAACGTGACCTGGTCTACTACGAAGGCTCGCCCAACTTCTGCGACCCCAACCCCGAGACAGGTTCCTTCGGTACGCGCGACCGCGTCTGCAACCTAACGTCCCACGGCATAGACGGCTGCGACCTGCTGTGCTGCGGCCGAGGCCACAACACGAGGACCGAGCGGCGCAAAGAGAAGTGCCACTGCATCTTTCACTGGTGCTGCTATGTCAGCTGTCAGGAGTGCATCAGGGTCTATGATGTGCACACCTGCAAATAACACCAAGCTTCAGGACGCAGGGACTTTGGACTGGACCCTTCTGTCCGTGGAGTCCTTCAGGTGGAACACTTAAGTATGAAATGATGAGGTGTTGTGGTGCTGATTTAATGACACAATCGTCTCATACTGACCCGCAAAGGACTGCTGGGTAAATGTCAACACCATATTGGTGCTTTTTAATATATTTGTCTTTGTCTCCCATGTATATCCCTTCCTCAGAATTACATATTCTATCAAGTCACAAACGGGAAACAATTAGAACAACGATACACCCTCATTGGTGTGTCTGTCAAGTAACATCGTAATTGGCCGAGCGTCTCCTGAATGAATGTAGTCTTTAAGCTGTCGTTTTGTTTACAAAGCCTAACATTCTGAAGCTAAACAATACAACAACATACCCATCCTTCAGTCTTATGGAACAACGTGGAGTTTTACAACCAAAGACGTATACAAGAAAGCCCACCCACCCCCAGTGTGTGGTGGTCCGAGAGCATTAAAAACAAAAGTCCAGCACTTGTGTCCATTGAATCATATGAAGCATGTCTTGTCCATGTTTTTTATCAGTATTAATCATGTCTCATTTGACTGGATGGCGTGCAGTTTTTATTATATTGGAAAGATACTTCCAGCATTCTTGTTTCCCTAATTATGAAGGAGTGTTGGGGCCACACTGAAAAGAATGTTGAATATCAAAGCTTTGTTTGTGTAATATATTGTTCTTGACAAAAACAACTACAATAGAAAACAATACAAACATGAGGTGATAAGTAAAGATTTATTTTTATTGCTAAGACACTTTTCCAGAAAGTGTCTTAGTAAAATCCTGTCATCAGTGTTAAAGTCAGGAGTTTATTTTCGGGATTCCAACAGTTTCGTCAAAAAATTGAACTTTTGTTGTTCAGTATTGTGACTTTATTCTTGTCTAGTTACAATTTTATTCCCATGATATTACTATTTTTATTCTTAAGTTCTGAATTTATTCTCAAAATATTACCACTTAAGTACGTATTTTCCTCCGTATACTTAATACTTATACACAATACTGTATAAGTAAGGGAGAATCATGACTTTATTCTAATGAAATTAGGATTTTACTCGTGTAATATTACAACCTAATTTGTTTTAAATAGGCCCTTAAAAACATTAATGTAATATTATTATGACCTTATTCTTGACTTAATTTTCATAGCATTACACACTTTTTTCAAAATGTGAAATTTTACTTTTTTTATACTTCATGGTAGAAAAAAAAACTACATAATTGTTACAACTTTTTTTGGTGTAAAATAAAATTTTTCTTTTCTTGTAAAATAACTCAATCCTTATCAAATAAAAATGTCATTATCAAAATTCTGACTTTTTTCATCTTTACAGTGTGGCCTTAACGCTTTTATGCTGATTACCTGCAAAGAGCACAAACTGTAACAGATTGCGTCTTTTGTGTTGATGTGATGAGGAAATGAGCATGTTTTGAGCTGTGCCTTCTTCTTGTTCTCTCAATAACAAGCAGCATTCACTGAAAAAAAGTTCCTATCTTTGAATGTTGTTGTGTAAACATAATCTTGTTTTAGTTCCTTTTTAGGTGCAGACCTTTGTATAGTTGTCGTGTCGTGTTATCTGTGTGGATTCTTTCTGTGAAAGAAGTGTCTTTTAGGAAAATGTGAAGTTTCGACTAACTTGCATACACTTTAACCAAATAGACCAAAGTAGACTTTTGCCATTATTTGTGTTAGTTTCCTGTTGCTATTGTAGTCATGCGGCTGATGAGAGCAAACATGATTTGACTTGTTGCTCACTTTTAATTTAACATGACTCACCACCACTTTTTTCTACGTAAAAACTACTGAAAGCTGAGGCGAGAGGTCAGTTCCACACTGGGACACTTTATTAGGTACACAGGTTAGTATCATATGACAGCATCAATACAAATGTAGCATTATTATATCTGTAAAGGCACACTTTTTCTATTGGATGTCATTTGATTAAGCAGGTGTACATAATGAAATGGCCCACGTGTATTCTTCAGGTTTTCAGAAAAATTATTGGATGCAGATCAATTCCTCAATATTGTTCTGTGTAATAAATTAGCACACAACTGCATTTTATGTAGATTATTCCATTCTAGCTTTCATTTCTTTCTTTTTAAGTCCAAAGTTTTGTACATATTAGTGTTTTTATGAATGTGTGTTTTACATTTATTTATTTTCTGCTTTGTATATATTAGTAAGTGAAAGTATATATTTACAAAAATAATGTTCTTTTATGTTAGATAGACTTTATAAATAATACTGACAACACTGTATGTTTGCCTTGTTGGCTTCATGGCTGGTCTAGAATCACTGACGACTGCATCCTCTGCCCTCATTGACATTTCAGTTCTGTAACACACAAATAAAACAACATAAACAAGCAATGTATTGATAAGTGTGTGTTGTGAATTCTGCTCTGTGAAGTTTCTGTGAAAACATATTTTAATTGGATACCAAGGAAAAATATTGTTTATAAAACAAGTGATCTTTGCTAAGGTGCATACCCATATATTTTACACCTACCTCCTGACTGTCATTTTATTATTAAAAAATCTGGCATTTTTTTTCAGAGAAATACAACAAGATGTTGTTTTAATCCTAGCTTTACACACTAATATTATGGTCACATTATAGTGATAGTCAAAATATTAAAATCAACATGTTTAATGTAAAAAAATAATACTAATGACATTGTTACTAATTTACACGTTTTTTTCCTGGACTATTGTGCCTTTATTTTTGTAATATAACAATTTAATTTGTGCAAAATTACCATTTAATTATTTTAAAACTAATGGACAGCTTTTTTGTTTTGAAATCTTTCCTTTTTTCTCATATTTACTATAAATATATGTATATATTAATGTATAAATATATGTATACATCGTATATGTATTGTAGTGTTCAAAATAATAGCAGTCCAATGTGACTAACCAGATTAATCACTGTTATTAGTGTATTTTTATTGCTACATAGCAAACAAGTTACCAGTAGGTGCAGTAGATTCTCAGAAAACAAACAAGACCCAGCATTCATGATATGCACGCTGTGCAGCTGGGCAATTAGTTGAAAAGGGTGTTTTAAAAAAATAGCAGTGTCTGCCATTGACCTTACAAACTCAAAACTATTTTGTACAACTTTTTTGTTCCTTGCCTTATTTGGCAATCCTGCGAATCACTAAACTAATATTTAGTTGTATGACCACAGTTTTTTATAAATGCTTCACATCTGTGTGGCATGGACTCAACCAACTTGAGGCGCCTTTCAGGTGTTATTTCACTCCATGATTCTTTAACAACATTCCACAATTGATTAACATTTCTTGGTTTTGCTTCAGAAACAGCATTTTTGATGTCACCCCACAAGTTCTTGATTGGACTAAGGTCAAGGGATTTGGCTGTTGGTTTGGAACCAAGATTTTACTCGTTTACTTGTGTGTTTGGGGTCATTGTCTTGCTGAAATACGCATTTCAAGGGCAGGCCCTCTTCAGCATAAGGCAACATGACCTCTTTAAGTATTTTGACATATGCAAACTGATCCATGATCCCTGCTATGGGATAAATAGGCCCAAGAGGAGTAACATGCCCATATAATCATGCTTGCACCACCAGGCTTTACTGTCTTTACTGTGTACTGTGGCTTTAATTCAGAGTTTGGGGGTCATTTCACAAACTGTCTGCGGCCCTTGGACCCAAAAAGAACAATTTGACTTGCATCAGTCCACAAAATGCTCCTCCATTTCTCTTTAGGCTAGTTGATGTGTTCTTTGACAAATTGTAACCTCTTCTGCACATGCCTTTTTTTAACAGAGGGACTCCCGGGGATTCTTGTAAATAGATTAGCTTCACACATGCATGCATCCTCTAAGTGTCACAGTACTTTTAGGTAACTCCAGACTGTCTTTGATCATCCCGGAGCTGATCATTGGCTGAGGCTTTGCCATCCTGGTTATTCTTCCATTCATTTTGATAGTGGACTTCTGCATGTCTCTGGATTGCGCTCCACTTTAAGGCAGATCATTTTAGTTGAACAGCCAAAAATCTTTTGCACTTTTTCATAAGTTTTTCCCTCTCTAATCAACTTTTGCATCAAAGTACACTGTCTTCTGAACAATGTCTTGAATCACCCTTTTTCTGCAGGATTTCAAAGAGAAAAGCAAGTTAAAAAAGTGCTGTTTTCTTCCGTAAATAGCGGTCACCTGTGTCACACCTTTTTTTTTCACAAAATCGATCACTGAATGAATGCCACACTATTTTTTTAAACACCCCTTTCAACTGTTTGATTAACTGCACAACCTTATGAGCGTGCATATCATGAATTCTCTTTTCTGAATAATTCTTTTTTGTTTTCTGAGAATCTACTGCAGTGATTGATAATTAGTTTGCCATGAAGAAATAAAAATATACTAATAAGTTATATATATATATATATATACACAGTATAAATATATATATATATAAAACGCTTTACTTTATTCTCATTAATATTCTATATATATTTCACAAATCACATTTTTATTCTGCTCAAATGACCAATTCATTTTCACCATTACAACTTTAATAATAATTATCATCATATTTGCTATAATGCACACGGTGTACAGTGGTTGCATAGATGTATTGACAGCGGGCTTTACATAGAATGTGTCATTAAAAAGATACAGCCAAATGAAAAATAAATGAAATAAATGTAATGTTGAGTGTTTCACACAAAGAGATGGATTTGTCAGAGGCATAAAGAAAGAAGGTGCACTCATCATTTGAGACTTTACAGGAAGCAAAAAAAAAGAATCTTAGCAATGAGAGTTTAAGAGTAGATTAAGCTTAGCGGAAAAAGAAGAAAAAATGGGCATCTCCTAAAGATAGATTAGCAGTGAATAGATCCCACCAGTGCTCCGGCTCAGCCTGCGTGGATCCCCGATAGTCTTTGAGGCCTACAACAATGTCACCCCCAGAGTCTGGCTCTCAGTGCAATCTTCCCCCATTATCACATCCAAACATTCATACTGCAACTCCACCTGGGTGGATGCAATTCTAAAAGTCCTGGTACTTCCAATTCACACGTACAGCAATATACTCAATTTACTTTTGCGTCTACATGGCTAGAAATGACAAAAAAACCCACTTTGGATGCTACAGTATTATATGCCACAGTCTCCTCATGGATAAAACCATGTAAAAACCAGTGTGTAACTACAGGAGATAGTTGTTGTGTGTATGTATCTGTCCTACTAATGTGTTCAACGCAGCTCGGTTTGGGCTCTTCCAACGCCTACTGCAGTGTTTAGAAGCACGCTAAACCGGCATTTTCCCGTCCTTATCCTCACGCATCACGCCAAAGTGAATGGCATGCAAACAAGTCCAAAAAAAAGAAAAAAACATGAAACAGATGACAGGATGGATGGAAAGCGCGGCCGGCCACAGAGTTGTCACCCAGGTGAGATGAACATTGTTAGCAGGTAGTTGCCAGAGTGGGTCTCATGTCCTCCCGAGTGTGAGAACTTTGACACTGCCGCAGTGAGAGCGCTACAAGCCAATAACCATATAAAAGACAGACAATGGACCTAATTGCAATCAGTCACAGCCTTTTTTCCACGCTTTTTGGAATGAGGGGAGGAGTTTTACTCTGACATTCACGAGAGACAAGAGCATGCGTTTCAAGGTGGGGCTCACAAAGGTGACATGTAACAAGACAGTAAAGCGGTGCCAAGACACACACGCTGCTGACGCATTGCTAATAGGACACACCGCACTGTCACACACATACACTTACTGCATGAAAGGTTTAGTTGATGAATATACAACGACTGGGGTATTCATTTTACAGAAATAAAAAAAAAGCTAACGCCAAACTTTAAACCTCATCCCTAACCTACCCTCAAATCAAACCCTAAAGTCAAATGTAATATGAAAGCTTAATGAACACATTATTGTATTTAAGGCAACGTGGGACGTGCAGCACCTGCCTTGAATAAGACTTATCTGGACCCAATCTGAAGCGACACCTGTAAAGCAGCCTTTTGAAGTGTTTGTATTGTTGCAGCCAACAAAAGAACTCTTGGCACCTCTCCATTTACAAGAGAACATTAGAGAAGATAACAAGGAGCTTGTGATACGGGAGACATATTGATGCACTTCATGTGGGGATGTGCCTGCTGGTTATTCTGCCACTCTTAAGATGTGGTCCAGCCGCTGCTGGTGGTGGTAGTGGGAAGTGGAGGTGGTTGGGTGGGCGGGGGGTGTAGGTCTAGGATGCCTGAAGGCTAACTAGGGGTCATGAGATCAGTGGAGCAATGGGGAGGAGGCAGACATGATCACTCATTAGTCACCTTTTCACCTATGTGCGTAGTAGAGGTAGCTGAGATCAGTTAGGCAGGTAGTAGGAGCTTACGTGTATTCCCAGGAGCGGTTTCACTCTGGATTTGTTGCACTTTTTTTTTTTTATTACACTGCGTTTCAAATGACTATGCAAATGATATTTTCTCTGATTTTTCTAAATAGTTCATAGAAGTTACAGTCATCATAATTTTAAAGTCATCAACCTTTAGAATNTGTTGTGGTGCTGATTTAATGACACAATCGTCTCATACTGACCCGCAAAGGACTGCTGGGTAAATGTCAACACCATATTGGTGCTTTTTAATATATTTGTCTTTGTCTCCCATGTATATCCCTTCCTCAGAATTACATATTCTATCAAGTCACAAACGGGAAACAATTAGAACAACGATACACCCTCATTGGTGTGTCTGTCAAGTAACATCGTAATTGGCCGAGCGTCTCCTGAATGAATGTAGTCTTTAAGCTGTCGTTTTGTTTACAAAGCCTAACATTCTGAAGCTAAACAATACAACAACATACCCATCCTTCAGTCTTATGGAACAACGTGGAGTTTTACAACCAAAGACGTATACAAGAAAGCCCACCCACCCCCAGTGTGTGGTGGTCCGAGAGCATTAAAAACAAAAGTCCAGCACTTGTGTCCATTGAATCATATGAAGCATGTCTTGTCCATGTTTTTTATCAGTATTAATCATGTCTCATTTGACTGGATGGCGTGCAGTTTTTATTATATTGGAAAGATACTTCCAGCATTCTTGTTTCCCTAATTATGAAGGAGTGTTGGGGCCACACTGAAAAGAATGTTGAATATCAAAGCTTTGTTTGTGTAATATATTGTTCTTGACAAAAACAACTACAATAGAAAACAATACAAACATGAGGTGATAAGTAAAGATTTATTTTTATTGCTAAGACACTTTTCCAGAAAGTGTCTTAGTAAAATCCTGTCATCAGTGTTAAAGTCAGGAGTTTATTTTCGGGATTCCAACAGTTTCGTCAAAAAATTGAACTTTTGTTGTTCAGTATTGTGACTTTATTCTTGTCTAGTTACAATTTTATTCCCATGATATTACTATTTTTATTCTTAAGTTCTGAATTTATTCTCAAAATATTACCACTTAAGTACGTATTTTCCTCCGTATACTTAATACTTATACACAATACTGTATAAGTAAGGGAGAATCATGACTTTATTCTAATGAAATTAGGATTTTACTCGTGTAATATTACAACCTAATTTGTTTTAAATAGGCCCTTAAAAACATTAATGTAATATTATTATGACCTTATTCTTGACTTAATTTTCATAGCATTACACACTTTTTTCAAAATGTGAAATTTTACTTTTTTTATACTTCATGGTAGAAAAAAAAACTACATAATTGTTACAACTTTTTTTGGTGTAAAATAAAATTTTTCTTTTCTTGTAAAATAACTCAATCCTTATCAAATAAAAATGTCATTATCAAAATTCTGACTTTTTTCATCTTTACAGTGTGGCCTTAACGCTTTTATGCTGATTACCTGCAAAGAGCACAAACTGTAACAGATTGCGTCTTTTGTGTTGATGTGATGAGGAAATGAGCATGTTTTGAGCTGTGCCTTCTTCTTGTTCTCTCAATAACAAGCAGCATTCACTGAAAAAAAGTTCCTATCTTTGAATGTTGTTGTGTAAACATAATCTTGTTTTAGTTCCTTTTTAGGTGCAGACCTTTGTATAGTTGTCGTGTCGTGTTATCTGTGTGGATTCTTTCTGTGAAAGAAGTGTCTTTTAGGAAAATGTGAAGTTTCGACTAACTTGCATACACTTTAACCAAATAGACCAAAGTAGACTTTTGCCATTATTTGTGTTAGTTTCCTGTTGCTATTGTAGTCATGCGGCTGATGAGAGCAAACATGATTTGACTTGTTGCTCACTTTTAATTTAACATGACTCACCACCACTTTTTTCTACGTAAAAACTACTGAAAGCTGAGGCGAGAGGTCAGTTCCACACTGGGACACTTTATTAGGTACACAGGTTAGTATCATATGACAGCATCAATACAAATGTAGCATTATTATATCTGTAAAGGCACACTTTTTCTATTGGATGTCATTTGATTAAGCAGGTGTACATAATGAAATGGCCCACGTGTATTCTTCAGGTTTTCAGAAAAATTATTGGATGCAGATCAATTCCTCAATATTGTTCTGTGTAATAAATTAGCACACAACTGCATTTTATGTAGATTATTCCATTCTAGCTTTCATTTCTTTCTTTTTAAGTCCAAAGTTTTGTACATATTAGTGTTTTTATGAATGTGTGTTTTACATTTATTTATTTTCTGCTTTGTATATATTAGTAAGTGAAAGTATATATTTACAAAAATAATGTTCTTTTATGTTAGATAGACTTTATAAATAATACTGACAACACTGTATGTTTGCCTTGTTGGCTTCATGGCTGGTCTAGAATCACTGACGACTGCATCCTCTGCCCTCATTGACATTTCAGTTCTGTAACACACAAATAAAACAACATAAACAAGCAATGTATTGATAAGTGTGTGTTGTGAATTCTGCTCTGTGAAGTTTCTGTGAAAACATATTTTAATTGGATACCAAGGAAAAATATTGTTTATAAAACAAGTGATCTTTGCTAAGGTGCATACCCATATATTTTACACCTACCTCCTGACTGTCATTTTATTATTAAAAAATCTGGCATTTTTTTTCAGAGAAATACAACAAGATGTTGTTTTAATCCTAGCTTTACACACTAATATTATGGTCACATTATAGTGATAGTCAAAATATTAAAATCAACATGTTTAATGTAAAAAAATAATACTAATGACATTGTTACTAATTTACACGTTTTTTTCCTGGACTATTGTGCCTTTATTTTTGTAATATAACAATTTAATTTGTGCAAAATTACCATTTAATTATTTTAAAACTAATGGACAGCTTTTTTGTTTTGAAATCTTTCCTTTTTTCTCATATTTACTATAAATATATGTATATATTAATGTATAAATATATGTATACATCGTATATGTATTGTAGTGTTCAAAATAATAGCAGTCCAATGTGACTAACCAGATTAATCACTGTTATTAGTGTATTTTTATTGCTACATAGCAAACAAGTTACCAGTAGGTGCAGTAGATTCTCAGAAAACAAACAAGACCCAGCATTCATGATATGCACGCTGTGCAGCTGGGCAATTAGTTGAAAAGGGTGTTTTAAAAAAATAGCAGTGTCTGCCATTGACCTTACAAACTCAAAACTATTTTGTACAACTTTTTTGTTCCTTGCCTTATTTGGCAATCCTGCGAATCACTAAACTAATATTTAGTTGTATGACCACAGTTTTTTATAAATGCTTCACATCTGTGTGGCATGGACTCAACCAACTTGAGGCGCCTTTCAGGTGTTATTTCACTCCATGATTCTTTAACAACATTCCACAATTGATTAACATTTCTTGGTTTTGCTTCAGAAACAGCATTTTTGATGTCACCCCACAAGTTCTTGATTGGACTAAGGTCAAGGGATTTGGCTGTTGGTTTGGAACCAAGATTTTACTCGTTTACTTGTGTGTTTGGGGTCATTGTCTTGCTGAAATACGCATTTCAAGGGCAGGCCCTCTTCAGCATAAGGCAACATGACCTCTTTAAGTATTTTGACATATGCAAACTGATCCATGATCCCTGCTATGGGATAAATAGGCCCAAGAGGAGCAACATGCCCATATAATCATGCTTGCACCACCAGGCTTTACTGTCTTTACTGTGTACTGTGGCTTTAATTCAGAGTTTGGGGGTCATTTCACAAACTGTCTGCGGCCCTTGGACCCAAAAAGAACAATTTGACTTGCATCAGTCCACAAAATGCTCCTCCATTTCTCTTTAGGCTAGTTGATGTGTTCTTTGACAAATTGTAACCTCTTCTGCACATGCCTTTTTTTAACAGAGGGACTCCCGGGGATTCTTGTAAATAGATTAGCTTCACACATGCATGCATCCTCTAAGTGTCACAGTACTTTTAGGTAACTCCAGACTGTCTTTGATCATCCCGGAGCTGATCATTGGCTGAGGCTTTGCCATCCTGGTTATTCTTCCATTCATTTTGATAGTGGACTTCTGCATGTCTCTGGATTGCGCTCCACTTTAAGGCAGATCATTTTAGTTGAACAGCCAAAAATCTTTTGCACTTTTTCATAAGTTTTTCCCTCTCTAATCAACTTTTGCATCAAAGTACACTGTCTTCTGAACAATGTCTTGAATCACCCTTTTTCTGCAGGATTTCAAAGAGAAAAGCAAGTTAAAAAAGTGCTGTTTTCTTCCGTAAATAGCGGTCACCTGTGTCACACCTTTTTTTTTCACAAAATCGATCACTGAATGAATGCCACACTATTTTTTTAAACACCCCTTTCAACTGTTTGATTAACTGCACAACCTTATGAGCGTGCATATCATGAATTCTCTTTTCTGAATAATTCTTTTTTGTTTTCTGAGAATCTACTGCAGTGATTGATAATTAGTTTGCCATGAAGAAATAAAAATATACTAATAAGTTATATATATATATATATATACACAGTATAAATATATATATATATAAAACGCTTTACTTTATTCTCATTAATATTCTATATATATTTCACAAATCACATTTTTATTCTGCTCAAATGACCAATTCATTTTCACCATTACAACTTTAATAATAATTATCATCATATTTGCTATAATGCACACGGTGTACAGTGGTTGCATAGATGTATTGACAGCGGGCTTTACATAGAATGTGTCATTAAAAAGATACAGCCAAATGAAAAATAAATGAAATAAATGTAATGTTGAGTGTTTCACACAAAGAGATGGATTTGTCAGAGGTATAAAGAAAGAAGGTGCACTCATCATTTGAGACTTTACAGGAAGCAAAAAAAAAGAATCTTAGCAATGAGAGTTTAAGAGTAGATTAAGCTTAGCGGAAAAAGAAGAAAAAATGGGCATCTCCTAAAGATAGATTAGCAGTGAATAGATCCCACCAGTGCTCCGGCTCAGCCTGCGTGGATCCCCGATAGTCTTTGAGGCCTACAACAATGTCACCCCCAGAGTCTGGCTCTCAGTGCAATCTTCCCCCATTATCACATCCAAACATTCATACTGCAACTCCACCTGGGTGGATGCAATTCTAAAAGTCCTGGTACTTCCAATTCACACGTACAGCAATATACTCAATTTACTTTTGCGTCTACATGGCTAGAAATGACAAAAAAACCCACTTTGGATGCTACAGTATTATATGCCACAGTCTCCTCATGGATAAAACCATGTAAAAACCAGTGTGTAACTACAGGAGATAGTTGTTGTGTGTATGTATCTGTCCTACTAATGTGTTCAACGCAGCTCGGTTTGGGCTCTTCCAACGCCTACTGCAGTGTTTAGAAGCACGCTAAACCGGCATTTTCCCGTCCTTATCCTCACGCATCACGCCAAAGTGAATGGCATGCAAACAAGTCCAAAAAAAAGAAAAAAACATGAAACAGATGACAGGATGGATGGAAAGCGCGGCCGGCCACAGAGTTGTCACCCAGGTGAGATGAACATTGTTAGCAGGTAGTTGCCAGAGTGGGTCTCATGTCCTCCCGAGTGTGAGAACTTTGACACTGCCGCAGTGAGAGCGCTACAAGCCAATAACCATATAAAAGACAGACAATGGACCTAATTGCAATCAGTCACAGCCTTTTTTCCACGCTTTTTGGAATGAGGGGAGGAGTTTTACTCTGACATTCACGAGAGACAAGAGCATGCGTTTCAAGGTGGGGCTCACAAAGGTGACATGTAACAAGACAGTAAAGCGGTGCCAAGACACACACGCTGCTGACGCATTGCTAATAGGACACACCGCACTGTCACACACATACACTTACTGCATGAAAGGTTTAGTTGATGAATATACAACGACTGGGGTATTCATTTTACAGAAATAAAAAAAAAGCTAACGCCAAACTTTAAACCTCATCCCTAACCTACCCTCAAATCAAACCCTAAAGTCAAATGTAATATGAAAGCTTAATGAACACATTATTGTATTTAAGGCAACGTGGGACGTGCAGCACCTGCCTTGAATAAGACTTATCTGGACCCAATCTGAAGCGACACCTGTAAAGCAGCCTTTTGAAGTGTTTGTATTGTTGCAGCCAACAAAAGAACTCTTGGCACCTCTCCATTTACAAGAGAACATTAGAGAAGATAACAAGGAGCTTGTGATACGGGAGACATATTGATGCACTTCATGTGGGGATGTGCCTGCTGGTTATTCTGCCACTCTTAAGATGTGGTCCAGCCGCTGCTGGTGGTGGTAGTGGGAAGTGGAGGTGGTTGGGTGGGCGGGGGGTGTAGGTCTAGGATGCCTGAAGGCTAACTAGGGGTCATGAGATCAGTGGAGCAATGGGGAGGAGGCAGACATGATCACTCATTAGTCACCTTTTCACCTATGTGCGTAGTAGAGGTAGCTGAGATCAGTTAGGCAGGTAGTAGGAGCTTACGTGTATTCCCAGGAGCGGTTTCACTCTGGATTTGTTGCACTTTTTTTTTTATTACACTGCGTTTCAAATGACTATGCAAATGATATTTTCTCTGATTTTTCTAAATAGTTCATAGAAGTTACAGTCATCATAATTTTAAAGTCATCAACCTTTAGAAAACAATGTGAATGTTATTGAAGAATGATAACCCCATGATAACAGTTTTTTTTCACAAATAAAAACGTAAAATGCAGTGTCAAAAAGGTCCCAGAGACACTTCCCTCCGTAACTGTCTCGATGGTTAAGAGGAGGATCTCTGGAGAACTGGAGTCCCTGAAGGAGGCACGCAGAGCATGGCGAGCACAACAGAGTTTCAAAGCATTTTACCCGCTGTTAAGAACTGAAAATGGTTATTTGTTAAATTTGCAGCACAAGGAGGTCATATTTACTGAAAGCAAAAGCTATTTCAATTGCTAACTTTTGAACAGGCCAAGTTTCATGTTAACATATAATATCTTCTTTGATATAACTGTCACAGTTCTTACATTGAACTTGTAAGTTTGTTGAGAGTTTCTGCTTGAATTTTTTGGCCTGATGTCAGAATAGCTTCCCACAGCTGCTGTTTTGTTATGACCTGCCTCCAACCCTCAGATTTTTTGCTCAACGATGCTCCATAGGTTCTCACTTGGGTTGAGGTCAGGGTTTAAAAGGTGGCCAAACCATGAGTTTCTCTCCTTTAATGCCCATAGCAGCTAATGACAAAGGGGTATTCTTTTTGTCATGAGAAGGTCATTTTGCTAGAGAAAGTATGGTTCTTTATATGGTATCATTGAGGAAAGTGGTTAGTCAGAAACTCTACATAATTTTCTGAGGTCATTTTCACACCTTCAACAAATATAAAGGACCTACCAGCTTCCTCCCAATGATTCCCATCCAAAACATGACTCAGCCACCTCCTTGCTGACATCACAGCCTTGTTGAGATATGCTGGCCATACTCTACTTCATCCATCCGTACCACCCAAGGTTGCACGACCCTCATCAGTAAACATGATTGTTTGAAAATGAATCTTCATGTGTTTGTTGACCCACTGCATCCGTTTCTGCTTGTGAGTATTGGTTAGGGGTGGCCAAATAGAAAGTTTATGCATAACAGCAAGCCTCTGGAGGATCCTACAGCTTGAGGTTCATGGAACTTGAGAAGAACTTGATACCTGAAATGTCTCCACATTGCTCCGCCCTTTTCAAATCTTGTCAAAAGCACCTCGCAGGTTATGAAACAAACTAGTTTACTAACTAACTTTAAATCATACAAACCAAAATAGAGCAAAATAAAAAACGTGAGCTGGAGTTAAGCCCAGCAAGCAGTGCGTCTATATTGTGTCTGTGTGTGAAAGAGTGAGGGGCATGGCTTCTCCGGCTGTAGCAGTCTGTCTGGGAGGGGATGTCGCTGTGTGGGACTGGCCAATCACTGAGTGTGAAGAGTGAAGATGGATTTTCCTTCATCATGATCACGGATAGTACGAGCTGTAATTGTTTCATGCTCGTATTCAGCAAAAATTCATTATCTGTAACAGATACCAGTCTGGAACTTAGTCGACTCATCATAGGAGACTTCCGTAAGCTCCGGTGCTCCCTCTGGTGGCCCAGCAGCCATGGCAGCCCATGTCCAATGAACTGCTCTGCTGGGACAAAATGCATTATGGGAAGAAGTTAAAATCGTTGTTTTTTTTTATTTGAAACTTGTTTTGATACTTTTTCGGCTATATTTCTTAGCTACCTTTTGAGTGTTACGTTACTGGGCTCTAATTTCGTGGGTTGCGCAACTTGGCGCGGGCTGCGTAGTGGTAATTTTGTTCAGCGTAACACCATGCGCAGCTAGTTTGGTAATTTGGTAGACAGCGGTATTGGGTGTGGCGCCGCAGCATGGGGATTTACCGACTGATTCAGCCTGGTGTAGTGACAATTTCATGCCAAAAGGCTTTGCCGGAGGTGCGCTGAAAGCTCGCCGGCTCCAACCTGGTCTACTCTTGGCGCAAGGCGAATCGCAGCTGGTCTAGTGGTAATTTGGCTGACTAGCGCCAAGGTGCACACGTCACCAAAACCCCACAGGACTGTTTACACAATGTCCGGCACATTTGAATGCATTTATTAATCACAACAGCCACTGTTTAAAGTAACTATCTGAATCAGCATATACATTTTCATCTATATTGACTGTCCCGTCTGGCGCTCTGATTTTATTTTGTCTATCTTCTGACATCACTGAACCGTTTTTTTTTCACTGGGCAATGGTTTTTGGTACATCTCGGCAAACTTGATTTACGATACTTATTATCTCTTCCCAGGCCGCTTTTGCATCATCAGCCCGTAGAGGTCTGCTCGCGTGACCATATATTCAGCCACTGCGAGCTTGGACCTCCCGGACCAAACATCACTTTCCGTCTGGGAGAATTCTGGCCGTCTTCCGCTGTCTTCATCCATCTTCAACAAAACTCGCAATTTGCTTCGCCAGTGGCCCATTTAAAGGCGAGGAGAGGAGCTCATTTGATTGGGGAAGATTTGACCCGGCTGTGTTAAACCCAGTCGCGCCTTCTCTCCTCCCTCTTTGCCACTTGCACCGGTAGGAGGGACAAAGGTGTACTTACACCAAGCTGACACGAAATTGCAAAATGCGCCTAAAATCCTCCCATTGGCGAGGCGAAATTAGTCTACGAATTGGTCTACAAAATTAGAGCCGACTGTGTGATGGTTTTAGCCCAGTTAGTTCTGAAGTATAGGATATGTCACGAGATTAGAACATGGTCATAAATTAGCCACATCGCTGTATAAACTGCAGAATTTAAACTTTAAGAAAAAAGTAGTGGCTTATACAGCGTAAATCCCGGTAAATTAACTAGATTAAATTTTTAAAAATTGTAGAAGTATAAATACATATATTTAACATATTTAAAATATTTAAAAAATACTCAAACATGATATGGATACAAATAATTAATAAATAACAGGATTGATGGTTAACTGCACTGGCAATGTTTTAAGCATACTTTAGATAGAAGTCAATTATCTCAGTTAAGTTATGTTTTACCTGTGGGGGCAAACACCACGTAGGTTTGGATATTTTTCTTCTTTAATAA
The DNA here is from genome assembly GCA_024372805.1 of Oostethus manadensis. Taxonomy (NCBI): domain Eukaryota; kingdom Metazoa; phylum Chordata; class Actinopteri; order Syngnathiformes; family Syngnathidae; genus Oostethus; species Oostethus manadensis. The sequence continues at coordinate 2,564,483 of QODF01000132.1, read as the reverse complement.
TAAAAAGTTTAATAATAAAATGTACCCTGGAAGAAAACAGGAAATTAGAAATACATGTTTAAATAATAAATTTGCTGCAAATCAATATCTCGGAAATCCCAAATTTTTGTTCTTTTTCCCTTCATTTTGTCAGATGTTAATTGTCAAAGAAGTGTAAAAAGAAGTTAACTGCTGTAAAACATAAAAGTAATAAAATAATCTATCCTAATTTTGCTAAGAAGTTTGTTAATTCTGACATTTTAGTGCTCTGAAGGTGAGACTTCCTGTAAATATTCTTTATTTAGAAATACATGCAGCAAAACACAGTTAGTCTTAATGCTGAATGAAGTGAGCTAAATAGAGCAGGTGAATTTGCATGGCCACACACTCACAAACCTCACAGTCCATAGTCCTTAAAAACAGCAGAGCGGGTTTATCATGTAGTGGATATATCTTATTATTTATTATTCATATCAATGGAGCTTTAATCGTATTGTACTGATCAGCCCGGGCAAGGTTCATTTCTGGTGCTATGGTGTCATCACATGTTTACACTCTTCGGGGAGAAAAAGTGGAAATCATCCTTTAGATGTTCACTGAGCTGAAGACGGTTTGACCTCTGAGTCTGTGTGCAACGTTTGAGGCAAAATGTTTGTTGCCGTACAGTCAAATATCTGAGCAGCGTGCGGTCTCCACACGGCGGCCATGACCTGAGTGAGCTAGATGAGCCGTATCAATGACAAGGTGACGAGCATGGGGGGGTTGCAGAAGTAGGGGTTATCATTAGCAGGGCCCGGCGCTGGCCTCTGCTAGTTCCAGTAATTACCTCACAAAGGGCGGCGCTTGCCTTCCCACTGCTTTTCCCACACTACACTCGCAGGCTCAGAATTCCAATCGGCCCCAGACCTGCAATCTCCTCGCTTTTTAGACGGCAAATTACTGACAAGTCCCATTCTTCACAGCACTGTAATTGCTTTTTAGTGTTGTTTTTATTGAGCCCACCCTGACACCCCCTTTGCTGCTCCCTCAATAAAGTCAAACTGGGGAAGGAGCAAAGGAGGGGGTGGACGAAGGGTTAATATAGATAACATTAGTACCTAATTGGACGGTCTTAGACAGCAGGGGGGCTCATCATTTTTGGGGAATTTTTTTTAATTATTTTTTTAAAGTGTGCTGAGTTTTAAAATGATGAGCATGTCTCTCCAGGTGTCAATCACCCCATCTATTCTTTGAGCAACATCACTGCTGTCACAATATAGAGAGAACATCTCATTATGGGACTTAAAGAGACACCCACCATTCTTGGCTCCGTCAAGCTCTTTCACTCCATATTATACTTCATCTTTTTTTACAAGGGTCAGGCAAGACAAATGATCAACGTTCCAATGCCGGACAACCAAACAGTTGCCATTTGAGATGAGATGAGAAAGGGAAGAGAAAGAAAGAGGGATTAGAGGAGAAAAGGAGGTTAGGATTTTCTTGATGTGATTCATTTTAGTGAGCGGGGTTGGGCTTAACACGGACTTGACACTCAGGAATCACAATGCCAATATTTACAAAGAATTAATTACTTCTTTTAATTGTATAATTTATATATGTGTGTATGTATACACATATACTGTATACATATATATACACATAAATACACATATACAGTACATATATACACATACTGTACATACATATATGTGTATATATGTATATACACAGCGACCCTTTATATATATATACATGTATACTGTATGTTGCCGTGTGGATGCGTGGATGCGTTTTCTTTGTCTCTTGCCTCCAAACAGGCAGGAAGAGGATTCACTCTGTGCATTGGTTTCAGAACCCACACGTGTTTGTTCCATAAAATATTTATTACAATGGAATGAACAGAGTGAGCCCTTTTGTCAGTCACAGTCACATAGTCTCTTTGTCTCAGTGGGTGGAGGCGGGGCAGCTAGCATACACACAGAGTGCAGAAGAGTGTAACATAGTAGCAATTACATTAGTAGATTGCAATATATGTATTGTAATTTATTTTTTCATTGTTTCTTTTTTAAATTAATGTTAAAATTTCGTCTCGCCCTCGTAGACCTGCGTATCATCTGACCTCGAGAACTAAGTGCCTTGTGACACCCCCTATATGGAAATAACTGGGCATTTTGACTTTCTCCCTTATCAGTTGCATCTAATTTGAACATAAAATGTCAAGTGAGTGTGTGATGAAGAGGAATGGTGCACAACAAACTACAGCTGTGTTACGTCCACATTTGTACTTTTTTTTTCTGTCTGCAAATCAGACATGACCCCATTGAGCTCAGCCCATTGCCTCAAGCGTGCAAGCTTCCACTGAGTCAGGTAGCGTGCTAATTCGCCCGTGCCCTTACGCGTCCTTCTACATGTCAGCGTGAGCAGGTTGAGACCTCTGACCCTGTCAGAAGTGTCAAATAGCCGGTCAGAAGCCTTCAATAAAGTACCATGACAAGCCTTCTAATGCGTTACCACACGAGTGCCAGCCAAAAATGAGAGGCTATAGCCTTTGCAGCCTGGAGGCAGACAGGTGCGCCGTCAAGCAGCACACACACACACACACACACACACCACCCACGCATGCACGCACACACAAAGAGGCCCTCTACATCAAATAAATGACTTGCAAATTTGTAGAGTGACATCACTGCATGAAGGCCAAAAAATTGCATTATCATTCAGTCAAATGTCCATATAGGAAAACTGCACTTTTGGAGGGAATTTTGCCACGTCTGAAGCGTGTAAACAACCGTGGGTGGATGGCGAGCAAAGCTTGCTCGCTCTGTACCCGACTAACGTCACGCCTGTGGTTTCTGCTATGGATATTAAACTTGCAATTTGCAATGACTGCAAAGAGTTGGTTATGCGAGGCGGAACCAAAACTTTTTCCTTCAATACTTCCAATTCCCAGGCTGAAAGCCATCAATTACAAAATCATGGAGCGCATCGCACTGGATAACCATCCCTTTTCTATCGTGCAAGATGCCAAATTCATCAAACTTGTGGAGTTCCTTAAGCCACGCTTTGCCATGCCCAATAGCAAGTATTTCTCAGATGTTTTACAATGTTGTACAATGTTGTTTACTTTGAGAAAATAATTGCTGGTGCTGTGTTCATTCGCTTTACAACAGACATGTGTTAATTACACAGAAGTAGATGTGTGATGTTAGACATATTGTATCAGTATCGGATGATATTGGAATCAGAAATTGAGAGTTGATGATGGACAAAATTTTTTAAAAGTGCAGTTTTCCTTTAAAGATATACCTCCCAAAATTGAAGGAAAACATCCCTGTAAAGTGGCTCAAATTCAACAAGTAGAATTTATAGTTTTTAGGTTTTAAGATGCTGTACAGAGACATTAGTAAAAATCAGTCAGGAATGTTCACAAGCATGGCTGCCTTCACTTAAATAATTTCAACATCATAAAACAGAAAGTAGTTTTATTTTTAGATTTGATTATGTTTGTAAATGTATTAATCTATTATTTAGTTTCATGAAAACATTTTATTCAAAGTGTGAAGTTATAATTAATAATCCCTTAAGTAATAATCCTTTTATAATAATCAACCATTAAACAGTACACATTAAACAGTTAGCGCCTAACACTCTCAATTACGAGTTTGCTTGAATACCTCACAACGTATGGGATTGTTGTTGATTGCTGCGTGTGCATCATATGAACAAATAAGTAAATTTGATGATTACTTTGTAAATTAATTGCGTTGAATCTATAAATTTCATTTATATTTGTGTTCCAATCCCCGCACGATTCACGATGCATGGAAAATCCTATGGAGATTGAACCAGGATCTTCCAGATCCCCTGACAGTGCAGCCAACATGGTAACCACTTGGACACCGTACGGCCTCCTTTTATTTAAATAATATTTTTATTAAGACGTTTTACATGTATTTGTGGAATTATTGTTATTATTATCTGACATGCAACATAGATATAGGTTAATAATATTTAAATAAGATTAATAAAAGATTACTTTACGACGCTTTGGTTAACTTTTTTTTAACACTTGTATGCCAGTTACAAATGTCAGACAGGTTCCTAAAACACAATTTGATTCAAGAATGTATCATTTATATTTCAATGATGTAATTTTTGATATATAAACTTGATGTATGGCACCAAAATCATCACAAAAACTGTCCAAAATGAGCACCTTTTTGATGATGATGGCATGGGTTTTGGTTGGTACTCTGCTCAAACATGCTGTGCATTCCATTCAGGAGTTTCCTTATCTTGGTTGGATCCTGACACAGGTAGCAAAGGTACAAATAAAAAACACCCAGCAAACATCAATCATACAAAATCAAAGAAGCAATCTTTCAATGGTTGAGAAACCCATCAGTGCTGATACCATATGGAAGTAATATGGAACCTGGGTGTAAAATGTTATGCAAATCCCCTTAACAAGTCTTTTCAATCAGTACACAAAGGTGATTGGCAGTGGACACTGGTGCACATTGATCCTTTGCCCCTGGCTTGTCTCTCTCTGTGGCGCCCCCTACTGTGAGAGGCGTGGGGTAGGGTGCCAGCGGCTGAGGCCAGCGCAGATCCTCTCATGCTAATAATGTTTGGTTTGTTTCCTGCCTCTTTTTAAATCTCTGTCCCCGGACCGTAATCCAGTACATGGGACGCAGAGGGAGGCATCCCACGCCTGTCCTTACGGGTTTTCTCAGACCGAATGAGAGACTCCCCCGCCACTCCACCACCCCACCCCTCTGTGCCACTCACACTGCAGTGCATTTCTCTAAATTGCCTCTCTAATGATTATATTTGTCTAAATGCAGAATCAATTCCTTAACATAACATGCTTCATACAGTAGAGCATCATGGGCGTCATTATCCAGTAGTGGTCCACAACGCCTGTATTGAGACCTCTCAGACTTTAAACCAAGACTTTTTGGCACCTTGGCAGCAATCCGTCACTCACAAACTGCACTCATACATCTATTTGCACGTCTGAAGCCAAAAGTGCTTGCTACTTGGACATCTGCTGGAAACCACTTGAGGCTTGAGATTTACAAAACAGGACCATGACATTGTGTGTCTACGTGTGTCACAATTTGTGTGTGCTTTTTTTTAGACTGGCAAGGGGATACGTAGACCCCCCTACTGTCCTATTTATAGTCCTGTGTCCACACGTCACAACTGTCAGTATGTGCTAAGATATGATGGGGAAAAGGAGGAGGACAGACAGGACATGAAAATGTGGATTTTGCACCTTGTTATGTTGCTGACAATGTTTGGGATTACAGCGTGATGGTACATTCAGGGATTTTTTTGACGCAACATTTTTTATGCAAAGGTAAGTTACTTTTTATTTTTACCATATGTCCACTTTTTGATAAGAGGTGATCTGTGAACGTTTAAAAATGTCAATTATAATCTTGTTCAAGTAGAGGATTTGGTGTGATTCATTTAGATTTTTTTTTCTCTCGTTCATTTGAATCATTTAGTGATATATTAAATGTTACGGATTTTTACATGTATCTTCAATTGAGCCATATCCAATGCCAATGTGTTTATAGGAACTAAATACCAAACACCATCCATACACTGGGTAAACCAATACATGACATAACATCACAATCAAAACAGTTAACGCTAGTCAAAGATCCTCTATTTGACAGGAGCTCTCTGCTGTTTTTAAAGACGTATTGTAAAAATGCTAGTCAAAGATCCTCTACCGTATATCAGTGGTTCCCATACTTTTCAAAGTCACGTACCCCTTCAGACATTTGACTTGTGTTCAGGACATGTGCCTTCTAATCCTGCACACTTCAAAAAGATAAATCCATTTTAATTTTCATTAAATTGAAATATTAAACATGATCCATCCATACATTTTCTATGCCGCTTATCCTCATTAAGGTCGCAGGGTATGCTGGAGCCTATCCCAGCTGACTTTGGGCAAGAGATGGGGTACACCCCGGACTGTTTGCCAGTCAATTGCAGGGCATATTAAACATGAATAATTGGTTAATTAATTTCATAGTTTGTAAGAAATTCTGGTTTGATCATTTGTATTTTGCATGGTCAAATTTTGATAAAGGTTTCACACGAGGAGTGATAAAAAGACTGTGAACTTCTCTTGGAGATGAAAAAGTATTTCTCTATTTCATTGGAATGAGTTGAACTTCAGCTTCACTTTTGTTCACTTGCAATCGCTATTACTTAAGTCTGCAAAGTTAAAGTTTAAGAAACATGATGAAGCAGTATACTTGGTACAATAATACATACACGCAACGACCATTTCCAGGGGACTTCCCACTCTTCATCTTGGCACATACATATTTTGACAGGTTATCAAAGTGCTGGAACTGGAAGACTAATATAATTTAAACATTCAGGGTTAAACACTCTTAATACACAACATAATCATCAAACACACTTATTTATTCATAACACTCTCACAGAGCAATGATCAACTTCATGCCCTGTCTCCTTCCTTCTTTGTGCTAAGACTATGCGCATACACCCCTCTATGACAATTGGCGTACCCGTGGTCCTAGGTTCCATAGGAGCGCTCTACTGTTTTTAAGTACCTACCCCGGGAATGCTACTCGAAGGTCCTCTATATCAGTGTTTTTCAACCACTGTGCCATGGCGTAGTGTCTGGTGTGCCGTGGGAAATCATCCACTTTCACCTAATTGGTGTATACATATTTTTTGAAAATGAGTCTGCCAATAATGTGCCATTGCTGAGTGTCTGTGCTGTCCAATGATCAGCAGAGTAATCATGTAATAGGCTAAATAGCAGTAGGTGGTAACACTTTATATTGACTTTATATTGTTTCTATAGGCTACAGAGATTAATGTTTACATTTTCTGCTGGTGGTGTGCCTTGGCATTTTTGGAATGAAAAAAGTGTGCCACTGATCTATATGACAGGAGCTTTCTGCTGTTTTTAAGGACCTACTGTAAAAACACACAAAGATTCTCTCTGTGCTATGCTGTGTGCTTTTTAACAAACTACTACAGAAATGCTAAGATCCTACTTAGGACACTGGTTTGCTGTTTTTTTTTACATTATCACACTAGTTTTGAACTGAAATAGTGGGCCAGTCTAATGTCATTTATGGGCTGCATAATTAATAAGCAACCTTAAAGGATGAAATACCGGTAAACTTTGCATTAGCAATGTTTTCCTTATTTAATGAAGTTCACCTCTATCATGTACCATATTTATATTCATATTTTTTTACTGTAGTTTTGATTTACCATGGGTGTCTTTTGTGTTCACTGTGGGTTTGTTGTTTGGTCAGACACACTTCTATCTATTACACTGCAATCTCATTGGCAGATATATAGTTCAAATATCATTGTTATACATATTTGGATGCTATGTGAGGTTAGATATGCCGTGATCCATGTCCAAAATTAGCAAAATGACAACAAAGGCAAAGTGGCAATGGCTGTAAGAATTCAGAAGTTGTCTGTGTCTTAGATCATAGCAATGACAGTATAAGTGAGGGAAAGCGCATTTCTGATGCAAATGTCCCTTTCTGAACTTGTCGACAGTGCACAAAGCATGGCAACGTTCCTAAAGCAACACCATGCTGACGACCGCGCTGTTTGTCTTCATTCTTTTCAAGGACAACAGTCCCACTCAGAATGTTGTGGTGGTTTTTTTTTGTTGTTGTTTTGTTTGTCTGTTTGTTTTTAAAAGCTTAATAGTTTTGAGAGATACATCATTATAATTACATATGATTTTAATTAGTACTCTTCTGTAATTTGTTATATAATATGGTTAGTTTCCACATATTTATGGTCATTTATTTTAAAGAATAATTCATAGTTCTTTTTTTGGCTGACCACCACCTGAACCAAAATTCTTTTACCGGATTTAACTGTGTCTTGAGTGTAAAATTAAAGGATGAGAGTCAAAGAGCGAGAAAAGGCAACTTGTGGTTTTCGGAAACCACTTTGTGTGTTTTATGGCGGCCAATTTAAAAGTTGTGTTTTTATGTGATTGTTCACAGTGCGAGTGCAACTCTACTGTAAGAGCTAACATCACCGGATCTCCATTCATTTTCTTCTGCTCATCCGAGGTCGGTTCGCAGGAGCAGCAGCCTAAGCAGGGAAGCCGAAACTTCTCTCTCCCCGGCCACTTTGTCCGGCTTCTCCCGGGGGATCCCGAGGCCTTCCCAGGCCAGCTCTACGTTCCTATCCTCAAGAAAAAAAAAACACTGGATATGCTAATGTTTATTAAGTGCTGCTTTTATGTGATAGCTATCATATTAGCTAACAGGGATTTTTTTGTCATTTTTTTCCTACAACACATCTTACCATAAGTTGGTAACATGTGGTAATGCAGGTCAAATGTAAACAATGATAGACATTTTTATGGATGTATCAATTACTAGTTTTATCAGTTTATTATTAGTTATTCGCCATTTGCTGGTGGTCTCGCATCGTAACCCCAGTAAAAAGCAGGGATCTATTATACTTGCATACTATAAATGAATTTCTTTACATTAATAAAGAGCATACAAGATGGTTTTCTCTGGGATCAGAGCAGCAAGCAGAGTTTAGTGTGCCGTTAAAAGTGACACTGCCAACCAGTGGGTTGGCATGCGCAATACTGTGTCATTTCAGATACTGACATCAGAAGTAGGGGTGTAAGGATTCATTCATTACTGTAGATTATATTGTATTGATTGTATTGATTGATTATTATTGTATCGATTTATATTTTTATAATCCAACTACACCAATCTGTGTTCGCCAAATTGCCATTCTAGCTGACATATATCGAAAGGTAATCAATTGATTTAATTGATACTTTTTTAAGATGTTATAATCATAAAGACGTTAAATGTTACCCTTGTAACAGTCGGATTTGTCGTAAGTCGATTAGTCATGCCTGTTGACCGGGGCGCACGGATGAGGTCACGTGACGGTGAGCGTGCGCGCTTTGTTAGTTAGGTCTGTGTGGACGTCCTAAAATATGCTATTTTTAATAGGATATGGTGTGTATTTTCATTGGTATACATGCTTGTTAGCTAGATTACTTCTTCCTCTTCAGCTTGGTATGGGATTTACACTGAGTGTTGGACCACATCTAAAGTTAAGTCCAACTTGAAGCCTTTCAAAGTCATGGATGGGAGCTTCAGGACAAGATAAAGGGTACGTAGCGAGCGTTAGGTTTGTGCATGTTTGTGTTCTGGTTGAATGGGGCGAATGTTCAATTTTTTCTTGCAATGATAAGCGTGTCGATCAAACACCTCCTTGTAGTTTTAATAGCGTCTGTGCCAACGCTACAGTATGTAGGATATTCATTCACTTTAATACCTGCACATGAAGTGAATGAGTTATCAAATTAAAGTTAGTCATGTTTTGTCAGATAGAATTAATCATTCACATTTATTTTTAATTCAACCTTAAGAGTTGGTTGCACTTTATTCAAATAAAATGTGAATGGATTTGCCATGAATTGTTGTTTACCTTTTTGTTTATATCCATAATTAAGGTATACCGATTCTCTACAAAAAGCAAAGGGAATTTAAGAAACGTCACCTGTCCTGTCCAGTATGAGGCTATTTATTTCACCGTCAGGCTGCTTGAATTTTTGGCTAAAAAGTTATTGAATGATTTAAAGTTACTGAATCGTTTTTGGATCGTATCGTTCAAATCTAAAGGAACCAATATCGTCCTTGAATCAAATCGGCAACCATGAATTGTGATACGAATCGAATCGTTGTTAAAACCAATCGTTACACCCCTAGTCAGAAGTTAAACTATTGCGTATTATATTATACTCACAATTTGTCCAGAGTTAGAAGAAATAGCAACAAGAGCTTTGATTAGATTTAGCAGCTCTTTAGCTAGGCCTGGAAGCAGAGCTAGGCAAGGCTAAGCTAGGCTACACGTGAGCTGCGCAAACGTCCTCAAAAGTCAGCCCGACGACACTAGAAGTCATCAAAGTTGTCAAATGAATTGGTGTTTAATGGTCTTTTGAATGAAGACATTTTACAATCCATGCATAAAACCACATTGAATAAAAGGTTATTTGTCATATTCCTAACGTGAACATAAAAACCACCCATCAATGGATCAACACCTTCCACATTATATTGTGCTATACTCACCATTTCTTCATGGAGTTGCGTATTCTGCGAGGAACTTATTTCTGTATCTTTGCGCTAGAAGGGATGAAAGGTTTGCCCTGAAAAAAGCAGCAAGGGCATCTTTCATTAGATTTAGTATCCTTTAGCTCCGGCTGGAAGCAGAACACTAAGCTAAAGTAGGCTAATGTTGATCCGGACAAAGTCGCCCTGACGACATTAAAAGTCATCCACCTTGTACATTACTACTAATGGCGGGATGCTGGCTATGAACACAACGTAAGACATTTTAGATCCACTGAATAAACCTCTATTTGTTGTATTCATTTTTATCTGGGGTTAGGAACTCCCACATGAATGACAAAAATGTGTGGAAAGTATGCCGAAAGAGATCTCTACGGCGGTTGTTGGCAGGTTGCAACACAAATTATGTTGTTTTCGAGGGTGAGACAGTGTTATGACCCTTCTCTGTGTGGTCCATCACATCATCTGCCTCCTGCTGCTTCCTGGCTGGCCCTTTCTCGCCTCCCGCTGCCCCCTCTGCTGGGGGCGAAGTGGCATGGTTGACCCTGGTTAAAATTCAACTGGTCTCACAATGGACTTTCTTTTCCTTTTTTCCTTAACGACCGTTCAGGGTTAAAAAAGGAAATGAAGTGGAAGTTGGAGACGCTAGTAAATGTTTAAGAGTCAAGATTCAACTTGACATGTGCACAGTAAAAACACGTTCATAACACGGAGCAAAGGAATTCTTTCCTCTTTCGTTACATTTACGACAAGGTAAATACAAACAAAACTACAATTATATATAGCACTAAAAATTATATATACACGCATTTATATATAGATATACTGTACATACAGTATGTAATATAAAATAAAAGGGTGGGCTAGGCAATGTACTGAAGAACAATTATTTTTAAATGATTGGTGCAAATAATGTGAAAAGATGTAGGCATTCGACTATTCAAGTAATATGGCTTGCAGACACAATGTAGACATTTAGGCCGAATGGGGCAGTCATTGCCAGCAAGGCCTTCTCTGGAGGCCTAAACAGAAACACTGACGTACATTTACAACTTAAATTCTAGTATTTGTAACATGAAATGATATTGTATTTGTTCTCAACAGGCTGCACTACTCCCAGTGTGGGGATGTGTACAGTATTGGAGATTGATTTGTCCAATCAGATTTCAGCTTCTATGTGTTGCCATGTTAATTAAACCTGCCCAGGGCCGTCAGAATCACCAGTACGGGCCCATGTCACCTAAACGCTATTAAAGATGGGGCTGTTTCATTAAGCAGATTTCAGATTCACCTGCTGGCCCATAACAATGTCAGTATTTTTCCATTTTCTGCTTGGTTGATAAGAGCAAAACTATTAAAAATATTGGAGGATGAATAACCAACATCCCTGGTGAGTATTTTTAAATGGTTATGTTTTTGTAATGTAATAGATAAATATTGGTTCCGAGCTGCTCCGGATGATGTTGTTGTATAGAAGTTTGAGTTGTTTGACTGATGCTTCTTACATTTGGCTGAGCACCAAATTTACAGGCAGCATAGTCTGGTAATTCACCATGGCAATGAGTGTCATCTATGTGGTATGCCTGAAAACTAGTTACGCACTTGGCATGCACCAAAAATGTGACCAAATATGCAGCGAATTGGCACAAAATGCTCGCTCCCGCACTAGTTATTTACACCTAGGTCAAGCACCGTTTACATAGTACGTACAACACATATTCTTCCCTGGTATGCACAGTATCCACTACTTTCCAAATCCTCGAAGCAGAATTAAGATGCCACACAACAGCGGGTATCACCCCTTGCTTCATTAATTCCTCTATTTGCAAGATGTTTAGGAAGCTCTCATTGCAAAAGAGAAGACATGTCTCTAGACATCACTTTGGGCGTTATGATAAGTTGTTAGCAGAACTTCACAAGGAAGATCCACGTTACTAGGAATGTTGGCATAAAAATATCAATATCGGTATTGTTTTTTTCCCTATAACGAAAAGCAATTTTTTAAAATGCTGTATATATCCCTGCGTCCTTGTCTGTCTGTATTGTCTTTGTTTTTTCCATTTTGACATTTATTTTCCTGTTTTGTCTTTTGCTTTTTCTCATTGCATTTATTGGATGGATCAAGCTTGCCACTAAAAGCAAAGGCAAATGAAGGACCCGCCCACTAGTCCCATCCAGCCTGTTAGCCGCTGCTCTCAGAAGCTTAGATATGGACGCGTGTAAGACACTTGCGCAAAGTACGTGAGTCCCAATAAAATGTATACACACTTTTTATGGGTTTATTATCCATTCTTTCATTTTCTATACCGCTTATCCTCATTAGGGTCACGGGGATGCTGGAGCCTATCCCAGCAGAAAACCCACGCACGCACCAGGAGAACATGCAAACTCCGCACAGAGATGCCCAATGGAGATTTGATCCCAGGTTTTCCAGATCTCCTGACAGTGTGGCCAATGTGCTAACCACTCAGCCACCGTGCCGCCCTGTGTTTATTATAATTTGTTTAATTCTCACCATGTAAAATATTTTACAAACAAAGATCATTCTGCTGTAATGTTTTGTCACTGCTTGTTCTCAAACTGATGTCCGTTCTGGTCTGGCTCTCAATACTCAGTGACTGTTGCATGTCTCATTGCGTAGAATGTCATTTAGGTATCCCCATAAAAATAAGCCCAGTGGTGTGAGTTCTGGTGAACGTGGGGGGTATTCAACAAACCCCTTCGTTCAATTTGCCTGTTTGACAAGATGTCATCAAAGAAGGCACCCACACACTACCATCGCAATGTTAGAGCCTCCATTTAAACATAGCTACTGCATAGTCACTGCAAGCTGGAATCGTGTGATCAGGTATGGACTAGTCACCCTGGCAGGAGCCTTTTCTGTAGGAGAGTCCTTCGTTTGCTTTTGCTTTTTGTCGCCACCTTGAGACATGGGGCAAATGCAATGAGAAAAAGCAAAAGGAAAAGACAAAGACAAACATGGACAAAACATGTTCAATAGACAAATGGGAATCAACCACGCGGTCTCTTATTTGCTGCTGTTTTTTACAAAATGCTTTTGGCTTGAAAGTACAGTTTAAACACATTTTGGATGGTAGGATGCTATGCTACACAGGAAGGAACAAGACGAAACACGTCAAAGTTACTACAGATAGTAACTGTAAGTTTTGTCTTATTTACATGTTGTATTCTAAACACTGTGCCACTATAGCAACAAGCATTCAAATCATTTTACCTGTTATAAAGCACATTTTAGACGATGCATACAAAATGGATTGACATTGATGGTGGTGGCGGGGGCAGCAGCGGCAGCAAAATATACACAAAAAAAAAGACCCCTTTATAAATCATTTTAGTGACCTGTTAAAGAGGCACTTCATGCTGGAAACCTCTCTATAAAGGCTGAATTACAACAATTTTGCAAAGATGAGTGGGTTAAAATTACTCCACAGCACTTTAAGAGACACACTGCAAGTTATTGCAAATGCTTGATTGCAGTTGTTGCTGATGATGGTGGCCCAACCAGTTGGATGAAATTGAACAGACTGCTGTGTATGTCATGACTATACAATGAAATCATGTCGACCTGTTTTGGACAGAATAATCCTTAGTCCTGAGAATCAACAATGAAATTTGATCAACAAGATCTATTCGAATGGAAATTGTGCTAAATGTAAGGTAACTGTGCTGCCTGTACGTAATAATTTGAAAAAAAGTACCTACATGTTGAGTAATGTACATTTGCAATTTGCAAATCTGTTGTGAACAATTGAAAGGTTGTTTGGTGGTTTGTCCATGTTATTTTGAGAATGTAGCAAAATAAATGTACTCAGTATTCATTTGATCAAAGTTACTTCAGATATATCACTTCAAAACACGTACATGTTCAGACTTAATCACCGTTTTCATTAATCACCGTCAACATTACAGTAATGATGGCAGCACCGGGTCTGCATAGAGCAGGTGTCCGACTACAGTGCACCATGGGAGCAGGGGACATATTAAAAGAAATATTGCATTATGTACGCCAACTATGTTAACAATAATGTATATTATTATTTACTATTAGTATTATGTATTATCATAACAGCGGTTTATTTGTTTTTTTTATAAAAGCTGACAATAACATTTTTGAGTGTCGATTTGTGGGACAACAAATATTTAAAAACACACCTGCATGGTTTGGTGACTCATCAAAATAAAAGATTGTTTGTCCAGTCATATTTTTTCTTTAAATGAATGTACTTTTCTTTAAATGAATGTTAAAAATCTCGTCTTGTGGGCCCAATTGCTTGCATTGGCTTGTCTCGTGAGTTGGCTGTCTCCTGAGACCTATACTTTAAGCTTAAATAGCATTGAAGAGCATAAAAATTATCTTTGTTGAGTTAATTAAAAAGAAATGGAAATAATTGACCATTATACAGCACATGCACTTGTATGTATGTATGTGCAATTCTCATTTTAGCCACAGGGGGCAATCTTCCCCTCCCCCAAAAAACACTAACACAGAGCATGAACCCGGAAGTTGAGCTAGTGATACATCAGACGTGTCAAATGGTCGCCATTTACCGGAGGAAGGAAACGCCTTAATCCCCTGTAAAGGACGCACCGCGTAAGTTTTAAGAGTGTGTTAAACTCCGTTGTGAAACTATTGTAATGCTGCGTTTTACTGTATGATAGGTTATTCAGATTGGTGGTTTTTTTAAGCGAGGTCAACTCTGATGACAAGAGACAGGACGTAGAAGGCTAATGCTAACCAAAGTGGGCTGTTAAGAGCTAACAATACCCGGTTAGCTAACACGATTTTTATTCTTATCTTCCGTCAGATCCTCTCCGTGTTTGTTCAATTTAACAGAATGTGTGGCGTGATATAATGTGACCCATACATTTTCCTTGTTGTTGATGCTTGAATAACTACAGTAGTACTTGTAGCTATCGCGGGGCGCTTGGTGATTTATGTTTTAGGACTACACACATTTACACCAGAAAGATCATTATATTTTTTAATTATTGTTTTGATGTCACAGTTGTCCTCAAAAATATTTTTAAAAAGAGCTGTAATTAGCCCTTCAACGTCCGAAAAGTTTTTTTTGGGAACAACTTCCTGTAAAATCCACATTCATTAATTAGTGTTAAACATAAAGTCCATTCATCCACCCATTTTCTACACCACTTATCCTCAGTAGGATCAAAATGCTAAAATTAGTCATGTTTTTGTGTCTTACTGTTATCTTTTGTTCAGCTTCATCAATGATTTTTCTTTTGTATCACCTTTAGTTTTTTCCCTAAGTCAAGGCACCTTCCATCACCTGCAGCCATGGGGAATATATTTGGAGGCCTTTTCAAAATGTTTGGGAAGAAGGAGATGAGGATTCTCATGGTGGGTCTGGACGCTGCTGGCAAAACGACCATCTTGTACAAGCTCAAACTAGGAGAGATCGTAACCACCATTCCCACAATAGGTAAGGTAACCATATGTTCAATTGCTACAAAAAAGAAGATCATATCACAGCTGCTGGGTTTTCTCTCCTCGTACAGGTTTTAATGTAGAGACGGTGGAGTACAAGAACATCAGCTTTACAGTATGGGACGTCGGGGGTCAGGATAAGATTCGGCCACTGTGGCGTCATTACTTTCAGAACACACAAGGCATGTTCTGTTGTACCTTCTCTTACATTACACTATACTGTATTTAAGTGCACAGTAAGCTAATGTAGTCTTGAATTTGTTTTTGCCTCAGGTCTCATCTTTGTCGTGGACAGCAACGACCGAGAGCGATGCAATGAGGCTCGTGAAGAGCTCATGAGAATGTTAGCAGAGGACGAACTGCGTGGCGCTCTGCTATTAGTCTTTGCAAATAAACAAGTAAGTACTGACACCCATTAAGGTTATTTAGGTTGTTCACATTCATTTGAATCGCAAACTGTTCCATTGACAGGACCTGCCTAATGCCATGAGTGCAGCTGAAATCACAGACGCACTGAGCCTTCACTCCCTGCACGGCAGGCACTGGTACATCCAGGCCACCTGCGCCACTACTGGCGATGGTCTCTATGAAGGACTGGAGTGGTTGTCTAATCAACTCAAGAACACCTAAAAGTCATGCCTTCCCTGCCATCTATCCATGCTACATTCTGCCTTCACTGCCCCCTCATGTGGGCTGTTATCACAAATTGTGTGGGTCAACAGTGGAAATAACTAGTCCATGATAATGTGTAAAGCTGACATTTTGTGTAAGTATAAAAGAATTTGGTAGTGGGGAAGCTTTATTTAACCTTTTTCTATTGTGGTTTCACTTTCTGGCTGTTGGGCAATCGAGTAGAAGTGTGGAATGAGATTGAGCACATACACTACTCGCACAAAGTTATGGATATTAAGCTTTTGGGTGAAATTGTATACTTTTGTAATGTATGTATGCTCACAATTTTTAGGTGTCATCTTGGTGTCATGATGTCAAAATGTGAACAGCATGATGAATAGGAGTGTCTAAATACCAATTCTAATTGAACCAGGTAATGAATTGGCTGATTCACTCCCACCTATCCATGCAAACTTTTTGTAAGGGAATCTGATGTGGTCGCCAAAAAAAGATGCACTTCTGGCAGTACTAACCTTTCTATTTGGTAAAGACTGGTATTGACTTTGTAGGGTGTTTTATGCAACATATGCCTTAAGATCTACCTGCTTCTCTGGTTGAATGGAGCCTTTTCTTTTTATATTGTCAAGTCTCAGGGCTGTGGTTTGCCTTAAAGTGTGTAAACTTTAACTTTATGAAATGTTCTATATCATGTCTCCTCCACTCAGATTTGTACTGTAAGTTGTTTATGTTGTGTAATATATTAGTGTTTTTGTACCCTCCAATCAGGGGAGGCTTTATATAGCAAAATGCATGTGCCTTCTTATTCATGAAACATGTTGCCTCATGTTACAGCACTGCTCTGACTATACCTGGAGGTGGGTTTGTTTTGTAATCTATATAAAAATGTTAATCTATTTGAGTAAAAAAAAAAAAGCACTGTAATGGATACCAACCTTTTTTGTTAAATGTATTTTTCTTATGTGTGACTATGCAATAAAAATGTCCATATTGCATTAATTTATTTCAAATGTGTAGCCTCAAACATGCCACCGTAGTGGGTCTTAAATCTTTTTATGGGACAACACTGAAAGATGGGATAGTTTGATACAATGATAAGTAGTCAGTGTTCAGCTTGGATAACTAAATTTGCTGTCCCCTCAAAATAACTCAACACACAACTGTCTAAACCGCTAGCAGCAAGTCAGTACACCCTTGTGGTAAACTACAAATTGGCCCCATTTTTTCTTTACTGAGCCATCTGCCTTGTTAGTGTTACAAGGTCAGTGCAATGACCATATGCCGCATCTGCACCAAATTGGTCTGTTTGGCTATCATCTCAAGGTTAAGGTTAGGATTTTTTTCAGAGGCATTGTTTACAAATAATATGAAATTAGCCAATGATGTAATCTAGCAACTTTGCAACTAGGACAGCAAAGAATGAATAGGACTGTCAATTCAGCATCCACTTCTGTAGTATATCCTGTGCGGGACAATTGAGGCCTTCAGTTCTTTGAACGTTGTTGTGGGCTCTTTTGTGACCTCTTGAATGAGTTGTTGTGCTCGTGGGGTAATTTGGGTTGGCGGGCCACTCCTGGGGAGGTTCACCACTGTGTTTTCGCCAGTTGTGGATCATGGCTGTCACTGTGGTTCGCTAGAGTCCCATATACACACACCACTGTATACAGGGTATATAAATATACAGTATATACTGTATATTATGTTCAGTAAATAAAGGTGTACGCACTGCGCTTAACTTAACACTCAGCTCACCGTCAGTGAATACATTGTACAGTGTTGTGCACCTAGCCCCTCCCACCTCCCTTGCATAGCATACTATGCATGGTTCCGTTCCTTTGTGGCCGAAATGCAGTCTCATTAATTTAGTGTCCTCGACCAATTGCTACTTTTCTTAAGCCTTGGTCACAAACCATTGTGCATGTTTTTAGTCGGTATGTTTTTTTGAGTAGGCCACGGGGTTTAAAAAACATGTTGGGAGGAAGTAGCAAGCGCATGAAAATAGGACGTCAATGCAGAATACTCGCACTGTCGTGCAAGGTGTAAGTAGGTGGCCTGCACGCCACGGCAGTGCATCGCATCACAACATGCATACAAATGGATGCACGATCGTCGATCTCTGTGCGATTGCCACGTTGTCGTTACCGCACGGAGGCCGTACCTACACATACCCCTCATATACGGCGTCCCCACTTGTTGGAAGTGCACGCACGTGCAATGAAGCTGAGTCTTTCTGTCCAATGTCAAAGGCACAACACATTTTAAGTGGTGAGGTGTTGTTTGCACTTACAGTATGCAAGCAACGGCAGAATACCGGCCCTTTTTGGATTCCTTAGCCCTTAGGGGGTTCCCTTGATCTGCTGGGGGACTTCAGCACTCACATTTGCCTGGAGACCTGGAGAGGCCTGATTGGAAGAAACGGCCCCTCTAAGCTAAACCTGCGCAGTGCTTTGTTACTGGACGTCTATGCCCGTCACAGATTCACCATAACAAACACCGTGTTCAAGCATAAGGGTGTCCATATGTCCGCTTGGCACCAGGACACCTGGTCCGCAGTTGGATGATTGACTGTGGTCGTGTCATTGGGCTTGCGGTCACATGTTTTGGACACTCGGGTGAAGAGCTGTCAACCGATCACCACCCGGTGGTGAGTTGGCTCTGATGATGGGGAAGCATGCCGATCAGACCTGGCAGGCACAAGCGTATTGTCTGTGAGAGTCTGCTGGGAATGTCTAGCAGAGTTCCCTGTCAGAAGGAGTTTGAACTCCCACCTCCAGGAGAGCTTAGATGGAGATTAACAAAGTTTCTAAGAGAAATTCAACCATGTTCCGAGGGAGGCGGTGGACATTGAGTTTGAATGGGCCATGTTATGTGCCTCCATTCCTGAGGCGGCTGATCGGTGCCTGTTGTGGTGGCAATCCCAAAACCCATCGGTGGCAGCAGTTGTAAGAGATGTCGTCAACCTGAAGAAGTCCTCTCCTATCGAGTCCTATTGAGGCTTTTTGGCTCATGGTACTCTGGATGCATCTGACTGATTGACCGGCAGGCCAAGTGGTCTGCAGCTCTGGCAGTCACTGAGGCAAAACTGTCTCTGTCTGGAAAGGTCTGAGGGAAATCACCAACTACAGACCCAAAGCCCCCCCCGCTGTTGACAACCGTCACCTAGCAGAAAGACTGAACACCCACTACTCCAGGTTCGAAGATTCACACCCCTCCCCCACCCCACTGACTACAATGGACATTGCAGGCATATCAGCCCTGGAGCCCCCCCTCTCCCCCACTGCCCTCACACTCTCGGAGCAGAATGTGGCCAAGACATTTAAAAAGCAAAACCCTCGGAAAGCTCCAGGTCCAGATGGTGTCTCTCCTTCCACCCTGAGACACTGTGCGGTAGAGCTGGCGCCTGTCTTCACGGACATCTTCAACATCTCTTTGGAGTCATGCCATGTCCCAGCCTGCTTCAAGCTGTCCACCATTGTTCCCGTCCCCAAGAAGGCCAGGATCACTGAACTCAACGACTACAGACCTGTGGCACTGACATCTGTGGTCATGAAGTCATTTGAGCGCCTGGTTCTGCCTCATCTCAAGTCCTTTACCTCCCCGCTCCTGGACCCTCTGCAGTTCGCCTACAGAGCCAACCGGTCTGTAGATGACGCCATCAACCTGGCCCTCCACTACATCCTGCAGCATCTGGACTCCCCAGGAACCTACGCCAGGATCCTGTTTGTGGACTTCAGCTCTGCATTCAACACCATCCTCCCAGCTCTGCTCCAGGACAAGCTCGCCCAGCTCAACGTGCCTGACTCCACCTGCAGGTGGATCACTGACTTCCTGACGGACCGGAAGCAGCGCGTGCGGCTGGGGAAGAATGTCTCGGACACTCGGACTATCAGCACGGGATCCCCACAGGGCTGTGTACTTTCCCCCCTGCTCTTCTCCCTGTACACCAACAGCTGCACCTCCGGCCACGACTCGGTGAAACTGATTAAGTTTGCGGATGACACCACCCTCATCGGGCTCATCTCAGACGGTGATGAGTCTGCTTACAGGAAGGAGGTGGACCGGCTGGTGTCGTGGTGCAGCTGCAACAACCTGGAGCTCAATGCTCAGAAGACAGTGGAGATGATCGTGGACTTCAGGAAAGTCAAAGCCCCCCTGCCCCCCCTCGTCTTGACAGACTCTCCCATCACAACTGTGGACTCCTTCCGCTTCCTGGGCACTAACATCACCCACGACCTCAAGTGGGAGCAGACCATCAGCTCCATCATCAAGAAGGCTCAGCAGAGGATGTACTTCCTGAGGCAGCTGAGGAAAGCCAAGCTGCCTGTCCAGACGATGGTGCAATTCTACACGGCCATTATTGAGTCCATCCTCACCTCCTCCATCACAGTGTGGTTCGCTGGGGCCACTGCCAGGGACAAACACAGACTGCAGCGCATCGTGCGCTCCGCCGAGAAAGTGATCGGCTGCAGCCTTCCATCTCTCCAGGACCTGTACGTCTCCAGAACTCGGGGGCGAGCAGGCCGGATACTTGCCGACCCTTCCCACCCTGGACATGGACTATTTGAGCCACTCCCCTCTGGCAGAAGGTTACGGTCCATTCGGACCAGAACCTCTCGCCACAAGAACAGTTTCTTTCCTGCTGCTGTTGAACTCATGAACACTTTATAACATTTGCACATTTGCACTATGCTCACTTTATAAACAGTATTATTGGCACCTTATACTACCTGCACTAAAAACACTCTCATGCCTTTACTTATCAGTGATTTCAACTTTTTACTCAGGTTCTATGTTTAGTTAGTTCTATGTTTATTTAATACTCTATGTTTACTTAGAATTCTACGTTGCACTGAGTCGCCAAAGAAAGTTCCTAGTTTGTGAATTGTTCACTTACAATGGCAATAAAGTTTTTCTGATTCTGATTCTGATTCTGAAAAACTGAAAAAAAGGCATTGGAGGAGTTCGGAGAAGCAATGAAGATCTCAGGAGGGGAAGCAGTGCATAGTCAACACTGTACTCTATATGGTGGGGATGGTGTGCTGCTGACCTGGATTGGTGGAAGGAATACTTCGAAGACCTCCTCAATCCCACTGACACATCTTCAATTGAGGTAGCAGTGCCTCGGTACACTACAGTGGGCTCTCCTATCTTCGGGGCTGAGGTTGCTGAAGTTGTCAAAAAGCTCCTCGGTGCAGGGCTCCTGGGGTTGGATGAGATCCGGCCAGCTCTACACTCTCAGAGTGGTCCTTGCGGGTGCATGCCCTTTGTCACCGATTCTGTTCATTATTTTTATGGACAGAATTTCTAGACGCAACCAGGGCGTCGAGTGGTTCCAGTTTAGTGTCCGCAGGATTGCTTTTTGTAGATGATGTGGTCCTGCTGGCTTCATCAAGCTGTGACTTTCAACTCTCACTGGATTATTTCGGAGCATAGTGTGAAGCGGCCAGGATGAGTTAAGCCCCCCAGGTCCGAATCCACGGTTCTCGCCCGGAAAAGCGTGGAGTGCCATCACTGGGTCAAGGATGAGATCCTGCCCCAAGTGGAGGAGTTTAAGTGCGTTTGGATCTACAACTACAAGTGAGGAAAGGATGGAACATGAGATCGACAGGTGAATTGGTGCAGCGTCTGCAAGCGATCTGAGGCCTTGGGGATGACCCTGGGCATGTTGCGGGGACTATGCCTCTCATCTGGTCTGGAAAAACATCGGGATCCACTATGAAAAGCTGGACAAAATGACATGGGAGAAGGAAGTCTGGGCTTCCCTGCTTAGGCTGCTTCCCCATGCAACCCGACCTCGGCTAAGCGGTAAAAGATGGGTGGAGTAAAGTGATGTAAACAATATTGAGCAGACACACTGATATGCATATGTGTGAATGTTAAACCTTTTCTTTTAATTTTACACAAACATGGAAACAACTCAAAAAGCCTACACAGATTAGTGTTTCAATTATTTCAATGTAGACCAGCACATGCACTCTGAATTTTGGTTAGTTGAATTGTGTAGTTGTTAAGAGGTGCATTTGACAAAGTGTGTCATGTTTTGCAGCTCCAGACCATTTCTCTTTACTGGAGAGGAAGAAAAATGACCATTTAGATACCAACGGTTGCCAACCTCTTAATTAGGCAAACCATGCTGTGGTCTGATGAGACTATGATAAACTTATTCAGTACAGATATGTCAAGTGTGTGGCAGCAACCAAATGAGAAGAACAAAGACAAGTGTGTCTTGCCTACAGTCAAGCATGGTGGTGAGAATGTCATGGTATGAAGCTGCATGAGTGTCGCTGGCACTGGGCAGCACAGTTCATTGAGGGAAACATGAATGCCAACATGTATTGTGCCATGTTTAAGCACAGCATGATACCCGCCGCTATACTGAGCAGAAGGGCAGTTTTCCAACCTGATAAGGACCCCAAACACAACTCCAAGATAACCACGTTCTTGCTACTAAAACTGAAAGTGAAGGTGATGGACATAAACCCTACTTAGCATTTGTGAGGCATCCTGGAAAAGTGCAATGTGTCCAACATCCACTAGCTCTATGTGGTCATTCCAGAGGCAATTTGTGATGTTCTAGTGAACCCCATGCCCAAAAGAGTTAGGACGGTTTTAGAAAAGAATAGTATTTTCAGTAAATATTGGTACTTTTAAGAGGAGTGTCTTCACTTTTGTTGCCAGCAGCTTAGACATAAATTGTGGTGAGTCAAGTTATATTGAGGGAACAGTAAATTTAGTTATCCAAGCCCTGCACTGACTACTTTACATTGCATCAAAGTGTCTTTTCATTGTGTATTCACATTTGTGACATACTGCATGTGTATAGTACATATGATCATTTTGTCTCCTAAATGTTTTAAGAGCCAGGGGGAGTTCACGCTTGCGTGTTTTAAGTGTTTGTAAATGAGGATCATTTTGACACTTTCATCACACCATATCGTATTACTCAATGTGCCATGTTAGTAATTATATATCTTGAATGTTTGTATTGGAATGCACCTAATGTCTGGGTTAAAGCCATGAGTGACCTGCTGCATGCACATTAAGCAGGGAGGTAATCTAGGACAGCATTCCTGCAGGTTGATTAGGCTGCTACGGTTAATGCAGCCAAGCCTATAAAACCCGGTCAGAGGAATAGATGGAGGTAGTTGAAAAGGGGCAAGAGAACAAGTCTTGAGTTCCTTCATCGGGTGGCTTTGTCTGGGGGCCACCTCTCCTGCTGCTCCATCAGCTTGGTTTGTGTGTGGCAAGCTAACGGAACTCCTTATATTAAAAAAAAAAAAAAAAAAACTTTGTCTGGGGGCCACCTCTCCTGCTGCTCCATCAGCTTGGTTTGTGTGTGGCAAGCTAACGGAACTCCTTATATTAAAAAAAAAAAAAAAAAGCCCCGGCCTGCTTTTTTTCCTACACTCTTCTTTATGAATGCCTTGCTCTTTTTTTTTTTCTTTTTTTTTTTAACTGCACCCCCCACAGGTGCCAGTCGGAAGAATAGCCCCTATTCAGACCAATTGAGGGCAAATGCAAACACAACACTCTTTTTAAAGCAGCATTACAAAAATGGCGCACCAGTTGGAGGTGTGAACCTTGAAAGGCAAAGGATTAAAAAGCTCTCTGGTGTCATGTTATTTGAATAAAAGATGTTGAAAACATTCAATAAAAATAGACCAGCTTTGTAATAAAACCACATTGTTAGGAAAGAAGGTATGCAATGTTGTAGATGGCCACTACATATCCCACTGCGCATCAGCCAATTATGGTGATGTATAAGTTTAAAAGTTGTAAATAAAAACACCAAATTTGTCCCATATTGAGTACTGGTAGAATTGATTTGTGTAATGTTTGTCATACTTATGGTACCACATCAATAAAAACTTAGCAGTACGTCCGCAAATGAAGAACAACAGTGAATAATGATTTAAAGGTTTAATCAGTAAAAAAAAAAAAAAAAAGGCAATAAAACCTAACTACAAACATGACCCTTCAAAAAGCTAAATGAGGTCTTCATGATGAGTCTTACTTCTGAAGAGCACTGCGTCTTTGAGTGAGAGGGAGGATGGGGGAACATTAGCTGTCCGAGTCTGTGTCGCGGCGTCGCCTGCGGCTTTGTGTGGCACCGCCAGGGTCCGTCTTGTGGCTGGAGGGGTTACGACGGACAGGGGACTCCCCGTCAGAGGAGTCTGTGTCATGGCGCTGCTGTTGGTGACGGGGGTAGGGGGACTGTCGCTGTGCCTTTAGTTCCTCCCTTGAATGGCTGTCATGTGGGCTGGCTCCGCTCTGACTATGGTTTGATGGATTATGATGGTGGTGGTCCTTTCGGGGCCTGAAGAGTAATAAGACAAGAAATAATTTGAATGGGGGGCTCAAAGCGTGTTGCGCCAGGGAGGAAGTGGAAACGTACAAGAATAAAATATTTTCTCAAACTCCAGTGTTGTGTGTGGCCATTTTTGTCTTTTTCAGATTAGTCTGCATTTATCAATAATAGTAATATTTTGTTTTAAACTCCTGTTTCACTTCATATATATTCTAATGTACACTCCCTGGCCAAAAAAAAGTCACCACCTGAATTTAACTAAGAAAACCGGTATGAGGTTGTTGCAGTTGGTGAGGTCTAGGTTCAAAGAATGAGGTCAGCTGACTACCTGAATATACCGAATGAGCAGGTTATTCCATCAACGGATTGTTTCTTCCCTGATGGCACGGGCATATTCCAAGATGACAATGCCAGAATACGTACCGTAATCAAAGCTAAAGGCGGTCCAACAAAATGTTACA
>QODF01000132.1:2505260-2538025 GCA_024372805.1 Oostethus manadensis | reverse complement strand
GGAGGACCAAAAAAACCCTGCCCCCCCGGAAAAATTGGGGGTTAAAGATTTTTGTGTTTTGTGGGGGGGGGGGGGGGGTTTCTGCCAAGGGGACAGGATAATTGCACCGCATCAAAGGGAGGATGAATGGGGCCATGTACCGTCAAGTGTTGGGTGAGATGGGTCGTGGTTGGGTATTCCAGCATGACAATGATCCAAAACACACGGCCAAGGTACGTACGTACACATTTACATACACACACACATACATATATACATATTTTTTTTCTAGCTAAAACAATCAAACCTTTTTTTGTCGACATCTGAATCCGAAGATGAGTTGCTCCTTCTCTTCTTTTTCTTCTTCTTCTCCTTCTTTTTCTCCTTTTTGCTCTTCTTTTCCTTCTTCTTCTTTTTACCTTCCTGCCTGAAAAGGGAAAAATAAAACTAAGTGAAGATCCAAATTGTGAGCTTTTTGTCTAGCCAAAGCTATGGACACTTTATTAAGGAAGACCACACCAGGGGTGTCAAACGCCGTGATAAGTGCATTTTCGCCAAGTAGGATTCCTTATTTGTAATTGTAATATTTCGTATGTAGGACAAAGAAAATCTATGACCTTCTAAATATGTTTAACATTAGAGAAATAACACCCCATAGTCACCTTCACACTCACTTCAAATTCATTCATTCATTCATTTTCTATGCCGCTTATACTCATTAGGGTCACGGGTATGCTGGAGCCTCTCCCCTCTGGCTTTGCGCGAAAGGCGGGGTACACCCTGGACTGGTCGCCAGAAGACATAAAAATAGAAAATAAGTAGGGCTGTCACAAGATCTCAGCAGATTAAACTAGATTTCTCGTTCAGAAAAAGTCTTGTGATAATAAATAAAGAAATCCTTTAAGAGCACCATTTTTGTATGCACATCCTGTTTGACCCTTGGCCCAAATAGTAGTTTGAGGAAACGCAGCAGTGACTGTGAGCTGAAATGGACTGGAATGGTATTTTGATTGGTACATTTTGCTTCAAAGCCCTGGCAAATGGCTCCCGCACAAGACCAAAGCTACTTGTATTTACTGTCGCTGTGATTGGAGTTGTCTGTATTTTGTATTTTACTGTCATTTGTCCAGTGGTAGATTGGCATACGCGTGTCTTATCGAACGAGTGTGTTTTGGATGCAAGCCTTTTCTTCTCTCTTTGTCAAGCCGCTGCTGTGTCTGCAATGTTTTTAACGACAAATAGTAATTTTTATGACTTTTTTAACTTTTTTTAACAACCAACAGAACATGAACCGAGAACTTTGCAAAACTGTTCATTTACTTGCAAAGTTGCCCAAAGCACTTAAAGTGAGTATACAATGTTCCTTGTTCTTGCCTGTTTTGGAGTAATACAAATACATGGGAACGAAATTGTTCAATAATATATTTAAATAACAGTTAAACAGTTCTTACCTCGATCTTACACATTTTGCGGGTTTTAGTTCATTCTCCCAATAATAAAAAGCAAAGAGAAAGTCTTCAATAAGAAAAGTAGATATTGGCTGTCCTAGAAGTCATTACCTCACATCACCATCTAATTTGCATAACACTGGCGTATGATGTTGTAAAATGCTGTAAGAAAAAAGCATAACCTCATAGCAGAGAAAAAGTGAGTAAAAACACCTTAATCAAATTAAGAACTACAAATGAACTTTGTTCTTGTTTTCCTGGTTCAAAATTGGTGGCCATCTCCTCAAAATAAAACTATTATTTTATCTCAGCCTCTCAAAGTTCTCCCATGACCCTTTGGCTATTGATAACCTTTTAAAATTAGCACAATTGAACATCCAATAACAGATTGTCAATATTTAGTGTAGATACCATTATTATCTAACACTTAACGCTCAGCCTTAACTCTCTTGTGCATGGAGTTCACTAGAACATCACAGGTTGCCTCTGGAATCCTCTTTCAGGCCTCTATGACAACATCATGGAACTAGTGGATGTTAGACACCTTGCACTCCTCCAACTCATTTATGTTTCCCTCGATGAAGTGTGCCCCCTGTCCAGGCAGCACTTATGCAGCTTCATAACATGAAATCCTACCACCATGATTATCCACAAATCCAAAAATTATGTGAAGAAAAAGTGTATGGAAAGGTTTTCAGTACATGGAGTATCCAAAGAGTTGAAAAACAAGTTAAGTTCACAATCGATAGCCTTCCTCTCTTGTCCAAGCTTGGCCAACTGGCCCATAAACATGGCGATTTGTTGTGGCCTATCAGGCAAATAAACACAACGTGCATTCAGTGTAGACATGGGGAAGAGCATTAGCACTTATTAAGATTTCAACTTCTTCTCGTTAGTGTGCCTTTTTTGCCCAACTTTAAGTATCTTTTTAGAATATGTTGCATGTCAATATAAAACATGCCTTGGACCACAAATGGCTACGATTGGCTGGCAACCACTACAGGGTGTACCCTGCCCTTGGAGATAATTATATTGTGTTTCTAAAATTGAGTTGATGATCTTATGCTGTCTTACCGTTGTTCTGTCTCTTCTTCTTTCTCTATTGTCTCTGATGACTTTGCTGTTGAGGTTGCAGGATGAACACTTGCTTTGTGGTGCTGGAAGTCAAATTTTTAACTCTGAGTACAGTATTATTCATCAAACGTAGGGGGGAGGAGACTACACAGTTACGTTATTGTCTAATTTGCATCTGACCACGATACATTTCCATGCGTGTACAGTTATCAATGATGTATGTTATTAGATTCTGTGTGTCTCTTTACCGTAAAGACTGGCAAGCCCAATTTAACCGCCTCCTTTTCCTTCTGGGAGAAGACCACTTTCCGTGACCCCGCACTGCACACAGAAAGAAACACAAACACACTCATTGATCAGACTCCATCCATCCATCCATTTTCTTCCGCTTATCTGAGGTCGGGTCGCGGGGGCAGTAACCTAAGCAAGGAAGCCCAGAGGTCCCTCTCCCCGGCCAGTTCGTCTAGCTCTTTCCCAGCGGATGCAGAGGCGTTCCCAGGCCAGCTGAGAGACATAGTCTCTCCAACGTGTCCTGGGTCTTCCCTGAGGCCTCCTACCGGTTGGACGTGCCCTGAACACCTCCCCAGGAAGGCGTTCCAGAGGCATCCTAACCAGATGCCCGAGCCACCTCATCTGGCTCCTCTCAATGCGGAGGAGCAGCATTGATCAGACTCAATTAAGAAAAACAGCCCTCACCTACAACAAACTACTTGTTGAAGGGTCTCTGACATGGGTCATCAAATGTCAACGTTTTAATAAAGTGATTGTTGATCGCCTACATCTGTCGTTCTCTCAATGTCTGGGCAAAAGCTATAGTATTTTATATCAACACAAAAACATCATAGATCCGTGAGATGTAAAACCTAGAAGAGTTTGCAGCTGTGTAATGGGCAGATTACACATTTCCCAGCCAGCTTTGCTATAGGTAAAATGATCATAATTGACTGTCTTATGCCTCTTTAAAAAGGTGTTATTTTGTACAGACATGGTAAAATAGTTGATGTGTTGCCTTTTTAGTACCCTAATGACGATAAGCGGTATAGAAAATAAATGAACGAATGAATGCTCCGATCAGGGCTTTATGCTGCAGATTCCAATACTGATCACCCAGTACTGACATCAGCTGATACCAAAAACATGGATTCATTATACTGTAAATGTTTCAATCTATTTGTGATGAGTTGATATTGGCCACTACGTGAATCACTACCTTATCGTGGTGGAGGGGTTTGAGTGCCCAAGTGATCCTAGGAGCTATGTTGTCGGGGGCTTTATGCCCCTTGTAGGGTCTCCCAAGGCAAACAGGTTCTAGGTGACGGGCCAGACTAAGAGTGATTCAGAAGACCCAATGAAGAACGATGAAAGGAGTGACCGCACCTCGCCCGGACGTGGAATACCGGGGCCTCACCCTGGAGCCAGGCCTTGGGGAGGGGCTCGCAGGCGAGCTCCTGGTGGCCAGGCCTTCACCCCTTGGGCCTGGCCGAGCCTAGCCTGTAGAAGCCACGTGGGAACTCCCCCCCGCAGACCCACCACCTGCAGGGGCAAGCATGAGGGTCCGGTGCAATGTGATTTGGGTAGTGGTCGAGGACGGGTGTTCGGGCGAGCTGGTCTTCGGCTGCCAAATCTGTTTTTTGGGACATGGAATGTCACTTTTCTGGTGGGGAAGGAGCCCGGGCTTGTGGAAGAGGCGGAGAGATTCCGACTAGATATAGTCGGACTCACCTCAACCCACAGTTTGGGCTCTGGAACCAAATTCCTTGAGAGGGGCTGGACCTTGTTCTTCTCTGGAGTTGCTGCAGCAGGGGAGAGGCAGCGAGCTGGTGTGGGCTTATTATTAGCCCCCCGGTTTGGTGCCTCTGTGCTGGAGAGGGTTAACGAGAGGGTTATTTCCCTACGCCTTAGGGCTGGGGAAAGGGTCCTGACTGTGGTTTGTGCATACGCACCGAAAGGCAGTTCAGAGTACCCAGCCTTCTTGGAGTCTATCAGAGGGGTTCTGGAGAGCACCCAGCTGGTGACTCCATAGTTCTACTGGGAGACTTCAACGCCCATGTGGGCAATGACAGTGTGACTTGGAGGGGCGTGGTTGGGAGGAACGGCCTTCCTGACCTGAACCCGTGTGGTGTGTTGTTGCTGGACTTCTGTGCGAATCAGTTTGTCCATAACAAACACCATGTTCGAACATAAGGATGTCCATAAGTGCACTTGGCACCAGGACACCCTAGGTCGCAGGTCTATAATCCACTTTGTGGTCGTATCATCAGACCTGCGTCCGCATGTTCTGAAGACGCGGGTGAAGAGAGGGGCTGAGCTGTCAACTGACCACCTCCTGGTGATGAGCTGGATTAGATGGCGAGAAAGGATGCCGGACAGACCTACAAAAAACTTTGATTATTGCAAAAAGATTGAATATTGAAGACACCTAGTATCTCACTTTTATAAATAATGAACTCAAAACTTAAATTGTCTGTCTGTCTATTCCTGTAGGCTACACAATTACGGGGAAGACCACTGCCTTGACAGTTGACCAAAAGACAATCATTGCCAAGGAGGGCAAGACACAAAAAGTCACTGATAAAGAAGCTGGCCCCCACGTACAGGCGTATGCAAGACATGGGTTTCAGCTGTCGTATTCCTTGTGTCAAGACATTCTTGAACAAAGGACAGCATCAGAACCGTCTCATCTGGGCCAAAGACAAAAAGGACTGGACTGTTGCTTAATATTGACAAAAAAATGCAGTAGATATTGGTATTGTTTTTTTCCCTACAATAAATCAGACAATTAAAAAATCTTATGAAGTTATCAACCATAAACATCTATTTTAAGAACAAAAAAAAAATACCTGGAGCTCCCCAATCCTGAAATACGATCCACATTCCTCTCTTCGCCATCATCTTCATCCCTCTTGCAAATATCTGCCAAATCCTGTGGAATTACAAAACACATCTCAGTCTTCAAGATGTAAACTAACTTAGGTACCACCACAATAAACAGGTTGGAAAGGTGAAGGTGCAATACCTCTTTGGTCAGTCCAGTTGGTTGCCGCTTTATAACCTTGTGTCCTCTACGTTGAACATAAAAAAATGAAGATACATTCTCTATTACATTCATGGACTGTTTATCTAGTACTATACTTACAAGGCAGCCATCAATGCATCATGTTCTGCAGCCTTGACAGCAGCAAGCTCCTCTTCTTTGGTGGGGGGTCTGCTCCCTTTTTTGTCTTTGGAATACCACGTCAGATCTTTTCCTTTTTGCCAGCGTCCCACTGGAGCCATTAAAGAATTCCCTGCAAACGGCACATACAGTCAAAACAGAAACGTACCTGACAAGTTGATCATGGTGCACAATGTAAAGATGAAAATGTGAAAGTGAAAAAGACAAAATGTGAGACAGACCAAGATTATTTTGACAAATTGTATGTTTTATGTAGCCTTTTTATAATTCATGGTTAACATAAATTTAGCCTTTATTTTTATAGCAAGTGCCTCCCTGGTGAGGTGTTTCGGGCATGCCCAGCCGGGAGAAGACCTAGGACACGCTGGAGGGACTTTATCTCACAGCTGGCCTGGGAACGCCTTAGTGTCCTCCCGGTGGAGCTGGAAGAGGTCGCCGGAGACCGGGAAGTCTGGACATCCCTACTCAGACTGCTGCCCCCGCGACCCGTACCCTGCTGAGAAATGTCGCCTTGCAAAAAACTTAAAGCAGAAGTTAATGGAGGACTATAATGCTGGTTAATACATTGCAGCATATCATAGCAAACCTCCACAAATCTCCACGTAATATGCAACTAAGATAAGTTCACCTGCAAAAGAGGATGCACATATTTTGCTATTTAATTATGTTAAAGTCTGCGTAATTTAAATGTACGCAACCACGCAATTCAAACTATTTGTGATGCACAGTCACCGTCGGCGACCTCCTCCGGCACAAACGCGATAATCAACATCTGTGAATTTGCGGTTCCGCTCCAATTCTGGTATGTATAGACCCTAAAAACTCCCTAAATGTGTAGACAGACACGTGGAAGTCCATCCCCACGCCACGTGTGCATTGCTCTAACTATATCCCAACATTCAATGAAGTTACACGATCGACTGCACTAATTGTTTTACATTGACAAATGTTGCCGTGGCCTTCCACGTAGTCTGGTATGTTGACACAGGCGAAGGGGGGCTCAGATAGCCAGCTAGAACGGCTACGTGGGTCAACACAGTGGGAGCAACAAAGGCCAGCTGCAGACTGACTAAAAATGGGCGATATTAGAAAAAAAAGTAAAAATTCTGCGTGATGTAGGGCACGACGATTGAAGGTATGGGCATGATAGTTATAGACCTCGTGTGTGAATGTAAATAACGTTTAGCTACTATATTGTCTGCTCCGAGTTTGACGGCGTTTAAGCTAATGATTAGCACTAGCTGGACACTTACCAAGATAATTCTCTCGGTGTTTATCAACTTTGACATCATCCCAGTTGAACTGGTCTTGGCCTCCTCGAACCCCACCTGATCTCGAAGAACCGAACATTTTTGTCCCTTGAAGACGTCACTGTTTATCAAATTGACTAGCGTCAGTTAGCTTTAGCCACGCCACGGCCTGGCGTAACCGTTCTCACATCCGGGGACTTATCCGATTCGTGCACGTCCCTGCGTGTCGCGGCGCAGCTTTTCCTCTTCAATAATCGGACACAGTATTTTTTCCCAAGCAATATATATTTGCATTTATATACATTAATTCCTAGTGGTAACGTTTGTGTTAACCGCTAAGACTGACGTCACAGGCGCCTAGTTAGCTTCTCACCACTTAGCGACACAAACATAAATCTTTTGTTCCGTCAGATAAAAACGTGAAAATGAAAAAGTAACAGTAGACATTGCGAATTCAAGTGTAGTTTAAAAAATGAGCAAAACGCGCCAGTATTTGGTTGTTCTGTTTCCGAATCGTGCGCGCCGCACATTTATTGTTATGGGTTTCGTCGCGGAGTGATGACGTAGTCTACATGACAAAAACCCTTAATGGTTGTCGGAGCAAAGAAACAGAAGGGAGGACGAACGCATTCCTTCGGGGACGTCCTCACAACGCGCCGTGCATATAGCTGCCGATGTTTATGAGATATTTTGCCAGGTTTTATTCAGGTAGGCATATTTTTTGGAAACGACTTATATTTATTTTCTACTTAAGCGCTTGTCAGTGGCAGAGCCATGAGATGCTGCATGTTTTTTTACATTCGATTATTTTTAAAGCGCAAATGTCACTCGCAGTATCTTCAATTGATATATCTTTTGGGTGCTTTGTGTTGCAGATTTGCATGTTACTCAGACAGACGTGGCCCAATTAGTGAATAATTACTGAATGCACAACTTTTTATTGCTGCTTTGGTCATTCAGGTAAACATATATGTTTGAGTTGTTTGTTTACCAACCAAATTGCATTTATGATTTGGCAGTTTGTGAGATATTATCCAAACAAGAACACTGTAAACATAATTGTGTAATGACAAAGGCATCTGTTTTTCCCAATACATTTGGAAAAGGAAGTGAGTTTTTGTGATGACCAGATCCAAATAAAGCTCACATGACTGGCTTCAGGTCATTTCCAGTGCACACGGTGACAGTTTAGCCTTTAAATGAGAGTCAGCCCATACTGATAAACTCAAAAGTGCTGCGTAACAGAGTAGTAATCCGGATGCAACAGTCATCCCTCGCCCCATCGTGGCTTCACAGGTTCACTCTTATCACAATTTT
This sequence comes from Oostethus manadensis, assembly GCA_024372805.1. Lineage (NCBI taxonomy): Eukaryota > Metazoa > Chordata > Actinopteri > Syngnathiformes > Syngnathidae > Oostethus > Oostethus manadensis. The sequence goes on along the minus strand of QODF01000132.1, from coordinate 2,529,782 downwards.
TAAAAACAACGTATTAATTAATAAATCATGCTGTTTCATGGTTGAGTATGGCCTATTATTAGTCAAAACTATGCAGATTGTACTTTTTTGCCAAAGTTAAGCATTTTCAAGCATAAAAATGGCTAAATGAACAAAAACAAATTCTCCCCAATTCCATGTTTTCCTTTTTAAGTTTGTGTTCTACATTTTATACACACTTTACTAGAATACAATCTGTAGTTTTTTGACAGTAAATAAAATGTCCTTTAATTCCAGTGAATGCAAAAATCCATACATTGATTGATGCAATACATACATGTACATAGAAATATACTGTACATGTTTCACTCAGAATTTGCCCGACGTCAGCGGGGGTTTCAAAGTTTTTTCTGGCAACGTTTGCCAGGGTTTCAGGTCGCCTTTGGACATGTTGAGTTTCAGATTGGGTAGGCTAGTATTTGTGTTGAAATTGTGCCATGACTGAGCGATCGGCCTGGGAAATACAGTGAGGGGAAAAAATATTTGAACCCCAGCTGATTTTGTAAGTTTGCCCACTACCAAAGAAATGATCAGTCTATAATTTTAATGGTAGGTTTATTTGAACACTGAGAGACAACAATGGAAAAAAAATCCAGAAAAATATGTTTCAAAAAGAGTTAAAAATTAATTTGCATTTCCATGAAGGAAATAAGTATTTGATCCCTTTGAAAAACGTGCTTCAGTACTTGGTTGCAAAACCTTTTTTGGCAATCACAGAGGTTAGCCGTTTCTTGTAGTTGGCCACAAGGTTTGCACACATCTCAGGGGGGATTTTGGCCCACTCCTCTTTGCAGATCCTCTCCAAGTAATGTTTCGTGGCGGATGTTTGGCAACTCAAAACTTCAGCTCCATCCACAGATTCCATTACACAAGCCCATTCCAGCCTTGTGTAGGTCCACAATCTTGTCCCCGACATCCTTGGAAAGCTTTTTGGTCTTGGCCATGGTGCAGAGTATGGCATCTGGATAGATTGATTGCTTCTGTGTACAGGTCTCTTTTATACAGGTTATAAGCTGAGAGGGATGCCAAGGCCAGCTCGTTACCCGTAAAACATTCACCCAGGAGCTAGAGATCTTGCTGACGGATAGGGGATCAAATACTTATTTCCTTCATGGAAAAGCAAATTATTTATAACTCTTTTTTAAACGCATTTTTCTTAATTTTTTGTCATTGTTGTCTTAGTGTTTAAATAAACCTACAATTGAAATTATAGACTGATCATTTCTTTGTTAGTGGGCAAACTTAAAAAATCAGCTGGGGTTCAAATAGTTTTTTCCCTCACTGTACTTACCCACACAAACATTCCTTCTCCTCACAATGACAGCATTTCATTTACATTGCTAATTTCAGCGAGATTGCGCTTTTAACAGTAGATTCTGTTTTTATTGGCTGATTCCGTGAATCATAGGGGCCTACACACAAGCATAGGACTTAATTGTCAGAAAAACAAACTTTTATTGCAGGTTTGAAGTATCTTACAACAGGTACAACTTAGCTCAAAACAAACTTGCTGAAACCCATTTTAATTCCAGAAAGGGAGTTTACATGAGGGCTGCACGTTGGATGACTGGGTAGCATGTTAGCCTCACAGTCAGGAGCTTCGGGGTTCGAATCTCCGTTTGGCATTTCTGTGTGGAGTTTGCATGTTCTCCCCATGCGTGCGTGGGTTTTCTCCTGGTACTCCGGTTTACTGAACATTCCAAAAACATGCATGTTAGGTCAATTGGAGACTCTAAAATTGTTCATTGGTATGAATGTGCGTTTGAATGGTTGTTTGTCTGTATGTGCCTTGTGATTGACTGGCGACTAGTCCAGGGTGTTCTTTGTTTTTCTCTCTTTTTTTTCTTTGTTAGTTTTTATTTTCTCTTTTATTCTTTTGATTTTAATTTGTATATTTTTTTTATTTATTTTTTGTTTTGACAATATTTTTTTTTAAGTTAAGAAACATTTCTCTAAAATGATCAAGTCATGAAAATTTCAGTGATAAAAATCAGTATAATATATAATATATGTTTATTTGTTGAACAGGGCTCTGTAAATGTTGCAGCCTTTTCACTTATAGGTAAATGTACAAAAAAGGAACCCCTTGGCCTTTTAAGGAAAGTGTTCAAGAGGCAATGGAGAATGACTCTTGTCATTTGCACCTGCAAACACAACTTGGCTGCATCAGGCTCACTTGGAGACAAGACAACGGCTTGTAAATGCTGTGTTGTTGCAGGAGTGTTATTTATTGTCATACTTCCAGTTACAGCAGGCATTAAGGCATCATATGGATTGCCCCCTTTTGATGCTAATTGCCTCATCAAATACTTTATATGTACTAGGAAGTATTCAGCATTTATTTGTTATTGTTAAAATATAAAGAAAGGAGAACACACTTCCTGGTGGCTGTGGTTACACTGGGTATTCATGTTGGAGCACATTACTCACATTGTGAGTAAACATGGCCCTGCCCTCCCTGTCTGGCTCTGCTGCTTGCAGCAATCACACCCACCCTGATCACTTGTGCACTGTGTGCATTGAGGGAAGGCAAGGAGGCAGACAGGCTTTACCTTCTGACGTGGCTCGTACAGGATAGACGAGGTAAAGCTGAAATGACTGATTTAGATGGGTCACTCTTGTGTGCTTTTCCTGTTTCCACAAGCGGAATAAGCCTCTGCAATCAGTCAGTAATTGGTCCTCTGGGGCGCCATGGTACCATAGTGATTGTCTCTCTTCTTCCAAGAGTCATTTCAGTCTCATTAGGTCTGCCTCGTTCGTCGTCTTGGGTTTTTCGGGGATTGAAAACTTCTCGTCTGCCGTACTCCTTTTTATGACTCAGCCTCTAAAATACCAGTGGTTACGAATCATCCGTCCACTGTTGTGAGATTGCCCCTCTCTCTCGTGTCTTTCAGCTATGGCTGGACCCAGGCCTGTGGTGCTGAGTGGCCCATCCGGGGCGGGGAAAAGCACTCTGCTCAGGAAGCTCCTGAAGGAGTACAGCGGCGTTTTTGGCTTCAGCGTTTCACGTGAGTCATCAGACTATTTTCCTGTATTCTTCTTGTATAACTTACATCCATATTCCCTGAGGTGATTTAAAACTGTGATTATAAGGAGCTAGTTTTTCCCAGGTCCACCTTATGGCTAAAGCGAAGCCCTTTGTTAGTTGTCAAGATCTTGAAATGGCGATGGATGTGTTCATTTGTTCTCACATTGATTATTGTAAGGTCCTGTATGTTGGTATCAACCAGTCTCAACCGTCTACAACTGGTCCAAAATGCTGCTGCACTATTATAGACAGAGCCACACCACAACGGTTTTGCGCTGTCCGCACTGACTTCCAATCCATTTCAAAGTTGATTTTACATTTTTTTTGTTTATTCTTAAAGCATTTCATAGCGCTGCGTCATCTTACTTATGTGAGCTTTTAAACATTCATCGCCATCGTCTGTCAACCAACAGTTGCTTGAAGTCCCTCTGCCCAAATGCAACAGTATGGTGATTGGTCCTTTTATATATATATAAAATTTAAGCAAAGTTGATAATGTCCGTGACCCTTTAAGACTAATTTATTCCAAGCTGCATTTAGCACATGAGAACACCATGAAACATTTACTTATTTATTTTTTAAATTACTTCTTACTTTATTATATTTTTCTTGTTTTTATGCTGTTTATTTTGCACAGTTGTCGAGCACAGCTTGGCAGCAAGCAGTTCAGGTCTAGCTAGTTTGCTGGAGAAGAATGAGAAAAGAATGAGTTATTTCAAAATGCTACAAAAGCCTATGTTGCTACAATAAAAACATGTGTAAAGTTAGTGGAGTGACTGAGAAGTTGGCATGTTTATCCGTGTATAAACGGAAGGTCTGATTGTCGCCAGGCTACTACCACATGTTGACATGCTCATGAGAGTCAAGACAAAATCACAAGGCTCACTGATAATTTATGTTGTCACAGCAATTTGCTATAATTGTTTCAGTGAAGGAAAGTCTGATAGAATGTTGTAATTCTTACAGTTCCTATTTGTCACGCAGATACAACAAGAAATCCGCGCCCCGGAGAAGAGAATGGCAAAGGTAAATCTCACCTTTTCCTCTTTTGGTCATTCCTACAACGTTTCCGTGTGTCATGTGACCTATTGTGTCCCGGTCACCCAGATTACCACTACGTCACGAGGGAAGCCATGCAGGCCGGCATCGACAAAGGCGATTTCATTGAGAACGCAGAGTTTTCCGGGAACCTGTACGGAACAAGTAAAGCGGCTGTGCAAGATGTTAAGGATCGCAACCTCATTTGTATACTGGACATAGACATGCAGGGGGTGAGGAACATCAAGCGCACCGACCTCAATCCTATATACATCTCCATCCAGCCTCCATCTTTGGACATCCTGGTGAGAAAACATGACTTACTTAAAATAATTGTGATTATCCTGATAAATGAATTAAACCTGGGCTTCATTTTGTAATTTTTTTTTAAGGAAAATCGTTTAAGAGACCGGAAAACAGAGTCAGAGGAAAGCCTCCAGAAGCGCTTGTACGCCGCCAAGATGGACATGGAGTTTAGTAAGTGTGGGGTTATTTTTGGTTTGCTGGTTCTCGAACACAAAATTTGATAACCCAAACATGACTTTGTACTTTCTTGTAGGTAAAGAAGCCGGTGTGTTTGACGTCATTATTGTTAATGACAACTTGGAAGACGCTTACAGCCAGTTACGAGATGCTCTTCAAGAGGTGACTAACACTCTTCATAGTCAAATTAGTAGCTATTATTATAATTCTTTACTCCACTTCTTATTCCTCCCACAAAGACAGTTAATGAAAATGCAGGTGGCGTCGTATTAAGATAGCAGATTACCTCCTTTTTAGCTGGAAATGCAAAAATGAAAAGACATTTCTAAACATACATTTGTGCATCAACCAAAAAGCACATGCCACTTTGTAACATGTCACAACGAGGTTGCCTTTTTTTGTACTGCTCTTAGATGCTACATTTAATTAAATGTATTATTTCAATTGTTTGATGTTAGCCTGTGTTTTACATTTGGGTCCATTTTAACTACAACAATTGTGCTTAAACCACCTACCAGAAGCGTATTGTAATTGATTTGTTTTATGTCCTCCTTTCAGGAAATTAACCAGGTCAAGAAAGTCAACGTGTCTTCATAGGAGACGAGCATTGTAATGCCCTTTCTAATCCCACACAGCCACTCCAGTCTAAAACCTCTACTGCTCTCGAACATTCCATCCAAAAGTGGTGTAAAAAAAACAAAGAGAAGACATCCCTTCATACTGGATGCTGAAAGGCGTAGGTTTACATGGCGTATAGAGACATAGTTAATACTCTGTACTGTATAGTGAATCTTTTTTTTAAAATTTACATTTGTACAAACTCAGATATTGTATGATTATGTGATCGGTGACTGGTACAGTATGCAGTGATCAAAATGTTTAACGACTAATGATGCGTGTTACTGAAGTCATTCCGACATGTGGAAGAGCTGATCTGTCAAGCTCAGTTATGCCACAGTGGCACTTTGGTACTATCAAAGACACATTCATGGATTCAAGGTAAACCATTAACATTACATTGAATTTAAAGAGGAGCATGCAAGTCAGATAAAACCATGTATGTTGAAATTCCAGTTAACGCATTTGTGCTCATCATGTGCTAACTTAAGTTTGGTTTGCTAAAACACAAGATGGTAAATGGTCTATCACTTGTATACCGCTTTGACACTGTTTCCGCATTTACCTACCGATGATGCAGCATCAGCAGCAACTAGAGGTTCAGTATCTAATGTAACCAGATGTGTTGTTTTAGGATGAAATCCAATAGTTCACGTGTTTAATGAATGTCTTTTAGAGGAGCTTCAGTAGAACTAACCACATTTTGTTTTTTTTTTTTGTTGTCTAACTACCTGCAGACTCATCTGTACAGCAGACTTGTGACTTCTTGGTAAAGGAAAGTCAATTAAACAGCCTTTTTTTCCATTATTAGTAGTATCATTTTACTTCATTGGCTCACTTAAATTTGGTCTCACATTACCATAAATTTTTAGGTGTGTTTGAGTAGATGAAAGCTCTGACTCACTTGGGAATAAGTAATTTGGTGCCACGTGTTGCTTTGCTGTATTACCTATCTAGACCCAAAATATATTCAGACTTTTCCAGGGGAAAAATACCATTATATATTGGGGTTATTAGATAACAGAGCAGTCCTTCATTTAGCACGGTTAATTGGTTCCAGTCCCACCTGCAATAAGACCCACCTGTGAATTTAAGCAAAGTATGATTTCTTGTTTATAAATCATAATTTCGCAGTTGGAGCACAGAAAACCTCTTTACCATCTAATTCTTTTTTTTTGTCTTGTCCAGCATCATAACGCCTGAATGGGAGTCAAGCTGCCTTTAAGTGTTGACCAAAATTGCTTTGCCAAGGGAAACTTCATAATCCAAATGAGTCTCCCTTGGCATTTGACTGAGTTTATTATGAATTTTGTTGCACCACATTTCGATGCCGGACCTGACCTGAAAAGGGACGGGTGGGGGGTGGGGTGAGGGATATAATAAAGGTTGCAGAAGAACCTCACAAACATATTTCAACCATATTATAAACAATTGTGATAATCACAATTTCAGCAACAACCAGAACAGTCACAGAACAAATTGAGCAAAAATACAGGAAAAGAAAAAAATATATATATTCATATAAATATATAAACAGTATATATACACACCCACATATACATACATATACACACATACAGTATATATATATATACATGCATAAACACATATTTGTACTTGTATACATACACATACTGTGCACATACACATATCCATGCAGTACATACATACACACACATACAGTGTGCATATAGATGTATATACACAGATATGTACTAATAATGATAAACATACAAGAAAAACAACTAGAAAAACAGAACCTCTTGAACAATGACCATCCAAATGACACGTGCAACAAATGTACATTAAATCTACATTACTCTGCTGTGACAGGATAACTGCATTAGAGTGAAACAGAAAAAGAGGAGATGTTTGTGGTGAACACAGCCATGCATCCCAAACCACACTGCCTCCAAAAGCGAGGGTCCGACTAGGAAGACGCCGGAGCACGGACCCCCAGCAGGCTCCCCACAGAGGGGAAGGCCCAACCCCGGCCCCCTAGGAGGCAACCGCGAGTCCACTCCGAAGAGGTGCAAGGGAGACCCGGCCGGACGCCACTCGGGGGCGGGGGCCAACGCTCTCCCCAACGCCAGATGCAGGTGCCCGTAGAAGGCCCATGGGATTGTCCCCCCCAACAGTGCCCCGTCCACCCCACCCCCAGTGCCCACCTTCTATTTCTAACATTATCAGAGCCCTCTAGACATTGAATAACACCCCACAATCACCCATACACTTGCTTTACAAAATATAGTAGACACAAAGTATGTGAACCATTTAAGACATAAATAAGACTTGTCCGTGTGTGTTGCTATAAATGTGTTCCAGTGGTGGGAAAGCATAGAAGCAGGCAGAGAGGGATTTACGTCGGGGTTTCAGAGTTGAATTTTAGCTTGGTGTGGGGTACGGCTGCAACGTTGGCCCGTATTATGATTATTATTATTATGCCTTTTGTGAGTTAATTTAAACCTGCAATAAAAGCTTGTTCCTGCGATCATGTCTAGTGCTTATGTCTCACAAAACATTACAGTAACAGCATCTAGTGACCAGTGTAAAATACTACTTATTAGGGGTGGACAGGATTAAACGGTGACAAGATTTCCCGTTTGGAGAAAAGCTGTCGCGTGCGACAGGGGTAGCCAGGGTGTGAACTTGGGCCTTGCTACTATATTAGTGTTCAAAATAATAGCAGTCCAATGTGACTAACCAGATTAATGACTTATTATTTTTATTGCTACATGGCAAACAAGTTACCAGTAGGTGCAGTGGATTCTCAGACAACAAGACCCAGCATTCATGATATGCACGCTCTTAAGGGTGTGCAATTGGGCAATTAGTTGAAAGGGGTGCGTTCAAAAAATAGCAGTGTGGCATTCAGTGATAAGTGATCAATTTTGTAAGGAAAAAAAAGGTGTAAATCAGGTGAAACCATTTAAGGATGAAACCATCACTTGTTGAACATGCATTTCATTTTGAAAGCCTGAGGAAAATGGGTCGTTCAAGACATTGTTCAGCGTACTTTGATTAATTAATGTTGATTGGAGAAGGGAATGCCTATCTAGAGGTGCAATAAAATTTTGTCTGCTCAGCTAAAATGATCTCCAAATCCTTAAAATGGAGAGCAAAACCAGAGACACGTGGCAGAAAACAGAAGCCAACTATCAAAATGGATCAAAGAGTAGCCAGAACGGCAAAGGCTCAGCCAATGATCAGCTCCAGGATGATCTGATGGTCTGGAGTTACCTCAAAGTACTGGGACAGTCCAAAGACGTCTGGTGTTGAACATATACAGTGTATCGCATAGCAGAGATTATGGATCAATTTGCATATGTCAAAATACTTAGAGGTCATGTTGCCTTATGCTGAAGAGGGCATGCCCTTGAAATTGTTGTTTCAACAAGATAATGTTCCCAAACACACTAATAAACAAGCAAAATCTTGGTTCCAAACCAATTAAATTAATGTTATGGATTGGCCAGCACAATCCCCGGACCTTAATCCAATGGAGAATTTGTGGGATTACATCAAAAATGCAGTTTCTGAAGCAAAACCAAGAAATGTTCATGAATTGTGGAATGTTGTTAAAGAATCTTGGAGTGGAATAGCAGCTTAAAGGTGCCACAAGTTGGTTGACTCCACGCCACACTAATGTGAAGCAGTTAAATATTAGTTTAATGATTCACAGGATTGCCAAATCCTAGAAATTCTTTTTGAACAAAATACTTTTGAGTTTTTAAGATCAACGGCGGACACTGCTATTTTTTCAACCCACCCCTACCAAATAATTGCACAGCCTTAAGAGCGTACCTATCATGAATGCTGGGTCTTGTTTGTTTTCTGAGAATCTACTGCACTTACTGGTAACTTGTTTGCCATGTAGCAATAAAAATATACTAATAACAGTGATTAATCTGTTTAGTCACATTGGACTGCTATTATTTTGAACACTAATGTATGTATGGTAATACACATAATATTGAAGTGGCAGTATGATGGGCATTATTGGAAGCGCACGTTAAGTACTCAACACACATTATAGATGCTGTAACTACAACCCACCTCTGTGTTCCCAGTGTCAGTGAGTGACATGTGGCTGTTTTGTCCGTTGGATTTGACAGCTGCTGGTAGTCTTAATGTCCAAGCAGAAACTGTAGGAATTCTGCATTTGATAAAAGTTACGTTTGATTTGTCAGATCAAGGCATATGTGCACCTTTAATCATTGATTGGTTCTATTTAAGCTTGTTAAATTTGGCTAAGCACCACCTTTATAACAACCCTCATACAGTATATAGACGAGATCAGTCTTGACAATTTAGCGAGATATTCACTATATTTAGCACCTATGGGATTGCATTAAAAGTGAAAGGAAGCATTTTTTGAGTCTTGCGCACAAATGCTAGGTTATTTGTGAATCTCTGCACTCCAGCCAAAAGAAGATTGTCTCCTTTGTCACAAAGAACACAGCCCTCCATGAATTGGTGAAGTCCCTCACTAACGGAGTTTCACAGCTCTCCCAAGAAAAAAAACATTTAGGAGACGACCCCTGACCTCCAGGCTCGGCGCATGCGGGACAATATGGGCTTTGGAAGAATCCCAGAGAAATCAGAGGAATCCGGGAGGACCTTCAAGGCACAGGAGCTCAAACTCCAGAGCGGACGTGGCCCAAAACATCACCTTTTATCACGTTTACCGACTAGGATCAAAAAAGCCTGAGAACCGAAGGCCGAGACCCCAATGACTAAATTCGAACACAACAGAATCCCAGATTTACAGGAAGTGATAACGTTTGGACCAATCATTCTTTTTCCGGTTTATCTTGGTAGCTGAGAATTGCAAAACACTTCAACAAAAATAAAAACAAATTACAATTACATCACCCCAGTACATTTGTTCCTTCCGTAAGTACCATTTACCAACTCCAGTGACCGGTATTGTGCTGAGTTTTGCATGCACACCGAAATCTGCATGCAATGCACTATTTTTTTTAAGGCACAGTACTTTATTAAAATGAAGCAATACTTTTTGTCAGCTTTATCTGTAACTATAAAACACCCACAGTACACAGAATATGAAAACTTGGATTTAATTTGTTATACAGACCTGATCAAAATCTTAAGACCAGTTGAAAAATAGCTAGAATTTACTTTTTGCCAGCTACAATATGCAAAAGCAAGAAGGGGGATTGTGACAAAAAGCAATTTGAAAAAGTAATCTATTTGAAAACAACAGTTAAACTGAAACAGTCTGTTTATCAGCTGATTAAAAGTTTAAGACAATCATTAAAAAAATTACAAAAAAACTTTCCGAACCTGAACAAACAAATTTCTCAGTAGGACTCAGTAATGAGTAGCTCCACTATTCTTGTTAATCACTTCAAAAATTCATTTGGCATGCTTGATGCAAGTGTTTCCAGGAAGCTAGTGGTTACCCTGCTCCAGGTGATGAAGATGATGGCCATTTTTATAAACTTCCCTTTCCATCCATCCCCAAATGTTCTCTATGGGATTTAAACCAGGGAGAGCACGCAGGATGGTCCATAATTTACATTATAACAGAAGGAAGAAACGGGTTTGGGCTGTCAAATCTGAGGCACTTGTTATTTTATGCCAATCTTCAGTAAAGAAACAACTGTTACCTGGTTGCTGCATTTTCTTTTTGTTATGCACATTTGAATTTCTGTTTTTTTCTGTTTTTTGCTGATGTGTGGTTTGATTTTAAATAATCAATATCTGCATTTGCAAGGAGATATTTTACCTTGTCTATGTGTATATTTGTGTATCTATATGTATTTGTTTTTGTATTTTATAATATATATTAAATTATTTTAGCTGTTTATTGAGGATTTAAAGCAATCAATTTAAATAGTAAACATTTGATGTTATTTTTTACATTAGTAATTCATTTACACAACGCACATAATTTGGTAATAAAGTAAGACAAAAAAAATCTGAGGTGCCACTTGAGAGCCAAGCCAACAGAGCAGGAATTTCTATCACTACTATAAGCGCACCTGCTAAATGCTGCATGAATATTTAATACATCATTACTTAAAGACTTACTTCAATACTTTGAGAGAGAGTAGGCAATGTTTTTAGACTTAAATGACCAACCAGAAATCTTGGTTTGTGTTCTCTCAAAGACAGCAAAAGTAGTAATGCATGGTAAAACGATGTCTTATTCATCATACAAGAAATATTACAATTAGAGTTGGACAAAAAAAATCAACATCTTTGAAACCGCTTGTGCTCATGCACAAGATGAGTACACTCTGAGCAATTTAAGAATACTGAAACTAGATTTAAAGAAATTACTGATAAAAAAATAATTTCCAACTGCAGACATTACCTTTGGAGAAGTTTGAGCATGGCAATAAATACCAGGAACTACTTGGTTAACCAACTAAATCTTTGAATAAAGAAAACTCTCATCCATTAGAGACTCGAGAGTTAATATCAATCACCTCCGGGAGAAAATAAATTCGGTCTTTGGGGACTTTTATAAAAACACCTCAAATCAAGCCATCTCTACCTGACATGGAGACATTTCTCAATACCATAGAATTAAATTATAATTAAATAATAAACTTAGATTTGCCCATTTCATTAACTGAATATTTATGATGCTCAACAGCAGATTCCAAATAAGAAAGCACCAGGTCCAGGAATTTTATAAATCATTCTGGTCATAAATTGGACAAGATGATCAAGAGAGCAGGGTCAGTGGTTGGGGGGTCATTGGACTCGACTGTGGTGGAGAAGTGTATGGGGAGAAAGGTGCAGGCCATCCTCAGTAACAACAGGCACCCTCTGCATGAGACTCTTTCTGCTCAAAGGAGCAATAGAAAGGACCGACTTCTTTCTGTGCGCTGCAGAACTGAGCGCATTAGGAGATCTTTTATTCCTGCTGCAATTAGATTTCATAATGCTCACTTTTAGTGAATCGTATTTAATGTTTGTACTGTCTGTCTTTTTATCTGTGGGCTACTGAACGACACATGAATTTCCCCTGGTGGGATTAATAAAGTATTTATCTATCTATCTATTACTAGCGGCAACATTTTTTAGAATAGTTTTGGAAATTAAAAAAAATTCTTGCCTTCCCCCGAACATGAGCTGTGCTACAATCAACTTCCTGCTAAAACTGGTTAAGAACCCAACACTCCCTTCCAGTTATCTTACCAGTTTCATTGATTAATGCAGATCTTAAAATAATATCCAGTAGTATTAGCTAGATGACTGAAAAAAGTTACCCCTCATATAGTACATACTTTCACGGTGATACAGTGCGGGGAGGGGGCAAACACTTTTTCACACCACTGTGTATGTATATTTTTATCATACATTGAAAGATTAGATATTAAAGGAAATATTGCATAATTATGATTGTTTATTATATATTCCCATAACAACAGTTTATTTGGTCTCAAAAAGTGTTGACAATAATTTTGTTTAGCCTCAATTTGTGGAACAATAACATTTCAAAACTCATTTGCCTTGATTTGTGATTTGGTTAAATAAATAAAAAAAATTGTCCAGTCATTTTTTTCTTTGTAGTTTTTCTTTAATCTTTAAATTAATGTTAATGTTAAAATCTGGTCTTGTTGAGTCTGGTGTCTTTGACATCCCGATCACATTGTCTTCTGAATGCCTTATATTTGTATTTTAGTTTATTTGCCATTTGTATTAGTAAAATTCTCAATTCAGGCAACACATTTGTAACAATTTGCATAAATTTACACATTTTTAACTGTGAGAGTGGAGCTGTAAAATTTGACACCTGAAGTGGCATTTTCTTCTGTGCTTCCAATGGGGGGATAGAAAGGTCATGTGATCCAATCACCATCCACCAATCCCACATCCAAACTGTTGTACACGTTTTTTTTAATAATCAAATGAGAACACTTTTGAGAGACAAAACAGGATTTCATTTTAAAAAGTACACATTTGCAAGCAACCATTAGTTGTGAGTGCTCTAACAGTGCTCTAATAACAAACCTGACATTCTATAACGCTTGTTGTGATTAAATATTGAACTAACTGCTTTGCAAAAACAAATCCATGCAGGCCAATCATCCAAAGAAAACGAACGCTGTGAGCTCACACATTATTGCACCACATAAACCGACACTAAAATGTTTCTAAAGACAATTCATTTCACAATTACCAATGATAGGAACATCATACATTGCTAATACAAACACTAATTTACTTGAACAGTAACTTAATATCCAAAAAAAGTCAACTAACAATGCATTTGACATGGAGTGTTACATTATGTAAATGAACTCAAAGCAATCTGAAGACACAACTTGCTAACATTCCAGTTTTTGAATGTGAAAACCAAAGTACATCTCTGAATTTTGTCTAACTATATGTAAATCTATAATGTGCCGATTGACAAAAATCTAGTCATTTTGATTACACTTACATCCTTTGTGTGTGATTTACTCTCCTCATGGCAACCAGTCCAAAACAATTCACAGCACTTTGCTCCTAATATGGCCGTCATTTGTTGTTGATATGGTGTAGGCATTTCACTACATTACCGTAATCTACTATGAGGAAAATTAATAATCATTAAGTGATTAACTCGATTACCTTTATATTTCTGGGATGAGCAAATCTGTCTGAATGTTCCCAACTTCTCCTTCGATGTTTTTGACCAATGTTTTTCCGCTGTTTGTTTGTGTGCAAAATAACTTAAACATTTCTGAATGGATTTGAATGAAATGTTCAGGAACTGCCGGAAATGTGAAATGGAAGAAAATACATACATTTTGGTGGTGATCTGGATCACTGTCAAGATCAAGGACATTTTTAAAGAATTCTTTAACATTGCGAGAAAGGACCATTGTTTGGCATTTGTGCATATAACTACACAAAAAATGGTCAGAACACTAAAATAATGGACAGGTTTCCAGCAGGTTGTACAAAACATCAAAGACTAATCCAGATAATGTAATAATTCCAGATACAGATAACTAGAAATGTGGGATAATTATTTTGGTATGAATCACAAGTGAGTGCTTTTCTAGTGTTATATAATCTAGTTCAGCCTGAATCTACACCGCTTCTGCTGGTTCCAGACAAGTAGTGCATTTTATTCTGCCTTGGATGCTGCAAAATGCATGTTTATCATGTCTTCTGTGTCAGTTACAGAAATAGGTTTCTTGTCAAATGTGATCTATCAAACAATCATTGCTTAGTTTTGATGTTGTGACATGCCCAAATAAGGATCGCTTGAAAACCACGAGGCAGAAAAAAAGGTCTTTTTAGTGTACTTCGTGTCGGCTCCATTTAAGACTACAAAGGTTTGTGTTAATTTTATAAAGCTACTGGTTCTGGAAACACTCGTCACTAATCTGGAACATGACCGGGTTACCGACTGTTGTGTAGTTGTATGTCTGTGTGGATATTTTGGTTTTAAAGCTCTGCTGCCCGCCTTTCACTTTCTGTACCTCGGAAGAGTAAGAAGGCTTCACCTCCAGCTTTCCATGGCTCACTTGAATGGGGACGTGGCGTTCTGACATAGACCGGCTTGCCTGTCCAGTGTTAGGTGAGAAGAGGCTGCGGGGGAGATGCTCTCTGAAGCGTGTGAAGAAGCCACTTCTCTGTCTTGGAACCACCACAGGACGTCCAACATTGAGAAGCACTGGTTGTCCCACGGAGGAGCCTCCTATCTCCCTCTGGAGGACAGCAATTTCAAAAGGCTTCTCATCATGACTGAAGGTAGTTGATCCATAAGCCTCTCCTTCCTCTGGGACGTAATCCTCCAAGTCCTCCAGTGCTAAAAGATGAGCTCCATGCGTTAGCACCTTTACTTCCGGTTTTTTGCAATGATCAAATTCATCGCACTCCTCTTCATCAGGTTCCCAAATGATGGTTTGTTCAGCCTCCATGACTATGCCGTGCTCTCCAGATGTAAGAACCGGCCCTTCAGTTACTCCTGATACAGAAGCGGATGCTTCTAGAGGCAGAGCCTGGGCCTGCTCTACTAGCTTGTTGTTAGAATTGTTTGCATTCGGGTTTTCTGGTGGGGATCGTTTAGGTCTGGAAGGAGTGGTTCCACGATCAGAGCCAGCCGGGGACACGCCCCTCCTCCTTGACAATCGAGGAGATTTATTCACCTTGTACTCGATCACCTCTTCCACCTCAACCCAACTGGGCTTGGTCTCCACTGTGGCAGCAGAGCTAGCCTGTGTCCCCTCAGCCTCAGTCACATAGAAGGTCGGGATTGTGGTTTTCCTTGAAGGGCCCGCCCTCCTTGTCCTGGTTGTGGAGGTTTCCGAGGTGGAAATTTCTGTGCGGTGGGCTCCAGCAATGGTCAAGCCAGGGGACTTGGGCCTCCTCATACGGGGATTCTTCACCACTGTGGTTATAGTCTCCTCACTGTTAATAGACCATGAGCGCAGATGTTATTAGAGCAAGCCACTGGGACTCTGCACTAGGTTGCATGCAGTTTTCACACATGGGTTCCAAGCAGGGTAGGATGGTATTCAACCCAGTATCACCAAAATGTGACTGTGATGTTCACAAAGCATGAAAACAATGTGACTGGTATAATATCCATCCAAACATTTTCTATGCCGCTTATCCTCATTAGGGTCGCAGGGGTTGCTTAAACCTATCCCAGCTGACTTCGGGCGAGAGGCGGCGAGCACCCAGGACTGGACGGGTATACATATTCACACCGAAATTCAGTGCGATGAGTTGCAGCAACAAAGTTAATGGTTAAATTTGACAGCACTCATCTTTTCATCATCAGCCTTCCGAAAGTAATTATTCGGGACGCTCCGATCCAGCGACCAGTCCAGGGTGTACCCCGCCTCTCGCCCAAAGTCTGCTGGGATAGGCTCCAGCATCCCCGTGACCCTAATGAGGATAAGCGGCATAGAAAATGGATGGATGGATGGGCTCCGATCCAGCTTTTATGCTGCCAATTCCGACACTGATCGTGATCAATAATTTGTTGCTACAAAAATGGTAAGAAATAAGGCAATTGACAACGGAAGAGAGACAGACCAGCTTAACAATTACAAAAGTAGGTTTTTGTCCACTGCTGACAAAGGCAATGACAAAGTCCAATTAATTCAGTTAATTGCTTAGCCATCTAACTGTCACACACAAACAGGCGAGTGGAGTCCTGCATTTTGGCTGTGTTATCTGATGTTTGACTGATCATCACACCGTGAGCATCAAACTCACCATACTCTGTCAAGTGTTTATTGTTGAAATGTCATATTAAATCAAAGCTTTTTAATGTGCTAGGGCGCTAATTTATGTATTCTCTAACTGTGAATGGCTTCCCATCTCATGTACAGCCCAATATTGCTAATTTAGTGATTTTCTTGCTGGAGTCTGGGGATTTTCCAAAACTTATTTTCTCAAAAACAGTACAGAAAAATTTTACTGACTTTTACTGACGTTGTTGGGAGCAGGAGATTTTTCTGGTATTTGCATTATTCTTCACCAAAATAGTAATGAGAGAGCAGTCCAGGCACGGTGATGGAGGATTACCGCTGTAGCTAAGGAGTCGAATATCCAACGCCCAACTTTACCACACTAGCGATCCGGCAGCGTTATACCCATGACCCGCCAATGTATTTGCAGACGTGAAAGCATATATTGTGCTGAGCTGTGAGTGCACAGTCTGTCAGCTGCCGCTGCACATATTCTGCCTCTCCTGGAGTCACCACCTTGGTGATTAGCGTTTCACGGGCTGTGAACACAGCACACTACAGCGCATTTCTTGTTATAAAACATATTGCTATGCTCCCGTTAATTACATTGTTTTATTTTACTGCACAGTACTTGTTTTAGACTCAACTCAAAACTCCTTCACCTTTTTTTTCTCTCCATCGCAGCCTACCTCCCGCTCCCTTGCTCATCCAATCAGCAGTCAGAAGACAGTCTAGATGCATTCACGGACTTGGTGGAGAGTCAGATATTTCACATTCTTTTCCAAAATGCACTCTGGATTTTTTTTTAAAAATCACCGCATTTAGCAAAGGGAGCCGTAACAAGAAGGCTAAAAGGCCGCATCTGGGTTCAGAGCCGCGTGTTGCCGACCCCTGGATTAGGCACTGCCCTGGTGTATTGCAGAATTCGTATGACGAAGGCTGCAGTTAAAGGTGACCAATAGCTGCCTGTCATGATTGTCGTGCTGGTAGAGATGTTATCACTCTGACTGTGACTATGAATCACTACAAGGAAAACATCTTGGAAAAGCTTTCACCCGAGTGAAGTTGGCCCCCCAACCTGCGCAAAACTCTGCTCAAATAGTCTCATTTGTTTGTGCTGCGTTTGTGCTGTTTTGTGCAATTAAAATGAACGTTTGTGACCTGAGTGAAGTTGGCCCCCCAACCTTCTCAAAACTCGTCTCAAATAGTCTCATTTGTTTGTGCTGCGTTTGTGCTGTTTTGTGCAATTAAAATTAGCGTTTGTGCTACTTTTGTTTTTGAGTTATTAGCATTTCTTTTATAGGTCAACCAATGGTCATGCAGCCCCCCATTTTTTCCAAATGAAACCAAAATAATCCCATTTGTTTGTTTTTGTGTTGTTTTGTGCAGTTAAAATGAACAATTGTGCTACTTTTTGAGAGATTAACAATTACAGTTTTGAGCTATTACATCATCAGTTCGTCAACAAGCTCTGAATTAAACCAAAATAGTCTTATTTTGACCGTCCGTGTTTGTGCTATTGGGTTCAGTTAAAACAAAATTTTGCACTGCTTTCTCTTTTGGAGATATTACGGGTTTCTTAAAGGTCACCCAAATGTCACATAGCCCCCCGACATGGTCTGAATGAAACCAAATTAGTCTCATTTTTTTCGTCTTGTTGAGTGGAGTTTTGTGCTGTTAAAATAAAGATTTGTGCAGCGTTCGTTTTGGAGTTATTACACATTTATTAAAGGTCACCTGAGGTCGCTCACTTGTCAATACGCTCCAAATGAAACACGAGCGGTCTAATTTTGGCCGTCCTCGTTTGTGCTACTAGGTTCAGTTGAAACCATCATTTTTGTCGCTTTCGTTTCGGAGTTATTAACCACCAAAAGTGTGTGACAGGTGTGAAGGTGGCCCCCCAACCTGTGCAGAACTCTGCTCAAATAGTCTCATTTTTCTCAGCTCGTTAAGTGGAGTTTTGTGCTGTTAAAATTAAGATTTGTGCAGCTTTCATTTTGGAGTTATTACACATTTATTAAAGGTCAAATGAGGTCGCTCACTTGTGAACAAGCTCCGAATGAAACACGACCGGTCTCATTTTGACCCACTCTGGTGAAGCTGTCGGCTTTGCAAAGACAGATGGATCGATTTAGAGACCAGAATGGACAGAGTAGCCGGGTCTTTTGGAATGCGACTACTCGCACTTACCCAAACAATCTACAATCTACTTAACCTGCTTCAACACGCTTAATTTTTTCAATGCCATGCATGACAGAAAATGTCAATTCAGCAAGAAGTTATTTCAAAAAAGAATTTGTTACTTAAGATGCCTGCGCGCTCAATGGCAACAGTTTCATTCTGGAACGGATAAATTTCTATGTTGTACCTGTGTACCATAAATTATTTTGCATGATGTCCTGTTAAGTCAAAAATGACAACATGCTCAAATCATTGCACTTACATAATGATAGTTTTCTTTGGTATTTTTGTCTCCTGTTCAGTGACTGGAAAGTAAGCAGAGTGAAGGTAGACAACAATAAAATGCATCTAAATTATGAGCTGCATTCACAAATTTAGTACTGGGAGAGTTCCTACCTTCAATAAACATAGCCTGCTCACCAGAGCCAGTAGCAGAAGGAAGGACTAAGTCCGCAGCACACCTGGCACTGCCCAGACGGTTTGATAACTGAAGCAGGAAATGCAAATATCCACACAAAATTGTTTCTTAACGATAATTAAAGTAAAGTTCTAATTCAGGATGGATGTTAAAGGGGGACTCACCTCACACTCATAGTGCCCCAGGTCCCGATCAGTCAAGTTTTTGATCACCAAAACTAGAACTCCACTGCGGAGCTCACTGTAGGTCTGATACTTTTCCTGGTCGGTCAGCAGCCTGCTATCCTTGAACCATCTTGAACACACACAACAACACACAAAGAAATGCTTACATGTGCACATTTGTAGACATGGTAATGGAAAAGAGGTACCTGATTTTAGGACTAGGTGCACTTTGAATGACACACGTGAACTGAGCATCCTCACTAGCGACAAAGACGGCATTCCTCATTTTGTTTACAAAACGAGGAGGCACTGTAGGCATTAAATAATGTATTACAAGCACAAACTGACAGCTGACTGAATGACTTATTTTATTTTGACGTGTGCTTCTCACCTTGAACAGTGATCTTGCCCAGAGTGCTGGCACTGCCAGCTGAGCTTGTTGCAAAGCAAATGTACTGGCCCGAATCTTCTGCCGTCATGTTATCCAGGATGAGAGTGCAGGAGCCGTCAGGGTCCTCAATGATGATGTGATGAGGATCTGCCTCCACTATGCGTCCATCTACCACCAAAAAATCAGCATAAGCACTGAAGAACACTCAATAGTTAAGGTAATGTTTGGAAAAGTGGAAAACATTTTACCTTTGTACCAGGTGATTATAGGTTTGGGTACTCCTGTCGCTTTGCATGCTAGTTTAACCGTCTGTCCGAGCTCTGCTGTGCAGTTTGCCAGAATTTCCACAAAGTCAGGAGGACCTTTAAAATAAATAATTTAAGTGTTAGTAATGACAGATAAGTGCAAGCAATACACGTGTCAGCATGTTTGATTGAAAAATCATCATCAGTTGGCTCATGACTGCCGAACTTGAAAACAATAACCTGTAACAGCTAAAAGTGAAAATTGGTTCCACTCCTGCCCTGAAAGTGGCAGCAATACAACCACAAGTAAACGTTGTCACTACAGCTTTGTTTGTTAGATCTGGTGCATCATGACTACCTTGCTTGACCTCAATGCATGTGGACTGTAACTGTTAAAAGTGAAAATCAGTTTCACTCCGGTTCTGTAGGTGGCAGTAATAGAACCATCAGCAATAATTACCCTACGGCTTTGTTTGGGAAATCAGGTGGATAATAAACTGCTTTTCTTGACCCCAATGTGTGTGGACTGTAACAAGCTAAGTTTACAATCAGTTCCTCTTCAGCCCTGAAGGTGGCAGTGATACAATCACAAGGAGTCTTTTTCAGCATAGCTTTGTTTGATATATCTGGTGGATCATGACAGCCTTGCTTAACCCCAATGCACATGGACTCGCTGCTGTGGGGGTGGATGGGTGCACGTCCCGGTGCTGGATTGGTGCCTGTGAGGAGTAGAGGTAGAGGAGTCGGGTGGAGTGGGTTGGTTCGGCTCCGGGTTTCAGTCGGTTGCAATGCTGGGAGGAGGGCCGTCGTGTGTGCGTGTGCGGGGGGAGGGGGGTGGGGGGCGATCTTGTGCGCGCGTGTGCATAGGGCTGTGTCTGTGGCAGCTACTGATGGGGCGAGCTCGTGATGGTGCTACTCGCTGCATTGGGGGGGAGCACATCCAGGTGCATATGTGAAAATGTAGATGTGTGGGTGTATGGGGTGTGTTTTTGCGTGTTGGCATGTGTGAGTGAGGGAAAAGGGTTTAGTGTGTGTACTGGGGCTGGGGTGTGTGACCACTGGGGGTGGGGTGGACGGGGTTCTGTTGGTGGTGGGCAAACCCATGGGCCCTCTACGGGCGCCTGCCTCTGGCGTCGGGGTAGGCGATGGCACGCGGCAGTTGTGTATGGGGCGGCCTAGGGTTGGCACGCGGTAGTTGTGTATTGGGCGGCGTAGGGTTCCCGGGGTGTTAAATGTGGCCCCTGCATTGGGGGGTGGGTGGCTTCTGGGCCCGCTGGCTCGGGGGGTGGATGCCTCGCTTGCCCGTAGCTGGCCGGCCCTCCGCAGGTGTTCAGGCGGTTGACGTCCGTGCCCCACTGTGGCCCTTGCTCAGCTGCTGAGTGGCGTCCGGCCGGGACTCACTTGCACCTCTTCGGAGTGGACTTAGCGGTTGCCTCTTGGGGGACGGGGTCGGGCCGTCCCCTCTGTGGGCCTGGGCTCCAGCGTCTTCCTAGTCGGACCCTCGCTTTTGGAGAGAGTGTGGTTTAGGATGCATGGCTGTTTTCACCACGAACATCTCCTCATTCTCTGTTTCACTCTGATGCAGTTATCCTGTCACTGCAGAGTAATGTAGATTTGTTGCACGTGTCATCTGGATGGTCATTGTTCAAGAGCTTCTGTTTTTTATTTTTGTTTTTCTTTTATATTTATTATTATTTGTACATCTATATGCACACTGTATGTGTATGTATGTACTGCATGTGCACAGTATGTGTATGTATGCGTGTACGTATATGTATATATATGTGTATATACTCCTACCGACCTTATCGTGGTGGAGGGGTTTGGGTGCCTGAGTGATCCTAGGAGCTATGTTGTCGGGGGCTTTATGCCCTGGTAGGGTCTACCAAGGCAAACAGGTTCTAGGTGACGGGCCAGACTAAGAGTGATTCAGAAGACCTTAATGATGAAGAATATCAAGTATCAAGAGGAGTGACCGCACCTCGCCCGGACGTGGGACCCTGCGCAAGGCCTGGAGCCAGGCCTTGGCAAGGGGCTCGCAGGCAAGCGCTTGTTAGCCAGGCCTTCACGCGTGGGGCCTAGCCGGCCCCAGCCCGAAACAGGAACACAGGAACTCCCCCCCGCAGACCCACCACCTGCAGGGGAAAGCGTAAGGGTCCAGTGCAATGCGATTTGGGCAGTGGTTGAGGGCGGATGTGCGGGCGACCTGACCTTTGGTGGCCAAATCTGGTTCTTGGGACATGGAATGTCACTTCTCTGGTGGGGGGGCCAGAGCTTGTGGAAGAGGCTTGTGGAAGAGATCTAGACATTCCGACTAGATTTAGTCGGACTCACCTCAACCCACAGTTTGAGCTCTGGAACCAAATTCCTTGAGAAGGGCTGGACGTTGTTCTTCTCTGGAGTTGCTGCAGGAGAGAGGCGGCGAGCTGGTGTGGGCTTGTTAATCACCCCCTGGCTTGGTGCCTCTGTGCTGGAGTCATCCCCGATGAACAAGAGGGTTATTTCCCAACGCCTCCGGGCTGAGGAAAAAGTCCTGACTGTGGTTTGTGCGTACGCGCCAAATGGCAGTTCAGAGTACCCAGCCTTCTTGGAGTCTATCAGAGTGGTTCTGTAGAGCAGCCCAGCTGGTGACACCATAGTTCTACTGGGAGACTTCAACGCCCATGTGGGCAATGACAGTGTGACTTGGAGGGGCGTGGTTGGGAGGAAAGGCCTCCCTGATCTGAACCCGTGTAGTGTGTTGTTGCTGGACTTCAGTGCAAATCACAGTTTGTCCATAACAAACACCATGGTCGAACATAAGGATGTCCATAAGTGCACTTGGCACCAGGACACCCCCGGTCGCAGGTTTATGATCGACTTTTGTGGTCGTATCATCAAACCTGCGTCCACATGTTCTGGACACACAAGTGAACAGAGGGGCTGAGCTGTCAACTGACCACCTCCTGGTGATGAGTTGGATTAGATGTCGGGGAAGGATGCCGGGCAGACCTGGTAGACCCAAATGCGTAGTGAGGATGTGCTGGGAACGTCTGGCAGAGTCTCCCGTTCGTTGAGTCTTCAACTCTCATCTCCGGCAGAGCTTCGCCTGCATCTCGAGGGAGGACCGGGATATTGAGTCCGAATGGGCCGTATTCCGTGCCTCCATTGCTGAGGCAGCCAGTCATAGTGGCGGCCGCAAGGTGGTCGGTGCCAGTCGTGGCGGCACGCCCCGAACGCGATGGTGGACACCGGGGGTTAGGGCTGCTGTCAAGCTGAAAAAGGAGTCCTATTAAGCATGGGTGGCTTGCGGGGTCTCCCGAAGCAGCTGACAGGTACAGGGCAGGCCAAGCGGCACGTGGCTTCGGAGGTGGTCGAGGCAAAATCTCGGGTGTGGGAGGAGTTCGGTGAGGCTATGGAGCACCACTTTCGATCGGCCTTGAAGAGGCTGTGGCAAACCGTCCGACACCTCAGAAAGGGGAAGCAGCCCCCAATTCACACTGTTACTGACGGGGGCTTGCTGACCTCAACTGGGGATATAGTTGGTCGGTGGAAGGAATACTTTGAGGCCTTTCTCAATCCCACTGACATACCTTCCATAGAGGAAGCAGAGTCTCAGGATATGTAGGTGGACAGTTCTATCACCGTGGCTGAGGTAATTGGGGTAGTTAAAACACTCCCCAATGGCAAGACTCCGGGGGTGGATGAGTTTCGCCCTGAATTCCTCAAGGCCCTGGACGTTGGGGGTCTGTCTTGGTTGACACGCCTCCACAACATTGCATGGAAGTTGGAAACAGTACCTTTGGACTGGCAGACCGCGGTGGTGGTCCCCATTTTTTAAAAGGGTGACCGGAGGGTGGGTTCCAACTATAGGAGGATCACACTCCTCAGCCTCCCTGGGAAAGTCTATTCCAGGGTTGGGAGTGAGGTCTCGCCTCAGGTGGAGGAGTTCAAGTATTTTGGAGTCTTGTTTCACGAGTGAGGGACGGTTGGAGCGTGAGGTCGACAGATGGATCAGTGCACCATCAGCAATAATGCGGTCGCTATACCGGACTGTCGTGGTGAAGAGAGAGCTGAGCCAGAAGGCAAAGCCCTCTGTTTACTGATCGATCTACGTTCCCACCCTCACCTATGCTCATGAGTTATAAGTCATGACCGAAAGAACGAGATTGCGGATACAAGCGGCGTAAATGAGTTTCCTCTATAGGGTGGCTGGACTCACCCTAAAAGATCTCGGCCATCCGGGAGGAGCTCAGAGTAGAGCCGCTGCTCCTTCACATTGAGAGGAGCCAGTTGAGGTGGCTTGGGCATCTAGTCCGGATGGGAGAAGGCCCCGGGGAAGACCCAGGACACTCTGAAGGGACTATGTCTCACAGCTGGCCTGGGAACGCCTTGGTGTCCTCCCGGAGGAGCTGGAAGTGGTCGCCAAAGACCGGGAAGTCTGAACTTCCCTACTGAGACTGCTGCCTCCGCGACCCGGATAAGCGAAAGAAAATGGAATGGTGTATGTATATATATATATATATGTATATGTATATATGTACCTTTAATATCTATAATACCTATAATAATATAATTTTATATATATATATTGTTTACATTGTTTATATTGTTTGCATTTTGTGTTTACATGTGTTATCTTTGACTAATATTAAAATATGTTTGATGATCAGAAACATTTTGTGTGACAAACATGCAAAAGAATAATAATAATAATAAGTCAGAAAGGGGGGAAATAGTTTTTCACACCACTGTATGTGCATGTGTGTATATATATATATA
>QODF01000132.1:2306805-2505204 GCA_024372805.1 Oostethus manadensis | reverse complement strand
TATATATATAATTTATTTGTTGTTATTTTTTCTTTCTTTTCTTTTCCTGTATTTTTGCTCATTTTGCTCTGTGACTGTTCTGGTTGTTGCTGACATTATGATTATCGTGGTTGTTTATAATATGGATGAAATATGTCTGTGAGGTTCTTCTGCACCCTTTACTATATCCACCCACCCCACCCCCCACAGATCCCTCTTCAGGTCTGGTCCGGCATCGAAATGTGGTTCAACAAAATTCATAATAAACGCAGTCAAATGTCAAGGGAGACTCATTTGGATTATGAAGTCTCCCTTGGCAAAGCAATTTTTCTCAACACTTAAAGGCAGCTTGACTTGCATTCAGCTGTTATGATGCTGGACAAGACAAAAAAAAAAAGAAATTAGTAGACGCTGAGCATCGGACTGTGAAAAACCTGTGATAAGTAGCTGATTCTGAACAAAAGATGAACAAAATATTCTAGCGCATATTTCGTCAATTAAATGTACACACAGCAGTAAATATTTCACCAAAATTTTTTAAAATATATTTTAGGAGAAGCTGAGCTTTCCTTGTGGTCGTAGAGCAATCGCCACTCCTGAAAACTTAATATTCCAAACACTAGAGTAGATTCAAACTTTAATACACAATTAGTGAGGTTAATGTTGTGTCCTACTCACTCCAGGCAGTCATAGTGTATCTCTGTTGAAGTTCTCTGAGGTCCCGCAGCCATGAGTTCTTGATTGTAACAGTTCGAGCCTGCAAGGTATATTTCCTTACAGAATCCTCACGTTCGTGCCAGATCTCAAAGGCACGGTCGTCACCTTCCACTGTCTCGTTCACGTCAATGTTGTTCAGCTGGAGAAAGCGAGCAGATCATGACAGAACAGAAGATGATAAATGTCGCGTAAAGATGTTGATTTTTACCTTCATCATGTTCTTAAAGACATATGCTTGTGTGTCAGTGTTGCTGTCTCTCTTGGATTTGCAGATGATGCAGTAGTTCTTGAAGAGGAAGACGTGGCGGTGATGGCCTCTAGAAGATGTTCTTATTCCAGGAGCTCCCTCCCAGACTTGGAAAGGTCCCTAGTGCCAAAGAAGTTATTTGTGCAGCATTGCACATTAGGAGTGAGATGTCTTCAAGCATCTACCTGTCTAAGAGGCTCTCCTAATGCTTCAAGAGTGGCTGGGTAGTTCTCAATCATGGAGACGTGGTGCGTGTTCTCAGAACGTTGCGGAAGTGCAGACACCATGGCATATGCTTCCTCCAAGAGGCAGCAGTTCTGGCCATTTTTTGCCTTATTTCTAATGAGCTCCTGGTGATATTGAGGTTTTGTTTTTTTTAGAACTGAGGAGATACACCAACTCAAAAGACAAGTGTATCACCTTGAAGAAGGCCTTGTACTTCTGAATCCTCTCCAGTGGCTGCTGGAGGTAGGCGTTGATGCTGCGTACAGGTGGGCCAGCAGGGTCAGCACTGACTTGTTCTTTCTCTGTGTACTCCTTCAATGCAATGTTAATAATGTTAATATTTCAGTAACTCTAGCAACTCCAAGATATATATATACTGTATATAAAAAATAGGCTCTTATTTATTTACATTCCTAAATAACTGCTAACAATATGCTAAATAACTACATTATGCAATACTAGTGAATTGGCAGTTTGTATCAACAATAACTTCCATCCATTCGTCATTTATTCAAAAATTATTTCACATAATAAATGTTTTTGTTAATATTTGCAGCTGTTCGGAAATAATTAATTAGATTGTTGTTATTTCCTATGGGAAAAACTGCCTCAATTTTTGAATGTTTGGTTGTTGTCGGACCCTTTGAATCAAATTAATAATGACAACCAACAACAACAAAAAAACAATGTACCACTGTATTTCAAATGCAGCTACACTCATCTTGTTGGGAGCTGAGTTAATAAAAAAAAAACTACAAGAGGAGGTTGCTTACAGTCACAGGCGTTAATGCAATGTTTTTTTACCTGGAGCTAATTACAGGCACCGTGGTTATTTGCTTTGGTAGACCACGCACCAGGCAACTATGGGAGACTATGCGGTTAACTGAATAGTGACATTAATTGGAGCATTTATAGTAACTCTCTAAGACAGCAGTAATACCTTGAAGAAGTGGTGCACCGTTCTGTCACTGACGGCACACTCAGCCTGGCTCTGACCTACAAGATACTGGAGGTACTTTTCAAAGCCCTCTTTGTTCCTCAGGAAGCACATGGCCACATCGTCATCTGTGTCACAGTCATTTAACTTGGGAAAGAAAGCCCTGAAATAAATGTATGCAAACTCACTTCCATGACGTTAAGCGAAATGATTAGCAGGCTATCAAGAGGTGAACACACTTGCTGTGGAACTCCTTGATGTCCTCGATGTTCCTAAATATGGACTCCCTCTGGCTGCTGATGTCAGCTGGTGCATCCTGGCTGTTGGCGTGCTTCAGGTGATGAAACGTGAAGAAGTCTATCTCTTTGATGAACTCAGATTCACCACTGATCAGGTCCTGGATCAGTTGGCTAGAGACATGAAATCATGAAATAATAGAGAAGCTTAGGATGATTATGTTATTTGTTAAGGCCCTATTCTCCCATGTGTGTAGACAGGGAAAAGCCACGCAGCTGAGTAGATTCTGGCTGTGCAGGATTCTCCTTCTGTATGTAAGTCTGTCACTGTACACCCTCACTGAAGATACGCAATCATATTGCTGGGTGGAGCAACCCTAAAATGTGGGAGTTCCTTGTCAAATTGGGCCTTGCGCACGTTCTCCCCACGCCCTAAGTACTTTTGCACCTGCATGCTTCTGATGCTGCAATTAGTGCTCCAGGAAGATGGAATATTGCGCTTGAAGTTTGGGACTAATCTTATATTAATTCGAACTGCCACCGTCACAACATTTTTTTCATTTTCTTTTCTTTCTTCCTTATTTTCTGGACAGTATTATAAATCGTAAACATTTTTCTTGTATTTCCACTGCACCATTCATTCATCATTAGGGTTGCAGGCGTATGTGGGAGCCTATCCCAGCTGACTTTGGGTGTTAGGACGCCAGCCAATCGCAGGGCAGGCAAACAACCATTAACACACACATTCATATCTATGGAAATTTAGAGACTCAAATTAACCTAACATGCTTGTCTTTGAAGTGTGGGAGGAAACCGGAGTGGGAAACCACACGGGAAGAACATGCAAACTCCACACAGAGATCCCCAACAGAGATTCCAATATGCTAACCACTCGACCACCGTGCGGCTCCAATGCCCTAATATTTTCTATATCACAGAAAATACATACTGTAGCGTCTGTCAGATGCTATAAAAAGGATGAGGAGGTGATTGAGGTGATCAATGGATGGGACAATACGCATAAGGGAAACGTGATTAACTCCAGATGCATAAAACAACACTTCAGTGCAAATTGGAGAATAGGTCCCCCAATGCATAAAAGCGTCTTACTTACAATAACTTCTTCTTGTATTCTCCCTCTGACACCTCCTCCACACTTGCCTCTGGCAGGTCACCTGTATCTGCAGACAGCTACAAGAACACTTCAGCTTTATGACATTGAATTCCTCGACAATGTTTGTTACAGTGCTATGCTGGCGTACTTTAAGTTTTTTGTCCAGGTATGCAGGTGACACCCAGCCTTGGCGGGATGGCGTCGTCTTGGTAGGTTTGGTCCGTACCAACCACTTGAGTGGGTGGGCCGAGTCCAAAACTTCCACATACTGTCCCTCCTTCAGGGAAATAGACTCTTTGCTTGCCACGACGGGATCATAGTTGGCCGTTGCCACGTAGATATCAAACATCTGTACACGTACAGTCACCATCTTTTAGCACTTCAGTTTAAAAAATGTACAATTTTGGAGCTATATGTCAGTTTCATACCTCTCCCCTAGCATCGCCTTCATCAGACTCAGACGAGGAGTCTGCCACGAGGGAGGGGGGACGAGAGCGGCCATGATGAGGTGATGGCGAAGGGGTCTTGGTCTCCTCGTCGCTGTCAGCACCTGGCACTCGCAGTGAAGCTGGGGCGGCAAAAAAATTAAAATACAAGTCACTTGTGTCATTGAATCATATTTTTGGATGTGTTAGCATCAGAGTATGGGGGCAAATGCAAACTGACTTGCTACGTAACACCAACAGGTGAATCACCACAAGAATATACAGTCCGGTATTGGCCTGAATATAAGATGACCCCACTTTTTCACTTTGGTCTCTGTGGTGTGGCTGCATCTCTCAATGTCAAGGAAGTGTGAGTGACAGTAAAAAAAGTTCTGCCCCACTTGTGGAGGAGTCAGTTGGTGCCAGGTACTGGTATGCATGTATAAATCTCTAGAGGCTGAAAAAAGACAACCTTTTTCTCACTTTTTTCTATGAAATAAAATATTACATATAGTCTTACATTTTGGTAAGTATGTTATAGAGTACGTAAGAAGAAATTACAATCACTAACCATGTTTGATAATTAAACTAAATATAAACTTGAGCCACCTCACAATAAGGCAGTCAAATTTGTAATCCAAAAAATTATAAATATATGTAATAAAATAATATAAAATTTTACTGCTATACTATGACAGCGTATTAGGGACACATAAAAAAAACACTTTTGAGTTTGAGATTAAAAGTCATAATATTATGAGTTTTAAAGTTGTAAATTTACGAGATTTAAAGTTTTAAATTTACGAGATTGAAAGTTGTAATTTTACTTTTTTTCAGTAATTTTTTCAGATGTCAGGGGTACACGACTACGAAAAGTTTGAGAACTACTGTTCTAAACAAATTAAAAAACAAAGATAAACAATAGGTACGGTAGACATTCTCAATACTCACTAACGTAATTCTAAGAAGTACAATTTGATGCATTTAAGTATGTACGGAAATCCCAGAAAACACATGTACAGTACTGTACAATCAAAACATAAAACTTAAACAATGTGGTGTCTTTGAACGCCACCCCTCATTACTCATAACGCGGTTCAAGTGTGATTCAAATGATCTGCTACTATTAAAGACACGGTTAGGTAGGCAAATACATTTGCAGACATATGTGGTGTCATGTAGCTCGATTTAAAATCTTCAGTTCATTTGGAGCTGTTAATAATACGTCCATGCATATATAATTGTGTATGTCCTTTCATAAAATGCAGTAAACTTGCCATATTTGATACATGATGATTGATCATGATTAATTAATTAGAAAACTGTGATTAATTAGATCACATTTATAGTACAGGCCAAAAATTTGGAAACACCTTCACAATCACTTGGGGACACAATCAAATTTTTGCAATTTTACGCACTGACTGACCATCATTTCTTATAGTAATGATGGCCACACATTTCTCTTTACTTAGCTGATAGGTTCTTGCCATTATATGAATTCTACCTGTGTGTCAACCTGACTTCTGCACAACACAACTGATGGTCCCAACCCCATTATTAAGGCAATAAATTCCACTAAGTAAAGTAACTCTGACAAGGCCCAAACAAGGGAAAAAACATTTCAGGTGACTACCTCGTGTAGCTCATTGGGAGAACATCAAGGATTCGCAGCGCTATCAAAAAAAGCAAAGGGTGGCTACATTCGAGGACTCTAAAATATAAGACATATTTAGAGTTATTTCACACTTTTTTGTTAAGTACATAATTGTACATGTGTTCATTTACAGTTTTGATGCGTTTATTCAGAATCTACAATGTAAATACTTTGAATAAGAAGGTGTGTCCAAACTTGTGGACTACACATACATACTAGGGCTGTCAAAGTTAAGGTGTTGATAACACATTGACAGGCTGTTCCTTTACTAAGTCACTATTTTTCTTTGACATGAATGGATGAATTAATGAATGTAATTAACATTAGCATTAGCAGTGCTAGCATTAGCAGTGCTAGCATTAGCAGTGCTAGCATTAGCAGTGCTAGCATTAGCAGTGCTAGCATTAGCAGTGCTTGCATTAGCAGTGCTTGCATTAGCAGCGCACTAGCTAGTCACGGGGAAAGATTTTCAACACATCAGCAAAACATACGTACATTACAGCGGTCTGATTTATCCTAATTTTTATGTATTGTGTGAAACTCCGACAGGAACAACATCAAATTAAAAGCACAAAATGAATACAGAGCCACCATACACCAGTACGAGACTGGAGTGTCACACAATGCAAATATACACATTAGCACTCAATAAGGTCATCAACTCTTACATGTATGCATTCCCACATAGTGTCAGCCAGCATTTGGAACCATATAATAGGTGAAACAAAAAGTGGGAAATGACAGTATAGTATTTATCTTCACTGCGTGCGATGCGTTCAAGGACCATCAAACAATTAGAACAAATTGCAGCTTGCATAAAACATACACAAACGGTGGGATTTTTAACTGTATATCATTTATTGGATTAAAAAAACGACCCATATTTCTAAAATTGATATCCCTTAACATAAAATGTATTGTACATGTTGTTGTAGTTGTGTGTCAAATAATTTACCACAAATAGATCCCGACTTGTAGGAAATCAAATCTAATTTCTATCTGTGATTAAGTGCAATTAATCATGAGTTATCTACAAACAAAATGCTATTAATCTCGATTATATATTTTAATTGACAGCCCTAATACGTTTAAGAATGAATTATAATAAATACAAAGAAAATACCAAAGGAAAAAAGTCAGTATAATGTACTTCACTAATAGTTTTCTAAAGTTAAAAAGTTTAATAGTTAAGTCAGTATCCTATAATAGGTTGCACTGTGCACTGTATAGTATTAGTAATAGACAATGACCAGTACAAGTTATTAACAATACAACAACAAAAAAGATGCCGAGTTGAGGGGAATAGTGTGGTTATAGCCTAGAGAACACTAAGTGCATCAATAAAAAGTAAGATGTAATTTTTATTACAAGTCATCACCGCTTCATCGATAATCAAATGAACAAAT
This sequence comes from Oostethus manadensis, assembly GCA_024372805.1. Classification (NCBI taxonomy): domain Eukaryota; kingdom Metazoa; phylum Chordata; class Actinopteri; order Syngnathiformes; family Syngnathidae; genus Oostethus; species Oostethus manadensis. The sequence goes on along the minus strand of QODF01000132.1, from coordinate 2,498,261 downwards.
GAATGCATGTGAAATACATACTGTTGGTTTTGGGCCAAGATTTCATCCACTGGAGCACTTCCTGATTCTGTATGCTGTCTGAATAACAAATTGATGGATTGGATGAGCATTTTATGTGCTGTGTTACCAAACTGATGGCTGACTACATAGTAAGCGGTGATGTATGGATGAAGCAATATAGGCTTGTAAGTTTAAAACATGTGCAGTTTGTGTTCACAGCAGAAGCAATAACAATGAACATTTCTTTATCTTTACTGTCATTTTCATTGCTCAAGAATTGAAGATTTGCAATTCTTGATTTGACCACATGGATTTACTTTAATACAGAACACAGTTTTTAATGACTGGCTCATAACAAAGGTTCAGTTTCACACGTGCAAGACATGACAACAAATATAACGACTAAACAACAGGAAATGTGAATATATTACTACTACTAATACTATATTTCTGTGCCTTGTTTGTGTTGCTGTCATACTACAGCAGCATAGAGAGAATGGTCAGTGACAAACAAACCTACCGTGGGTGATCTTGGCTGATACCATTTCAGTAATCTGGGAGGTGAGTTTCATGAGGAATTCCTCTGAGCCCACCTCTCCTAGATAGGAAATTTTACTCTCTTGAGACAGTACATAAAGACAAAAACACTTTTAGTTATAAAGTACTGACAGGAATACTACAAAAACCCAACAGCTATGTATCACCTTTTCCCTTGTTTGCATCCTCCTCTGGTGGACTGACAGTAATCCCAAGACCTCTTATAAATGGAACAGAATTAAATGTTACCATCTTCAGTAAATGCTCTGATTATTAAAACAAAAGACATTAAGAGATGTGGTTGCAGAAAACCACTTTAGTATTAACACTAGTATTTGTATTAACACTAACTCAGCACTTTACCCATGGTTTTTGTTTGTTGTTGCTGTGCAATATACTTGTTAATAAATGGCCACGTGGTCAAAGAGAGATGATTTTTTCTTTCCGCATTCTCCATCCATCCAACCATTTTCTATGCCGCATATCCTCATTAGGGTCGCGGTATGCTGAAATCTTTCCGCATTCTCAAATCATTATTGGAGTTACAAAATCAAGTAATCAAATTTGGAAATTATCTCTCTGTATCGCCAGTTTCCAATTAAAGCTCTTTCCTCTTTGTGGATTAGGTGAATAAAGGCCCAGGCTTTAATTGAAACATTTACATTGTATGCCATTGCTATGACATTAATAAATAAACTTACTCTGAAGGTTTGCTTTCTTTCTTTTGTGGTGGAGCTGAGAAAAGGGGACAAAATATACATAATTCAACCACAAATCATGACCTCAATAAACAACAAAAAGTAACAGCCATTAGTAAAAAAAAGTGTATGATTTAGATGAGTTGTTTCTTACTGTCATCCACCTCAAGGTGGGCGGTACAGATGGACTGTCCTGCCTTATTTGTGGCAATGCATGTATAGGCACCAGTGTACTCTGTTCCCACATCCATTAAGATGAGGCTATGCTGTCGTCCAGAGCTTGCTATTTTGTATCCCTTGGTGTCAGGCTTGATCCACAGCACGTCTTCCATCGACTCCTCCTTTAGCCAAGAGACCATTGGAGTGGGAGACCCTAAAACAATATACAACGGTGTTAAAATGATATACTTTCCAGCATTTTTAAAGATATGTTTGGTGTCCAAACCTTCCACTTTGACAGATAATGTGATGCTGGCTCCTTGTTTTACTTTTCTGTTGCTGAACCTTTCCAGGAAACGTGGTGGCACCAATGACTCCCTGGAGTCTATTAGAAACAAAGTGCTCAATCCTAATCACATCAAAACCGTATGTTATGTTCAAAAGGATCTCAAATTACCTTTCTGATCTTGTGGTAGGATCTCCCCTGGATCTGTAAAAAGTGAAGAAAAGTTCTTGAATTAATCTGCATTGCATCATGTTTGTGAGGTGACATATTCTAGCATACACACTCAGAACAATGAGTCGGGCAGAGGAGTAAGCAGAACCAGCCGCGTTACTGATATAAGCAGAGTACTCCCCCATGTCCTCCTTCTTTACTTCCAGGATCTCCAAGGCATGACTGTCTTGCTGCACTAACAATGAAACCCTTTCCGAAGCACGGAGGGGGTGGCCATCTTTGAACCAGTAAACCCTTGGTTTGGGGAAACCTAGAAACAAAAACAATGTGCAATAATTTTGGTAACTTTTGGTGGCAATTTTACAAAATGTATACCTTTTACTCTAAGCCCCATCCTAGCCATTGGTGAACCTGGACTGGCATGAACATCATGAAGTTCCTCCACAACTTGTGGCAGCTGATCATCCTCTGTTAAAGACTCAAATGTCTCAGTCTCCCTGGAAGGAAAAGTGAGAACATTGCATTACTTATAAATGCATTTTAATGTATACCTGTGTGATTAAAGCCACTTCACCTGGACAGATAGCCCTTGGCACTGATGTAGGAGGATGTTTCAGTTGCGGCATCAGCGGCAGTGTCATAATCGGAGCTGCAAGACGCTGATGAAGAGTATGATCAGTTACTATTACTGGACTTACGAGTATATGCAGACAGATGTGCATTAGCATCCTTTGGCGGTCAAAGCCCATCATTACCAAAAACTAATCAGAATTTATCTTTTTTTGTCATTCAAAAATATTTCAATATAGAAATGTAACCTTTGTTCTGATTAACTTAGTAGGATAACCCAACAAACAACTTCCAAAATATACTTTTAAGAGTGTCTCTATGTTTCCAGACCGCAAATATGATACGGCCCACGTGATTGACCAATTACCAAGAAAAGCTACATATATAAGCCCATGAGTAGTAACTTTCTGTTGGTTGTCACTACTTACAAACATATGTAGAATCAACTTTTGTATGTGCTAACAAACAAACTTACTGTCAACCCTGAGCTCAGCCCTAGTGGCTGCAATACCGCTGCTGTTTTCTGCTGTACAGCGATAGACGCCCATGTCGGTGGGAAGCACAGCAGTAATGATAAGCTGATGGCAGCCCTCTTGGTCCTCATTAATCATGTAATGGTCGTTCTCCTCCAGCTGTTTGCCGTCTTTGTACCAGCGGACAGTGGGGGAGGGTTTGCCGATCACCACGCAGTCAAAGCTGACCGGGTAGCCGTCTGGGACGTCTTGATTTTGTAACTCTGTCAAGAATACTGGGGCAGCTAAGGAACAGGACAGAACCCATTAAATGTGTTAGATTAAAATGTGTTTAATAATCTTATCAAACCTTATCAAAGTTTTTTCTTTATTTGGAAAGTTTATTATATATATATATTTATTCTATTATAATTTATTAGACATTGGATTAGTTTTACCATCTTCTGACTTTCTTACCAGGCGCTCCAGACAGGAATGCAGGAGGCTGTTTTTCTTGTGTAGGCGTTTCCGTTCCATCTTGAGTATATCCCAACTTCCTAATCCGTAGCTCTACTTTGAGATGCCCGGCCTCAAGGATGGTGGTCTCCACGGGAACTCCATGAATCGTAAACATCTCCTGGAACCTCTTTGAAGCCACCTCCGCCTCTGTGTGTGTGTCGAAGCAGATATAAATGTAAGTGTCGTCCTCTCGGTATGAGTGAGGATCCGGATGTTTCAGATCCCCTTCATCCGCGCTGACAAAAGGCTCTTCCTCCACATCTGGGGGGAGTCGTGTGCGAAAGAGGCGGCAGAGACGTCTGCTGGCCTGCCTCAGTGATTCATCCATCTCGCTGCCCGATGAGCTGTCAGGCTCGCTATCAGCACTGTAGCCCACCATGAGTGGACGCCGCCCGGATAATTCCTTCATAGTTCCCACTGTCACCTTTCCACTGTGAGAAATGACACCAAACTTGTTGGTGACCTCGCATGTGTACACCCCTGTGTCCTTTGTGGTGATGGCGGTGATGACGAGAGAACATGTGCCGTCATTGTAGATATCAATATGGTGGTGCTTGCCGTCAGACAGTGGTTCTCCATCTTTCAGCCAGCTTACTCTATCAGGTCTACCTTCTGCCACACACTCCAGGTGGATGGTGCCATTAGGTTCTTTGGTCTGGTCTTTGAATACCTCCTTGAAGACAGGTCGCATGTCCTTGCGAGCCTTGTAGCCCTTGAAGGCAGCTTGGATCTTAATGGCAGCATCTCTGAGCTCAGGCTCGTCTTCCTTGCTGATCTCCATGATGTCAGTGTTCTCTGCTGACTCCTCCTTTGTTTCAATATGGTGTGTCATTGTTGACGTTTTGACTTCAGACCTCTGATCAACCATCTGGAAGTGTTTGAAGAACCTTGCAGTGGCCTCCTCCTCCTCAGAGGTCACTGTGATGGCCTGTAGCTGGCTGTTTCTTTTAAGGTAGGATACAATTGAAGATCCAGAAACAGACTCATCCTCAGACTGCTTCTTGACCAGCTCTTTCTCTGCTGCCTTTACTTTTTCTTTCTGTTGTGTTTTTTTTTGGGCTTCTTTTCTATCATCCTCTGGTTGTTCCGTGATGGAGTCAAGAGTAGGCTCTCGACTCATGCGTCTTTTCTTTGCCGAGGCCTCCCACAGTTCATGAAGGTCCCCTTCTTCGGCAGCCTCTGGAGGCAGACTGGGCTGTCCTAGTTGCTCCGTCTTAATTTCTGTTACCTCTGTTTCTATAAACACAGGTAGAGTTTTGAATAAAACAAAGTTTTTGTGCATATTTTGTTACCTTAAAGATTCATTGTTATGCAAAACTGACTTTTTAATGATTAACAGTAATGTGTGTCCCTAGACTGTTTATGAGCACCAAACGACAAGCAAAATCAAACATCTCTCTTTTGTGTTTGCTTCACTTTTGAGAGAAGAGGCGCTCACATGGTCTCTATTTAAATTCTGGGTTTTTATGATGTTATGTAGGAATGATATCAACTCTCACTCTCTCCTTTCTACAGTAGGTGGGCCCACCCCATGTATATCCCCAATACTTCATCACTTTGCAAAAAATAGCACGCTTCGCTACACATCTTAAAATAAAGCCAACTAGCAGTCAGTTAGCTACAGAGTTGCAATACTCATAACATTATACCAATTGAAGTGCTAAACTGTGCATTTGCTCACCAAGCTGCACAGTCAGAGGAAGCTCAACCGGCTCCCCTGTGCCGACTCGGTTGATGGCTGCCACCCGAAATCTGTAGCCACTACCCGGGATAAGATTCTCCACCACAAACTCAGTGTTGCACACGGGGACAGAATGACAAGGAAGCCAGAGTGAGCTGTCCGCCAGTCTCATCTCCACCTTGTATCCCAGAATGGGACTGCCTCCGTCATGCAGAGGAGTGAACCATGAAAGGGTGATAGACTGTTTGGTCTTACTGAAGACCTCTGGGTCCTCTGGGGGGTCGGGTACAGCTGCGGGCAAGAAAGCCACAGGAGTTAAAACAGAGACAACCACAAAGAATGCACAGTCTGTTCTTTTTCCCATCCACCCCCAGAGACGCTGAGCGTCCGATGGGCGGGACAAAGACTAGTATCTATCCATTGACCGTCCAGTTTCATGCAGTGGAACAACCCATTTTACGCTTTGCCATCAAAGTCAGTAGACGCCCAGCGTCCAGCTGTGTACATAAAGCACCATTGGGATAAATGAAAAGGAGTTGCCTGTGATAAGTAGTTGATGCCGAACAAAAGAAGAAGGTATTGTAGCTCATATTTAGTCAGTGAAATGTACACACAGCAGTACATATTTCACCACTTTTTTGACATTTTAAAAAGAAAGCGATGCTTCCCTTGCAGTCTTTAGAGCAATTGCCACTGCTGTGCATGTATTTCACCATTACATCATCGGGAAATGAGCGGAAAGGAGACATAGTGTGAAGTTGTTCATTGCTGTGTGTGCATCATTTGGACAAATAATTAAGTTTGTGCATTAAGCGTATTTCTTCTTGAAGATTTAATTTATATAATTTAAATTAAATACGGCTCAGTGGTGAAAACGGGGATTCCCCTAGGCTTTGTCATTGGTATTTTTTGTATTGCAGGTTCTGCATTATAATGATTGATAAACTTTCCCCTTCAATTTGGTATTGAATTAACATGCAGATTTAGACCATAGCTATCGTGAGTGGACAAAAAGTGAAACTCAAATTCAAGCCATCAAAAAGATTCCGACAACAGCCTGGTATATAAAATATGTAGAATAATTACTTCAATTTCAGTGCTCATGTAAAAGTTAAAGTAAATGTGACCATTTACTTTACATGCACATTTTTGACCCAGAATCATTATACAATTAATTAACCAATTAATAATTTTCAATATTTCAAGTGAATTAAGATTTTTTTAAAAGAGATTTATTTTTTTTGTTGCACAGGAGTAGGGCGTACATGGCTTCAGATCGAATGTCTGAAGGGGTACACCAGTGTAAAAGGTTTGGGAACAACTGTTGTACGTGTCTTTCACAGGACACACTGTACGTATAAATATACATTGTGACAGTGATTTTCCAAAACAAAGACACAATGACTTAGAAATGCCTTACAGTGGTACAAAAACACTCCAAAGACTGTACTGTTTGGAATTTAATCAACATTTTACATAAAACATGCTTCAAAAGTCGAAAAACTATTTAGCTGGTATTGTTCTTTGTTATGACAGAGTACTTTGATGATTTTACATAGTTCTATGTTTAATTATTAACTTTAAAATATTACTTTGTATTGTTTTTATTGGCTTGGTTATAATTTAAAGAATTCTAAAAAAATAAAACTTGGCTTGTACAACTAACACAGTAGTGTAACGATTATTTTCATAATCGAGTAATCTGTCGATTATTTTTTCGATTAATCGGATTTTTAAAAAGACATTTTTAATTTTCCCTTCTTTGCAGTAAACCTTTTAAGAATGTCTTAATCTTTACAAACACAAAACTATTTTGTACACGTTTTTTGGTTCTAGGATTCACATTTGTGTCGCATGAAGTCAACCAACTTGTGGCACCTTTCAGCTGCTATTCCACTCCAAGATTCTTTAACAACATTCCACAATTCATTCATATTTCTTGGTTTTGCTTCAGAAACAGCATTTTTGATGTCACCCCATAAGTTCTCGATTTAATTAAGGTCCGGGTATTGGACTGGCCACTCCATGACATACTGTAACAACATAACAAGATTTTGCTGGTTCCTCAGGCTTTTAAAGAGAAATGCATGTTCAACAAGTGCTGGTTTCATCCTTAAATAGGGTTCACCTGATTCACACCTGTTTTTTCTATAAATTGATCAGTGATTGAATGCCGTACTGCTATTTTTTGAACACTCCATTTCAACTAATTCCTCAATTGCACAGCCTTAGGAGTGTGAATAACATGAATGCTGGGTCTTGTTTGTTTTCTGAGCATCTACTGCACCTACTGGAAACTTGCTTGCCATGTAGCAATAAAAATATACTAATAAATGTGATTATCTGGTTAGTTACATTGCACTGCTATTATTTTGAACACTACTATATATGATACATGATGTTGACAGCTTGACTCTGGAACACATTATTTCTATTTGTATTAATCTCCATGGAAAACATTAATGATGAAAAATGAGAAGCGTAAATAAACACATGCAAAGACTTACTAATTATGGAGAGCTTGGCCAGAGAAAGAGCATCTCGTGCTGCAAATGTAATTTCCTGTTGGGGCAACAGTGGTGCCTGCCTCATGATAAGGTGATATGAGCATCCCTCTGTCCTCATGATCCACAGGTCACCATGCTTCAACTCCACTCCGTTGGCGTACCAATAAACTTCTGCTGGAGGTACGGGTTCGGTCAGCTCCACACAAAACTCCACTCTCTCTCCAACTGTGGCTATTTTGTCCTCAAGACTCTTCACCACACCTAGCTGCCAGCCTCTGACAGACAATTGAGCAGAAGTGGACGCAGTGCCTGCTTTGAAGGTAATGGTGCAGCTGTCACTAATACGCAGCTCTTTGAGTAAGAGTAGGTGACGACGGCCGCTCTCGAAAGACACAATCTCAGCATTGGGGGATTCCTTTACTGGTTTGCCATCAAGAAGCCACTGGCAATCTTTGTTCTCTGGCCGAGACAAGGCACATTCAAAGAGTGCTTCTCCTCCGTCAAAGGTTTCGGCGTTCTCCAGGCCCTGGACTATATCAATGGGTTTGGCTAGGGGATGAAAAAAGAGGAGAGAATGATTAAAAATTTTTTTTTTTTTGGGTTTTTTTTTTTAAAATTTCAACAGATTAGTTCATAGCGCCACTGGTAGGAGGGAGTAGAGGAGGCTCCCTGAAGGCGGGTGGTGCTCTTTCCATGTGGAGGAGAGCTCACCTTCCACATGAAGTGAAGCAACCACACGAGTCCCCTCTGCCTCACAGGAGTATGTCCCCCTATCTCCGGCAGACACGCGGCTAAAGTACAAGCGAGTCACTGTCCAGTCCTGCTCCACTACCACCCTGCGGCCATCAGGCTGCAATGGCTGCCCGTCTTTCTTCCACTCTGCCTTGACCGGTCTCGAGAACTGGCAGATGAACTCAGCCGGCTGGTTTTCGACCACCCTGAGGTCCTCCATGTCGTTCACCACTTCGACTGTGGGATCTGAGGTTGAGGTCAGGGGTCACAGGGTCAGGGCTCTGCTATGAGGTTTATAGTGAATGTGCAGCACATGCCGAATGAGGGCTTTGTAACCTCCAAACATTTTCACGTAAGTAAAATTAATGAAGGATTGACTTGACCAATTGGAAAATTGTATATTAAAGGTCCCGTATCAAGCAAAATTGACTTAATATATATTTAATAACGTTGTAACATTAATATGTGCCCTTAAAGCCAGTTTATTAACACCAAACGTGATAAAGATGTACAGTATTGTATCCCTTCAGGTTTATTGACATCATGAAAAAAACACTCCTTCATAACATGAAACTGCCTCTGTTCCGGCCCTATCAAGATGACCCCACTCCATATACACACCCACTACTTCATAGAGGACAGTGTTGTTTTACAAATTTGATTCGTTATGCATCTTAAAATAAGGCCTGGAGCTCTGACAGGTTTTTTGTTTTTCTTCAGTGACTAGGCTTATTTCAAGTCGTTGAAAATAGTATAATATGGGACCTTTAAAAAAGAAGTGTAAGTGTGTTTTAGGGGGTCAAAAAGCCCAAAATGCCCAAGTTGAAAACGCCATTTATGCTGGTAGACAATGACAAAGGAGGCCATTAGAGGATAGCATTTCTGCACTCAATGGATGGGTAAAAATGTTAGCAGATTGTTGAAATGATAACAGAGGTGAGACTAGAGGTGAGAGATGAGTAGTGGAACGGATGAATGGGTGGAGCAGTAGGTGACTGTTCATTCTGTTTTGTTATTGGTTCACTTCTTATATCAATTAAACTTGAACAAATTCACTATATGACCAAAATAGGTAAAAAATTAAAATGGTCATTGTGAATTAGAGATGCATGTTTAATATATGTATACACATGACAACACTTTATTTTGTGTTTAATAAAATGCAAAGCAATGTTGCGCATGCATGCTAAAGCGTTCACAACATCAATGTGCACACAGTGGAACCTCCAAAGTCTAACACACAATCTTGTTCACGACGCAATAATTATTATGTAGAGTTGATTAATTGATTCCAGGTTCAAACTTGCAGTAATCATAGGACCTTTTACTACAGTACACAGGTATAAAACTACATAATAAAACTAGAGTAAAGTAAAACTATGCAGCCTTATAAGACACCTAAAATTAAACATAATGGATTAGTAACGGGAAGCTAGACTGCGATACACTGGCGATGTATATGTATTGTAGAAATTAATATAGGGATATAATTTTCTGTTGTGTTACTGTATATGTATTTTTTTTTCCGAACCTGACCGGAAAAAAAAAACTGTATTTATATTGCTTATATTGGACAGAGTAGCTATACTCTTTCCTATATAATATATATGCACTATTTACTAAACTCTATGCCACAATAGGTTCTGCAACATTTAAACTTGTCTTCATAATATTGCAACTCGGTTGTGTATTAGTATATGCCACAGGCCGTTTAAAAATGTGGCATTGGCCGCATACACCCCTCGGACCACACTTTGGATGCTTACTGAGCTGAAGTATCACAGGATTTACTTACTGTATGTCAAACATGATTAAACTTTTTTTTAACCTTTGAGGCATATTTTTCCACAAACTTTTTGCTGAAGTGGCAGGTTTTCATGACATCATGAAGGAAAAACGTCCTCCTTTCTCGTGGACACAACCTGCCACTAGCTAGATAAAAAAGACCCATGTATATGTCCCTCACTTCACAGAAGACCGCTTTGTAAAAAAATAAATAAAAGCAGGCTTACTTCACATCCTAAACTAAAGTTGGGTGCTAAGCCAACTATCAGTTAGTTACCTGCAGACACGGAAGCTATGAGATCATTTAGTTTTTCTTCATCTAAGAGCTGCACCAAGCATGATGTTTCTGATCAAATGTGACTGTAAAGTTAGCACTGTAGCTCACATAGCTTTTACTATCATTCCACACTCCTTAATGTTATTGTTTGATTTTTGGGGAGGTAGATTTTGGAGGCCCCATTGCAGTTTGAGTACATCTATCACAGAACAAACTCCAGCAGGAAACAATACCTTCTTTATGTATTTTTTAATGCACCCATTTAATTTACTTTTTTAAAGTGATCATTTTATGTATTTATAATTTCTGCAGGGTGTAAAAAGATGTGACTGAGTCTGTCACGTTCATATCCAGTGATACCTTTGACAAGTAGCTTGGCCGCTGATGTTAAACTGCCAGCTTTAAACATGACAGTCCCAGAGTCATCTGTGGCCAAGTTCTTAAAGGTGAGCGTATGGATGTGGCCCTCGTTCAGCCCTATCTCGCTATTGGGGCTGTTCTTCAGCAAAGTGCCGTCCAGCCACCACTGCACCTTGCCGGGCGCCTGACCAGACAACTGGCAAGAGAAGGTTGCCCATTCCCCAACGAAAACGTCGACAGCTTTAAGACCGGACACAATGTAGACCTCTAACACTGTCAAGTAAAAATACAGATTTGCCTGAGCCTCTACATTTCACACTATCAGCATCATATCAACCATCATTTCAAAATGTAAAGGAGACCCACTCAGAAAAAAAATCACTCTACCATGACTATAATAAAGCTTTCCTTAAAGCTTCAATGTAACAAAATGTTACCTTGCACTGCCACAGAAGCGGTGGTAAGCTGATCACCCGCGTCACAGGTGTAGTAACCGCTGTCTTCCGGATCCAGGTTGTGTATACAGAGCTCTTGAATGCACCCCTCCTGCCAGATCTCATACTTCTTACCAGGCGTGAGGACCATGCCACCTTTCCTCCACTCCACGCGAACACCCGGCCTCGACAGCTCACAGTGGAGGGTGACATTGTCACCCGCGACAGCTTGCTGATTCTTCAACTCCTTCTTGAAGAATACTGAGGCAGCTGGTAGGAATTTAAAAAAGAGAGTTAGGAATTAATTGAGCTGCAAATCTACTTTAAATAATCTGTACCTTCCACAGTGACAGTAACATCACACTGAGCATCTCCAGTGTCGCAGCTGTATGTTCCAGCATCCTCTGGCACAACGCTGTGGATTCGAAGCTGCTGGAAAGTGCCGTTCTTTTTTAGGTCATACTTCAGACCGGCTTTGATGATCATGTTGTTTCTCTTCCAGGTAACGGTGGCCTTGGACTCAGAGATGGTGCAGGACAGAGTGACCGTTTCCCCCTCTAAGGCTGCAGTGTTATGAGGCTTCTCTAGGATTAGCACTGAAAATATGGTAAAATGTAAATGTAAATAATCAAGGCATTTGTATTTTTTCCAACATTAACAGATATGACACTTATAATCAGGCATCACTTTATTGATAATATAATACAGCTAGAAATACATGGTGTCATTTATTTGTGTAAACCTCAAAAAAGACGATAAGTGGAGATAAATTATCTGTTATTTACAAGACTCATTTTAAACTTAAACTAAAATAAAGTGGAAAAGAAAACGTAGCTCTACAACCAATGTTGTAATAGCGGCAAATAACAACTCAGCCAGCAATAATACAGCTTATTACTTCATTGTAAACAACAGTACGACAAGTATATCACCTTGAGTTTCACACCAACTGCTGTGTAGCGCAACTGACATTTAAAGCACATGCAGAGGTTGATGAAGCTGCTGGATGCTGACCACTCATCCATCCATCCATTTTCTTCCGCTTATCCGGGTCCGGGTCGCAGGGGGAGCAGCTTCAGTAGGGAAGTCCAGACTTCCCGGTCCCCAGCGACCTCTTCCAGCTCCTCCGGGAGGACACCAAGGCGTTCCTAGGCCAGCTGTGAGACATAGTCCCTCCAGCGTGTCCTAGGTCTTCCCGGGGGCCTTCTCCCGACTGGGCATGCCTGAAACACCTCACCAGGGAGGCGCCCGGGAGGCATCCGGACTAGATGCCCGAGCCACCTGAACTGGCTCCTCTCGATGTGAAGGAACAGCGGCTCTACTCTGAGCTCCTCCCGGATGGCCGAGCTCCTCACCCTATCTCTTAGGGTGAGTCCAGCCACCCTACAGAGGAAACTCATTTTCGCCGCTTGTATCCGCGATCTCATTCTTTCGGTCATGACCCATAACTCATGACCATAGGTGAGGGTGGGAACGTAGATCAATCGGTAAACAGAGAGCTTTGCCTTCCGGCTCAGCTCTTTCTTCACCACAACGGTCCGGTGCAGCGCCCGCATTACTGCAGTTGCTGCACCGATCCGTCTGTCGATCTCACGCTCCAACCTTCCCTCACTCGTGAACAAGAACCCGAGATACTTGAAATCCTCCACCTGAGGCAAGACCTCACTCCCAACCTGGAGGGTACAGTCCACCCGTTTCCGACTGAAAACTCACCACCTTATCGCGGTGGAGGGGTTTGAGTGCCCGAGTGATCCTAGGAGCTATGTTGTCGGGGACTTTATGCCCCTGGTAGGGTCTCCCAAGGCAAACAGGTTCTAGGTGACGGGCCAGACTAAGAGTGATTCAGAAGACACCTATGACGAACAACAAGAGGAGTGACCGCACCTCGCCCGGACGTGGGATACCGGGGCCTCACCCTGGAGCCAGGCCTGGGGGAGGGGCTCGCAGGCGAGCGCCGGGTGGCAAGGTCTTCACCCGTGGGGCCTGGCCGGGCCTAGCCCGAAGAAGCCACACGGGAACTCCCCCCCCGCAGACCCACCACCTGCAGGGGCAAGCATAAGGGTCCGGTGCTTTGTGATTTGGGCAGTGGTCGAGGGCGGGTGTCCGGGCGACCTGGTCTTCGGCGGCCAAATCTGGCTGACCACTCATGATACTTGCAAATGCAGCTACTGCCATCTTATGGAGTTATACATAAAAGTACATCAGGAGGTTGTCTACAGCCACAGTTGTTAACACCAATGTTCTTTGACCCAAACCTAATTACAGGCTCTGGTGGTTATTTATTAATTGAATAGAGACATAAAATTGACTCAAAACTGTTCTGTCCGTTACCTTTGGGTTTTTCTTCCACCAGCAGACAAGCTACACTCTTTTCCTGACCCACCACAAAGGCGACGTCCCCTGATTCCTCCGTGGTGACCATCTTGAGGACTAAGCGGTGCACTCTGCCGTCAATGCTCATTTGGTTCAGGTCGTTATTCTGCAGGTGGTTGTCTCCAAGCCACCATTCCGCATTTGTCACACCAGGGTGAGACAGCTCCACTTCAAAGACGGCATCCTGCCCGGTTTGCACAGTAATATCGCGCAGTTCCCGCATAATGCGCACGATTTCTGAGGAAAATGTATAGTCAGTGACTAGTTAACTCACTGAGTATAGCATGTTTTACACTTAACTACCTTTCACGGTGACAGTAGCAGAACTTTTCTTGTCACCAGTGTCACAGCTATATTCTCCACTGTCCTCCAGTTTCAGCTTGTGAATGATAAGGGTGTGAGTGGCACCGCTGTGCTCTATGGTGTACTTATCGCCATTGGTGAGCAGAGTAGAGCCGTTCTGCCACGACACCTTGCGGTCGGGGCTGGTTGTCTCACAGGAAAGAGTGACTTCTTCTCCTTCTGTGCCCTCTTGACTGTCCAGGTTCTTCTTGAATAAAACAGTGGCAGCTGCCAAAAAAGACCAGTATCACTTGTGTCTGTCTTTAGGGTAGTCAGTGTATAGCTTGTGTATCCACTGAAAACAACTCAACACACAGCCATTATTGTCTAAATAGCGGGCAACACAAATGAGTAGCAAGATCATTGTGTCTTTCTCCAAAGTCAAGCATGGTGTTTTAGTGTTCTGTGATCTGGATGATCTGGATCTGCATGCGTGATGCTGGTACTGGGGAGCTGTGGTTCATTGAGGGAAACATGTATTCCAAGAAGTATTGTGACATCCAAATTTAATTTCTATAGTATGGTCCCTTGAGACAAAACGGTTGCTAAAATGTGAGTGGTGTACTCACTTATTACTTTACTTACCTTTGAAGTGTGAGGGAAAAACGAGAAAAGATCATTTAATTTTAATATTTGTTAATATAGTACAAAAACATGGGCCTACTGTCAATGGTCAAAAATAACTGTAATAGGCTGTGGCTACACCGTTTACTTTCAAGATGGAATACAGGGCTGGATGGAACCTAACACTGTAGTGACCAGAATATAAGGCATTTTTCTCAGATAAAAAGTTTGAAAAAACATATTGTCTTGTATTTTACATATATACAAGCTATACATGCAAACCAAACGGTGGTGCCCAATGACTTCCCCCAAGGCGAGTCAGAGCTTTTCATCCGATCACTCACACACATCAGTGCGAGAAATACAGGAACCTGCCTGAAAAAAATGTTTCAGGCTTAGTGTCAAGAAGTTATCAAACAACATTGGAGGAGTTATGATGCTAATTTTATGTTGATTGTAATCAATGAAGCAGATTCATCAAACTGCTCAGTAGGTACAAATTATAATTAATATATAAATAATTAATAATAACATTTTACTGATATTAAACACCTGATTTCAAATTTGGGGGTTTTGATTTTTGGTTTTTGAAAAATAGAAGTTGTCTTACATGCAGGTCAATATGGTAATATGGCATGTTAATAAGTTTGTTAAAGACAAAAGTAACCAATTTATCTCACAAATATATATTGATCAGCAGGACCTATAAGTAATTCACCTTGATAATGAAAGAGGAGGAGGAAGGATATGTTGATCCAAGAATGCTAACAAGGGTCCAAGTTTGAGATTACCCATCCAGCATGAGTAATATAGACAAGTGGAAAGAATTAATACTGTATTTCCTTACCTCTAACAGTAAGAGAGGCCGTAGAGGTTTGGTTGCCCACCGAGAACGTGACAGTGCCCGAGTCGGACACAGTGACGCCTCGAAGAGTGAGGCTGTGCACCCGGCCCTCCGTGTTAATAACGTTCATTTCATTATTCTGTAGCGGGACATCCTGCAGCTTCCACTGAGTCAACGGGGGGTCCTCATGTGACACCAGGCACTCAAAGCAGACGTCCTCGCCCTCACGTACAACACAGCTCTCCAAGAATTTCACTATTGACACGTCCGCTTCTGTTTGAGAGATGAATATACAGTGGTGTGAAAACTATTTGCCCCCTTCCTGACTTTTTATTCTTTTGCATGTTTGTCACACAAAATGTTCCTGATCATCAAA
The DNA here is from genome assembly GCA_024372805.1 of Oostethus manadensis. NCBI lineage: Eukaryota > Metazoa > Chordata > Actinopteri > Syngnathiformes > Syngnathidae > Oostethus > Oostethus manadensis. The sequence continues at coordinate 2,482,594 of QODF01000132.1, read as the reverse complement.
CACATTTCAATATTAGTCAAAGATAACACAAGTAAACACAAAATGCAGTTTTTAAATGAATGTTTTTATTATTTAGGAAGAAAAAATCCAAACCCACATAGCCCTGTGTGGAAAAAGTAATTGCCCCTGCACCTAATAACTGGTTGGGCCACCCTTAGCGGCAATACCTGCTTAAAACGTTTAGCTTGAGTTGACGAACAGATGGCCGGACATTCTCCTTTAGGATTTTTTGGTAGACAGTAGAATTCATGCTTCCATCTATCACAGCAAGCCTTCCAGGTCCTGAAGCAGCAAAACAACCCCAGACCATCACACTACCACCACCATATTTTACTTTTGTTATGATGTTCTTTTTATGGAATGCTGTGTTACTTTTACGCCAGATGTAACGGGACACGCACCTTCCAAAAAGTTCAACTTTTGTCTTGTCAGTCCACAAGATATTTTCCCAAAGGTCTTGGCAATCATCATTTTGTGTTCAATTATGTTCTTTGACTAATAGTTAACTTTTTTTTTTTTAGCAGAAACATTTACGTGTGACAAAAAGTCAGGAAGGGGGCAAATAGTTTTTCACACCACTGTATGTTTGAAGTTTGAGGTGAGCGAGTGTTTGGCAAATGTGTGTGAAGGAAAATCAAGGAAGGTGTGTTAATACAGGTGAACTTTCAAAGTTGAATGCACCAAAAGTCCTACAATTTAGAGTTCAACCAAGAATTTGTGGAAAAATATGCATCGAAAGTCAAATAAAACGAAATCGTTGGTGATGTTGCAGGGAACTTCATGCAATCTCTGGGGAAATAGTTAGGTCTCCAAGTGCATTTTGCTTTTCATCAGCTTTTTTGTAAGGCCAGCACAGAAGGGTACCAGTGACAGCAGAGAAAGAGTGTGTTGCTAACTATAGAACCAAAAATCCACATTGTTGTGACATAGTCGGTGGCTCTGTACAACAGGAGAAACACTATCAATGAAATATTGATTAATAAACGTTTATAAAATCCTTTCAAGCATATGGTAATGTAAATTACCAAGATTCATTCATTCATTTATTCATTTTCTATACCGCTTATCCTCTTTAGGGTCGCGGGTATGCTGGAGCCTATCCCAGTTGACTTTGGGCCTCCATTAATGTAAAATGTAAAACCTTATATCTATAAACATCACTAGCTGACTAGGCTATATTACCTCCCTCCTTTATGTGACTGTCAGGTGTCTTGAGTTAAATATTATTAAATATTACCTGCACAGTTAATAAAGTTTATATAATTGTGGAAGATGAAACCAATTAATTCATTTTATATTATTTCCAATGAGGAAACATTTTTTTGGCATTTGAATTACTTAAAAGTCAAGCAGCGTCACAGAACGCACTGTGTTCAACTCTGGAGGTTCCACTGCATTGTATTGTGAAAAAACACATTATATGAGATGAGATATGCATTCAAGCAGACAAAAAGGGGTCAGTTGTTCAAGGAAGCTGTAATCAGTCAAAGAGCCAGGAACACATGGGTGTGACAAGAAATTACATTTGAACATAACAAATGTAGTCCCAAAATAGGGATCAATAGATACAAGGTTGATGAATTCATGCTCAAGAGTGGACAAGGTGATTAGAAAAGTGTGAATCAAAGAGGAAAACTGAATTGTTCGTTAAAAAAAATGTTTTAGCGTTTCAAAGATAGACAAAGTGAGTAAAAGTCTGTGAAAGTGGAAAACTGTATTGTTCATGAGCAAAAAAGAGTGAAAGTGAGTGGAAATATATGAATAAAAAAAGTGAATCATTTGTGAATAGATGCATGACAAGAATGAAGTGAGTAGGAAGGGCATACATTTTTGAAAAACTCAATCATTTATGAAAAGATGCACGATAAGAAAGGCCTAGGTGAGTAGAAAGGTGTGAATCAACAAAGAGCACAGGGGACAGAAAACTCGCAAGAAAAACGCAGCCTACCGTGCACAGTGAGGATGGCCAAAGTCATGTCACTGCCTGTATCACAAGAATATTCTCCTGAATCGGCTCCCTGCACCTTATAAATGACGAGCTCTAGTAGAGTTCCTGCTTGTTTCAACTGATACTTGCTGCTAGATGCCAGCACCCTATTCCCATGTCTCCACATCACGCTAGCTCCAGCCTTGGTGGTCTCACAGCGGAAAACAGCACTCTCCCCTGACTGCCTCACCAGGTTCTGCAGCTGGCTTTTGAAAAGTACAGGTTGGGCTGCGGGGAAGGGAATCATATTTGTTGTGAGAACTGCTGCACAAAAAAAGAAAGTCAAGCTTAAGAGCAAGCATACCCTTCACAACTACGTGTGCTGTGCTTTGATGGAAACCAGCATCACAAGTGTAACATCCCGCATCATCTTTGTCTACATCGTGAATTACTAGTGTGACGGTGTTCGCTGTTTGTGTAATTTCATACTTGGAACACAGACAAAGGCCAAGTTCTCCTTTTCTCCACTCTACAGGAACACCAGGTTTAGAGAGCTCACACTGTAGAGTAACACTTTGGCCCTCATCAGCAGTTTGCTCTTCCAGATTTTTTGTAAAAGTGACTGGGAGAGCTAATGAATAGAAGAAAATAACCAGTAATTCATAAATGAATGTGAATGGGAATTGAGAAGAGATGGGGAATTGAAGAAAGAATGAAAAATGGGTTTTGGGTGGGCAGCTTGTTTCTGAGAGATGAATCCATCCTACCGTTGACTTTAAGGGAGGCGGAGCTTGTTGTGCCCTTCCAAGAACATGAGTACGTCCCTGTGTCACAAGGCCTCAAATCAAAGATGCGTAGCTCATAACTGTGTCCACTTTGTATCATCTGGTATTTTTCTCCAAAACTCAGCATTTGAGTTTCCTTCCTCCATTCGACAGGAAGTTCGAGTTTAGAAAGCTGACAGATCAGAGTAGCGCAACATCCCTCATCAGCCTCTTGGCTTTCCATTTCTTGAAGCAACGTGATTGGAAGCTCTGGAGACCAGAACATGGGTCACATGAGAGGATGATGGTCACTGCTTTTAACTTGGGCATATAATGAAGACAAAAGTTTATGTGAACTTACCCGACATAAGGTATGGTTATGATATAGTATGGTTAACTGTATGATCATATCACAAATACAGTATAAGAATTTCTCCTTATTGTCTTTATCAAACACAGGACAGCTCAGTGGTATTCACAAACTTCAGCTAAAGCTTATAAAATACATTCCTAGAAGACCACCTGAAGCAACAAGACAACAAAAGTGTGCTGCATTGGAGAGAGTACACGATAACTGAATCAACTTGAGCAAAAAGGACCTGCCTTTCAAATCAAATCAAAGTAGTAGTAGTAGTTTTATTCGGCCATTTCAAATAAAATGTACACCATTAAATACATGTACACGTACATAATAATCCTCTCATGACCGAAATGGTTTAGGCTGAAGTAACAGATACTTATTACGCCTGACCCTATTTAAACTATAAGGAAATCCCAAGATAATACAACGTATCAACAGACATTTGCAATTTTACAATGTACAAACTAATATATGTAGAAAAACAAGACAGCAGCGAAAAAAGAAAAATAAATAAGTAAAACAATAATGTGCATGGCTCATTCAGAACCTCTATAACTTTCAAAAAGTAATCTTTTATACATACTTTTAAAAGCTACAATTGTTTTGGATCTTTTTAATGCATCATCGAGGTTGTTCCGTATACAAACCCTCTCTAACAGAAATACAATTCAATTTTTTATTTGTTTTGGTTTTTAGTTTTTTTTTTAATATACCTGTTCTTCTGAGGCAGTATTGACTCTCTCTAAGTTTAAATAAAGTTTGTAGACATGGCGGAAGCAGGTGCTTAGATGCCTTATACATCACAGAGGCTGTACTCAAGTCAACCAGATCAAAACATTGTACAAGTTTTAGCTCAGTAAAAATTGGATTTGTTGGCGCACAATAGTCTACTTGCTTAATTCTAACAGCTTTCTTTTGAAGTAGAAAAATATCATTTAAATTTGATTTATAAGTGTTTCCCCATATTTCTACACAGTAGCTCAAATATGGAAGACATAAACTATTATATAAAATATAGCGAGAACTTTGGTTCGAAAATCTTTTCGTTTTACTCATAATAGCGACAATTTTGGCTAACTTATTCCGAAGTATATTAATGTGCACTTTCCAATTTAAATGTTCGTCAATACTAATACCTAAAAATTTTGTAACAGCCACCCTTTAAATTTTAAAATTATTTAATTTTATATTTACTGCGCTGTCAATTTTTCTGTTGCCAAAAATGATGTATTTGGTTTTATTCAGATTGACAGAAAGTTTATTAACGTCAAACCAATATTTGATTTTTCATTTTCTACAATGCGCAAAAGTAGTGGAATGTCCTTCCCAGAGCAATACAGACTAATGTCGTCAGCAAAAAGAATACAGCTCATTTCATCCATTACCTCACAGACATCATTAATATACATAATAAATAACTTGGGCCCCAAGACAGAGTACTGTGGGACATCATGTGTCAGGGTTCTTTTGTCTGAGTTTACATTATCAATATGAACAAATTGATATCGATCCACAAAATAACTTTTAAGCCAAGTGAGGGCAACTCCTCTGATACCATATTTTTTAATTTTATTTAAAAATAATGTATGGTAATGGTATCAAAGGCCTTGCTTGAATCAATAAAAACACTTGCTGTATATTCCTTTTTCTCCATGGCTGTTGATATTTTCTCCACAAGCTCCATAACAGCCATTGAAGTAGACCTTTTGGATCTAAAGCCATATTGATGATCTAAAGCAAATTGTACTTACTGATAAATTTATCAAGACGAATTACAAAGAGTTTCTCTAAAATTTTAGAAAATTGTGGTAGGAGAGATTTAGGTCTGTAGTTGGTAAACAGATGTCTATTGCCACTTTTAAAGATGGGAATAACTTTTGCTATTTTCATTTTGCATGGGAAGATTCCTGTTAAAGATTGGTTACAGATGTATGCTAGTGGTCCGGCAATACAATGAATTATATTCTTTACCAATTCCATGTCAATATCAAAACAATCAGTTGACCTTTTGTTCTTTAATTTATTAACAATTTCAATAATTTCATTTTCATCTGTACCACACATGAAATTGAATTAGGATTATGCTGTATAGTTTTTCCAACTACTTCAGGTGAATTTTTTTGGATCTTTTATTTTATTAGCAAGTGACGGTCCAACGTTTAAAAAAAAAAAAAATTAGCAATTAGCAAAAGCATTAGCAATTTCTGTTGTGACATCACCCTTCACAAAATAATTTGGAAATGTTTGTCTTTTCTTTCCTTCCTTAATGATGCCATTTATTATTCTCCATGTCCCTTGAAAATTATTTCTTTGCTTTTCTAATAATGTATGATAATAATGCCTCTCATTAGATCTAATTATATTTGTCAACTTGTTTTTATATGTCTTATATCTATGTTCTGTTTCTTTTGTTGTTTTGTTTGACCTACAGTATATAGCAGATTTTTCTTTTTACATGCATTAACAATCCCGTTTGTAATCCAAGGCCTATCAAATTTATTTGTATGTCCAATTATACGTCTGAGAGGACAATGCTTATAGTAAGCTGTAGTTAAAGTAAACAAAAAAAGATTAAAAGCCTTATCAGGATCAACAGAGGCATAAACCTCATCTCATGTTTGAGTGCTCAAATCTTCTTTTAGAGCAACAATTGCGTTAGGTGTTCTAATTCTACCCTTTGTATAATCAAAACAGCTAACAATAATATTTCTGGCTTTCTCTAAATTTATTTCAACAGTCAAGCACTCCATAACTTCATCCATGACTAGGGTTCTACTATTAACAACATTGCATCTCAAATCATCATCCACATACAATGCCACTCCCCCACCTTTTCTATTATTCCTGTTTAACGTTACCAGCTCATATCCTTCCATTTTGACATCACCAAACTTGTCAGTATCCAGACAGGTCTCAGACACTGCAATGACACTAAGCTTCTTAAACTGATGATGTACTCTTTTATATCATTATAGTTTTTATATAAACTCCTACTATTAAAATGTATTCCTCTAAAGGCACCATCCATATTGAGACCCTTGAATTGTTTGAATTGAATTGTATAATACCTACAATCGTAACCTGTATAGTTTAAAAAAAAAATTTCCTCAGGATCTACATCATATTCAAATTTGTTTGATTTATAGTCCAATGTATCATGTGTCAATAACTGCTTGTGTTCAAAGTTTTTATAGAGTTCATTTATATCATATTTTCCGTCTGATGTAATTCACTATCCTCTATTCCTCCAAGTATATCTAGAAACTCATTTTCATTTCGAGACATCTATTGTTTCTACCGACCCTGATATCACACACATACCCCTACACACACGCACACATTTGGTATCCATAAAGTCTTTTTTTAAATTCCGTACTGTAAGACATTACTATATGTGTCCCATGTCCAAGAACAAAATCTCCTGTGACCTGCATAGCAAACTCTCCATCAGTTTTTTAATCCTGCCGTCTTTTCCAACGTATCAAGCCAAAGTCTCTGTCTCCAAAATCACGCTTATCCCAGGCCCGTTTCCACTGTTCAAGAAAATATGATCCGTCCACCAGTCTCCCATTGTGTATCTGCCATGTCACTGGCTATTTCCACACAAGGCCAGTAGAATCCATTCCCTCCACCAACCACGACAACGTTCAAACACATCTTGGTTATAGTCATGTCATCAAAAGTTTTATTTGAACTGGTCAAGATCGTTCGCATCTCTTACCAGTAACATTTTCGCTTGTTCCAGAGAGGATCCGTTGAGTTGTATGTACACCTTACAGTTTCTTGTCCACATAGCTCTGATCTTGCCGTTCCTTCTCATGATGCGAGCTTCTCGGGCAACCTCCGCCGTCTTTTTTGTGAGATGTTCATTCACATACACATCAGATCCCTTCAGTTTTCTTCCTTGTCGCAGAAGATCGGCTTTATATTTACGATTAACAAAACGCAAAATAATTGCGGGCTTAGCCATGTCCTCCGTCAATGTGCAGAGCGACTTACGAATTTCCTCCATGTCCTCTTCCATGTGAGCATTACTCACTATTTTCTTCGGAGGCAATTCCAACTTTTCTCGTTACTTGTTGTTAGTAACTTTAGTTTGTATTTTAAGTTACAAGAGTTACAAGTTTCAGTGATTCAGGGCGCCGCCATCCTGGTTCAAGTAGAACTATGGAAAGGTTAAATCAAGATTCCAAGCTCAGTATAATACCACTGGGCAAATTTAGGTTTACGTATGTTTTAAACAATACAACCATACAACCAGAGTAAAGTTGAGTATGAAAAATGCCATCAAATGAGATCGTTAAATTATTCATTCATTCATTCATTCATTTTCTATACCGCTTATCCTCATTAGGGTCGCGGGATCTTTAAATTAAGTAACATGACATAAAAGTAGAGCTGTCAAATGATAAAAACACATTTAATTGCACTAATTACAGTTAAAAAATAATTAATAATGATGTATTTTATGAATAAAAAGATAAATGACAGGACACAATTATATCTACCGTATTTTTGGGACTATACATCGCATCGGATTATAAACTGCGGCCACTTTGTGTAGAAAGAAATTTTTTTTTTACATTTATTAGTCGCACCGGACTATGTGCCACGGATAAATACGTTTTGAAATTAGGTATTTACACAGAAAGACACAGTGCCTGTTACACAGCAGTAAAACGGCTCAAACATAACAGAAAAGTCATTGTTTTTATTCATTCTCTTCCTGTTCACTGAAACCACTTAGGTTAACCTTTTCAGTATCGAAGCATCAGAATGTCTCTGTCACACAATATTTTAGTCTTTCTGTCGCTTTCAATGTCTTCTTCATATCGAGACAGTTACCGCTGAAGTTGTGCTGTTCTACTCACGTAACAGTCCAGCATTTCAAAATCCGCTGGTGATCATAGAATCTTTCACACCGCTCCACGCTTATAAGATACACTGGCAGACCTCAAAAAAGGTTTATCTTCACCTGCGACCAGTTATTGTGAAAGATTTGGTCATCCAGGCCTCCCACTCACCTCGGCGTGCGATTCACAGTGATGCCCAGTGGCTTCAAAAACTTTGTTGTACCCCCAGGAATCACAGCTGGAATTGGGTTTGATCTCTTGATGGCTGTTTTAACAGAATCTGTTATATGGGCCCTCATACTGTCCTATCCGAACGCCTACTGTAACACTCCGTCAGCCCTTCAGTCATTAAGCTTTGCATTACCCACCCTTTTTTGTTAATTTGAACAGTTATGCCTTTTGGGAGTTTCTCTTTTGGCATAGTCGCCCGCTTAAAAATTACCATTGGTGGAAGCTTTTGTCCCAAAGCGGTGCAGCTCAAAACACACGTGAAGTTCTCTTGTGGCCAGTTGTTTTCACCATAATGGTTGTTAACAGTTCGAGTTAGACGCAGGTTAAACGTCAAAGGTACTTCATCCATATTTATGATGTCGTCTGGTCCGATGGAATCCTCTGCTATTTTTGTTGCAATTAATTTGTGGAAGTTTGCAACTTTTTCCTTGTAGTTGGGAGGGAGTTGCTGACAGACAGTCGTCCACGCCCTGATGGACAAACCTTTTTGTCTCATGAATCGAAAACACTATGACGGTCCACATTGAAAACCTTCTATACAGACTTCACTGGAGATTTTTTTAGCTTCCAGTTGGATCTGCATGGTGGATACACCTCGGCAGTCTGCTTTCTGTGTGTTAACCCAGTCCTCCAGAAAAATTTTAGGTTCTTTGCACTTATGACCTTCGAAAGCCTTTGTTGTCTTTTGGCATTGCATCAGTTCTTCACGCTGCCGTCTCCAATGGCTCACCATTGATTCGTTAACGCCAAGCTTCTGTGCAGCAGCTCAATTTCCCTCCTGGATGGACAGATCAATGGCTTTCAACTTTAAAGCTGCATCATACAATTTTATTATTGGAATTTCCATGATGAGGTTGTGAAAAATTTAAAATTTGTTGTGTTTGAGCCTGTCATGCTGCGTTTTCCTTCAAACATGTCAAAAACTAGCCTTGTGTTCTTCTACACGCCGGAGGCATCTGCGCATCCCCAAACCCTAGTGCATTATTGGAAACGGTCATGTTTTAAGCATTATGTTCGAACTTGTTCAAAGTTTTTGTTGCACATTTTAACAGGTTGAGCTTGTCTTGTTTTTGCACTTATTGCACCCCGATAGCTGTTAGCAAAAAAAAATCAATATTTTAGCCGCATTGTTACATTGGTCGCATGGTTCAGAGCGCAAGAAAAAAGTAGCGGCTTATACTGAAAATACAGTATGTATTACCGGCTCCAAATAAACTGAAATTTTAAATCGGGCTAAAAGATAAAATACATCGATTTGTCTGTAGTCTCTGTAATAGTAGCAAAACATTTGAATTACACTTTAACTGCATTATTATGAGCCATGAGGGACTGCGTTTAAAGACACCACATTCCTTAACGGCAAACTGCACTTATTTGGGAATTTTGGCCTTTATCGACAATCCTTTTGTGAGACATGAACACATACTGTATGTCTCTCTTTTCTGTGCATTTGTAAACATAGCTCATTACTGCTCGTATGGGATCTAACAATTACACCTATAAAGTCTCCAAAAAGAAAAAAAAACAATGCTCCATTAACCAAGCTACAACAACACTATTATTATTATTAACGGGTGAGTAGTTCCCCGGCGGACCACTGAATCGTGGCGGAATCTTGTTACAAACACTAAACCGCCCCGTCCCGTACTAAACCTGTTGAAATGGAAATAAACACAGATAAAAGTTGGCAAACATCCTCTGATCTTTACTTCTGCTAGCTTCCATTGAGGTTGTGTTTGCAATTTGGGCTGGATGATTATATTTTCAGCGTGTTGTATTTTACTTCTTTAATCTCCATCAATTTCTCAATTACTGGGCAAATTTTATCATTGATGTATTGCATTAATAAATATAAGGATTTTTGCATTTAATTAACAAACATTTTATTCACTCACACAAAAAAGCACACACTCAACGCGGGTAAAAAAAAAATAGGTGTAAAATGTAAAGAATGGAATACTAAAAAATTAAAATGAAAAAATTTAGTTTGGAAAAAAATAAGCATAGCATAGTATAGTAAGTGTAGTAAGGAAGTATAGTATAATATCTGTGTGGTTGGAACTGTACTGCTGTTTATGTATTCAGGTCAGAATAAAGTTCTTAAGGAGGGACAGACTGTGTGGGGACGCGATAGTGGATTTGTCTGCCGTCATAACAGAGAAATGTGGCTTGACCAGATGCGCATGCATTAATGTTGCTAAGTATTCTGCTAAAACGTATTGTAAATGAATGAATTAGTTATTGCCATTGAGGCACTATTTTTGACGGACTAAAAGAAAAAAAAGCCTGCTAGTTGAAGATGTTTATTTAAGCAATTGCACAGAATGCCAGGAGTCTTTTGGGGGTAAGGTGATTAATAGGGAGGAGCCCCAAAAGATTAATCGAGGCAAATAGATGCTTCTTCATTTCTAAAATTGTAGGTCAAGGTCAAATTTATTTATATAGCACATTTCCAACAGTTCAACTGTCTAAAGTGCTGCACAGCAGCCAATAAAAGACAAGGCTACACAAACATAACCAATAATAAAAGTACAATTAAAATCAATACACACTAAAATAATTACACTAATAAAACTGTAAAAGCAGTAAAAACAATGCCCATGTTAAAATTTTAAAAGCCAGTTTATAAAAATAAGATTTTAGTTAAGATTTAAAATGATCTAGTGTTTGTGCAGATCTAATGTTCAGGGGCAGACCATTCCAAAGTCTTGGACCTTCAAAAGAAAAGGTCCTATCGCCCCAAAATTTAAGATTAGATCTTAGAGCGGTTAACAGCAACTGTGAGCTGGACCTCATTGTTCTAGCCGGAACATAAACAGACAGTAAGTCAAATAACTATGAAGGAGCCAGACCATTCAGTGATTTACACACAAAAAGGAGAATTTTGAACTGGATCCTGTAAGTAACAGGTAGCCAGTGTAGTTTAAGGGGAGGCCATGACCGGGGTTATATGTTCCCGTCTCTTGGTGCCAGTTAACAGGCGGGCAGCTGCATTCTGAAGCAATTGTAGACAGTGTATAGAGGCCTGGACCAACACAATACAAGAAGCTGCAGTAGTCTAAGCTGCAAGTAATAAACAAATGAACAACGTGCTCAAAGACGTCAGCGGGAAGGGAAGGTTTTAACTGTCTCAAATAAATGATAAACCCCTCAAGGAAACAGACTCAAACAGCTCCAGGACAGCTGAGACCACAGGAGGAACACAGACTTCAACAGCAGACATAGGACGGAGGCCATAATTGCTGAAACCTTGTCAGTAAAAAACTCAAGAAACTGATCACAGACACTAGACGTAGGCACCATGCTGACATTGTCACAGGGTTTCACAATGCCATTAAGCACATTAAAAAGAACACGGGGCCTGTGGCCATTAACAGACACAAGTTTTGACAATGCGGTCTTGACAGCTTTCTGGTTGTTAGCAAAGAATTCTCGTAGTATATGTAAGGACACATGCAATATCCTTCTCCTTCTAATGTCTCCCAGCGCATCTGCATTCACATTTGAGAAGGCGTCTGTTCTCATTCAGTCACAGCTCAGATGCAATTTAGCGTGCTTAATCCTGAGGGGGTGCAGTCAAGTCCAGGATATCAGTACAAGAAGTTGAGTTACAATGTTCAGCCAAGTCCATAACACTCTGGGAGCAAGAATTAAGCAACCCAGAGCCATTAAAAGTGGGGAACAAAATTGTGACGCCGTCAGGGCGTTAAGAGTCCTCCTGATTCATAGATAACTGAAGATCTACACAGACATTAGGAGGATGCATTTATTTGTACAAAAGCATTTTTAAACCTCCCCTGTAATCTTCAGCTTTACAGATACCATGTATCCTGTGCCAGTAGTATGTGTTAAAAATGTGGTAAAAGAGTCTATTGCAACACCTAGTAAACGTTAAACTGCCAAAAAGAAGTCTACTTGAGGTGCAGAGTTTATTTATTCCAATTTTAATCGGTGCATGGTTTCTGTCAAAGGAAATACCTCTCTGCAAGTCAAGAATGCTGCACCATATGACATACAACTCCTGAGGACAATGTATAAGACAAGAAAGTCCTGGCAGTCATTCAACATCCATGCAGTGTGCAACAAAGTGGACCAACGACTTATCAGGGCATTGAATCCATCGCAACTGAACTATTCAAGTGGTCTTAGAAGACAAGATCGGAGCAGGCTTCAGTTCATGCTCAAAGACTAGGTGGGACACACACCAGTCAGACTAGATAGGACAGCTCTAGTCTGACAGCCTGGTGTAAGATCCATTCTATTCATCCTCTAAAGTAGGAGGCATGTCCGGACAGGAATCGATGGCTCTAGTGGTGTCAAATGACGATCGTCAGGATACAATGGAGTGGGGCCTCTGCCCACCAACAAGGGTCGTTTGGGTAATATCATATTCTTTAGCAACCCATTCAGATTTAATGATAGTCAGAGACCCCGCCAAAGATAGTCGTTTGAGTGGTTTCGCCTTAATTAGCATCCCATTCAGATATAATGATAGTCAAGGGTCCTGCCAATGATGGTCGTTTGGGTGCTTTCACCTTTTGGTAGAATGAATCAAGCTAATGATCCAAAACAATCATCGTTACCAAGGTCTATGACCATAATTACAAACGAATGGGATGCTAACGAAAGCGATACCACCCAAACGACCATCGCTGACAGGCAAAGGCCCCACTACATTGTATCCTAACCATCGTCATCACTACCAAAAACCCAACCATTCCTGCTTGGACTTGCCTGCTACTTTAGAGGATAAATAGATTGGTTCTTGCACCAAGCTCTCAGACTAGAGCTGTCCTTTCTAGTCTGACTGGGGTGTGTCCCACCAAGTCTTTGAGCATGAACTAGACCAGAGCTGTCTTATCTAGTCTGACTGGTGTGTGTCCCACCTCTCGTCTTTCAGCATTAATTTATGAAGCCTGCTCGGAGGAGAGGCAAACATCTTCTAGGAAAACCTGAACAGTCCAGTTGCAATCGATTGACAATGACCTGGATGAATGAGAAAATTTCAAAGCAGACCAATGACTAGTATAATACACAAATAAAATAAGACGTCGAAAGTAAGTATCACTTTGTTCTATTTAACAAAAGCTAAGCAGGACAACAACAAAACTCACAAGTACACCTACAAAATCCACAGTGACCATTACCTTCTACTTTTTCATTTATCGCCTGCTTCTTCTTCTTGTCTTTGGCAACTACCAATGTTTCATCAGGCTTACTGGCTGAAATGCAAATGTGATAACACAGGTGTTATAGCAGTGACCAGTGAACAGAAGATAACCTGAAGTGAACAACGCAGCAACGAAGCTGATGACTTCACAGCTGAGAGTTAACTATGTTGTCATATACTTTATCACCTACGTTGTCAATAAAACAAAGAATATTCCAGTGGAATTTTCAACAAAATACAATTTTTGGTCTGTAACTGGATCATAACAAATCCTTATTGCAACAATGAGCCTAGTTTTCTTGCCTAAACTTGTAGAATAGTAGATATTATTACACATAACAATATAGTGTTGACACATTTTTGTTTAGTGCAAGTGCTCCCAAAAACATTTATTGCAACTTTTACCTGCAACTTTAAGCTCATGGGTCTCTTGCTGGAGTTGGTGTTTCGAAGTCTCTCTGGTATGCTCCACTGTCACAACTATGGCATTACATTGCATCATCAATTTGACAAAATTGCCCATCTTTGTGCCATACAGCCAACGTCTCAACATAACAGACAAGGATGCCAAAGCTCATGATATAGAAAGCCACATATAACAAATCATAAGCCAAAAACTGACACTTCCACAGATAATTGCACTGTTCATTTAGAACACATGCACATGGACAGACATTCCATTATTTCATTTATCTTCTGCTTTATTTGCCTTGTCCTCAGCACCTACCAATGTGATTTTCTGCTTATTGCTTAAAGGGCAAATTTATTAAGACTCACAAGACTAATTTGAAAAAAATATTTTCAAACGTGCAATATTAATAAACAGCTGCCTCAAATTTAAGCCACATGCAACCAGCAGCATTGGAAAACACATACAAGTGTCCTGTATTTTATTTAGCCACACCACTGAATAAAACCCCACAGCAGATGCTCGGACACTGAAAAAGCTCACAAAGCTGCCTGCATGAATACCTTCAACTGCTTCTTTAGTTTCCAGCCTCTTTGTTTCCACTTTAGCATTAGGAGAGGACGCTGTGTGGAAACAATGGTGTCATATACCACATCATCCACTGCATGCCATTTGGGGATCGTTATCATACCCATCGTCACAATTGCTCTTTTCTGGGACATTTGTAAGTGTTCACACTTAATTTCTGCTAACTGTGTTCTAGTTTACCTTCAACTTTGAGCTCCTGAGTCTCCTGTTTGATGAGATGCTGTTTAGACGTCTCTCTGGTCTGCTGCACTGTCACAACTATGAAAATGATGAAAAACTGGAACTTCAGTTTAAAGTGCCTAGTTTTTGGTTGCACAACAACTATCATGGGGAACACGCCAACACATGAAAGACACAGCCTCCAAAAATCCACATATACTGTACTTTGCTTTGCTCAAAGTAGAAAAACTAAGCAGGACAAGACCATAACTTACAAGGACACATGCAGCAATACAGCGATATTACCTTCTATTGTTTCATTAATTTCCTGCTTCCTCTGTTTGTCCATCTTAGATATCGATGTTGCTTCAGTCTTACTGGCTGAAATGCAATTACAATGTAAGTAGGGAAGTAGATAATATCGTCCCGATTTTATCAGCCCGATATTGGCATAAAAATGTAATATTGGTATTGGTTTTTTTTCCACTATATGAAAACCAACATAGCCCTTTAAACACTAAAGTCGCAACATTGCTGAATTTGCTGCTAATATGATGCCCCGTGTAGTGAATACTTTACACCAGCAAATGGCGGACATCTGTAACTTCAATGTGTGCAACATTTTGGGGTGTGTTCTTATGCTAAGTTTAGGAGTTTATAGACTTTGAACGCCTGTGTCAATGCGCCAGCAAGTCCGTTTGCCATAACAGTCCACTCGCAGGACATACTGTACTTGATGATTTGCTTAACGTGGTAGGCTGTCAAAACACTGCTAATGGTGAGCGGGGTAGCGTTCAGACATAAATATATAGACACCACATCGAGACTGAGTGTCAATGTCAATGTCGCCGCCATATTGAATGTGGCAAGAGTCAGACAGAAAGATGCTTCATTCAGGTGCTATACGGAAGTGTACTCATCGTTTTACCGCCCAAACCAAATCCTAGGGAATAACCATTGAAAGGGTAAGACTTATAAATTACCTTTGATAACATTTGGCCCACAGAGCGCATGATTTGGCCATTATAACATCGTTTTGAGGGCATAAATTGCAGACGTTGTGGAAACCGCTGTATACCCGCTCACAATTCATTCATTCATTACATGTCTATGGGGTAGTGGGAATGTAAAAAAACACGAGAATAGCGGCACACTCCTCAGCAGAAAATACAATGCTGCCAGATTCACCAAACTTGGTTTCTCGAGCCACGCTTTGCCATGCCCAATCGCAATTGTTTGTCAGATGTTTGCTTATGCCAGTTCTTCAATGTTGTTTATAACAAAGTCGTGAAGTTAATTGCGGTTGCTTTATCCCTCAGCTTCACTACAAATATGAGTTAATTCCGTGACTGGAGATATGTAACGTCTCACATATCGGTATCAGTTGATATCGGAATTGCAAATTAAGTTATCAGTATGTCAGTTAGCGGCATAAAAGCCAACGCTACATATAAGCAGTGGTCCCCAACCACCACTTAATAGTGATTCGTACAAGAAATAATTAACTATTTCTGTTTTATGTATTATCTGAGTCTGAAAGAGCTTTTATTTTGCAAAATGACCGGATTCTCTTGGTTTCGTCTCGATCACTTGAGCGCCAAAATGTAACCCGTCCCCAAAAGCTAGTAAAATGAGTAAGAAACAGACATCTTTGGAAGTTTCTTTGCAAAGGAGAAAAGGCTCAATGAAGAGACAGGGGAAGAGCCTTTGACTTTCAAAAAGAGAAAGCTTTTAACAGACAATACCAGGAGTTCTACTTGAAATATGGATTTGTTGCAACGAGACTACAAAACTGCTTCGGTAGCAGGAGACCAAGATGTCCGGATTAGAAGAAAAGCCCTTGGAGTATTTTAAAATAAAAAACAAGAAGAAATTACTGTTGGCCACTACATCAATACATGAAAATGCACTGATAACGTCGCACTTGGTGGCAAACTGTATTGATTTGGTGTTATAGTGAGTTCAAATCTCTCTTTATTGCTCTTTCTTTAGCAATATTTAGCACTTTCAGGACCCCCCCTCCCTTACAACCTGCCACCCCCCACCAGGCCGCAGCAAAATTGTCAAGCGTTGACTGGTCTGCGGTGATAAAAAGGCTGGGGACCAGTGGACATAAGTATAATAGCAGCAACTGTCTACCGCATTCAAATCACACAATGTGCAAGCTACCAGCACAATTGTATCCTCCATTCCACACTTGCAGCCTCTTTGACTGTTTGACTATTTGACAATGTTGCTGTGTACTTCATTAGGCTACAAAATTTATATTTAAAAGTAAAAAAAAAACACATCCTGAAAGAGGGTGCAGTACTCCAGTATGTAAATTTGGGAATAGTAAGAAAGTGTATTCAGCTAAAATACACCTACCTTGAATTTTAAGGCTTGCTGTTGTTTTATTGTCTGCGCAGACACAGCTGTACTCGCCACTGTCCTCCTCTTCTGCTTTATGAACAAAGAGCTCATTCACACAAGCCTCCTGCTTTATCTGGTACTTTTCTCCAGACATGAGGACCTGCTTTCCCTTCTTCCATTCCACTGAGACTAGAGGTTTAGATGTTTCACAGCGTAGTATCACTTTAGCGCCTTCTTCGGCCTCCTGACTCTGGAGCTTCTTTGTGAAAGTCACTGGTTGGGCTGAAGATTCTAAAATTGGTAATGATACATCCAATTGATAATAACATTTTTCCATCCTACCTTTTATGGTGAGGCTAGCAGTAGTGTTGGATTCTCCACACACACAGCTGTACTCTCCACTGTCTTCTGGTACCACATTGCTGATGTGGAGTTCATTCACACAAGCCTTCTGCTTCATCTGATACTTTTCTCCATACTTGAGGACCTGTTTTCCCTTCCTCCACTCCACTGAGACTAGAGGTTTAGACGTCTCACAGCGTAGTATCACCTTAGCTCTTTCTTCAGCCTCCTGACTGTGCAGCTTTTTTATGAAGGTCACTGGTTGGGCTACATAATTGCATTTACTTAACAACATATAATGTCAAAAGGAATAACAAAATCATAACAAAATCCTCCTACCATTAACGGTGAGGCTAGCTGTAGTGATGCATTCTCCAAACACACAGCTATACTCTCCACTGTCTCCTGGTATCACTTGGCTGATGTGGAGTTCATTCACACAAGCCTCCTGCTTCATCTGGTACTTTTCTCCAGATTTGAGGACCTGTCTTCCCTTTTTCCACTCCACTGAGACTAGAGGTTTAGATGTCTCACAGCGTAGTATCACCTTAGCTCCTTCTTGAGCCTCCTGACAGTGCAACTTCTTTGTAAAGGTCACTAGTTGGGCTAAAGAATTATATTTGGTTAGAAACACATCAGATAAAATGATCTAAAATCCTCCTACCATTAATGTGGAGACTAGCTGTAGTGTTGCATTCTCCACACACACAGCTGTAGTCTCCTCTGTCTTCTGCCACCACTTGGCTGATATGGAGTTCATTCACACAATCCTCCTGCTTCATCTGATACTTATCTCCAGACTTGAGAACCTGCTTTCCCTTCTTCCACTCCACTGAAACCCCAGATTTAGACATCTCACAGCGTAGTATCACCTTAGCTCCTTCTTCGGCCTCTAGACTGTGTAACTTCTTTGTGAAAGTCACCGGTAAAGCTGGGCATGAAGTAAATGCGTTATGAATCAAGCAGAATCACACAAAACACAACCAACCTCTTACGCTTAATCTTTAGATGGGCAGTGGTTGTCTGCTCTCCACACACACAGATGTACTCTCCACTGTCTTCGGGCACCGCTTGGAAAATGAGGAGTTCATTTCCACATGCCTCCTGTTTCATCTGGTACTTTTCTCCCGAAATTAGCACCTGTCTTCCTTTCTTCCACTCCACGGAGACTAGGGGTTTAGACGTCTCGCAGCGTAGAGTAACCTTGGATCCCTCTTGGGCCTCCTGACTCTGTAGCTTCAGGGTGAAGTACGCCGGTAATGCTATGACATCAAGAATTCAACACTTGTCAAGTTAAGAGTACAGACAATAGTTCAAAACCTAATCCTCTTATTTACGTGTTGTAGGCGGCATGTACCAGTTGGTAAAACTACAGCAATGCAGACACTTTCTCATGCTCTTGAATGGGAAGGTGTCTCCAAACTTTTGACTAGTACAATATTTTTGATTTATCGTATTATTTAGTGACCAGTCCAGGGTGTACCCCGCCTCCTGCCAAAAGTCAGCTGGGATAGGCTCCAGCATACCTGCAATCCTAATGAGTTAAGCGGCATAGAAAATGAATGGATAGATGGATGTATTATTTAGATCTGAGAAGACAACAGTCATAATAAATACCATTAACTTTCACTGTTGCTGATGTCTTCTGGTCACCACATAGACAGGAGTACTCTCCGCTATCGTTGACCACCGGATTCTTAATGCGAAGCTCGCAAGAGGCCTCCCTCAGCTTCACCTCATACTTCTTCCCATTGGCGAGAATTTCAGAGCCCTTCCTCCACTGGATGTTGGTTGCGTGCTTCGATAGCTCACAGCGAAGAGTCACAGTCTCACCTTCCTTTACATCTTGATTCTTGAGCTTTCCTTTGAAAGTAGCTGGCAGGGCTAAAATACAATAAAGGATTTTTTGCTTATTTATTTAATATAGATAGTTTCAATTAGGGATGTCCAACAATTGCCAACCACCAATATTATCAGCCCGATATTAGCATAAAATGCAATATCGGTCAATATTGCTATCATTTTTTCCTATAAATGAAACCCGATTTGATCGGCCACAAATCAGTATCATCCGATTTCAATGAAAGCTCCAGAGATCAGTAAATGCCTTTCACAAAAGCCGATCACCGGTGGCTGGCAATATTGCAGCCCACTACAATCGTTTCATGCAGTGTAATATCTTGACGTAACTAACCTTTCTTGGCAGCATCGTCTTCCCACTTTTCCATAAAAGAGCATTATTTATTTGTGGAAAATTATTTTTAAATATATTATATTCTGAATAAATTATTTACAACTACTAGACACCTGGCACCTGCAATTGAGTAATTATGAGCCATGGCCACTTTAAATAGGTGTGAAAAATACATACCTTTAACTGTCACCTTTGCCATGCTCTTAGCCGTGCCGACATCACAAGTGTAAATATCACCGTCTTCCTCCTCGAGTTGCTTGATGGTGAGAGTTAAGGCCCCCTCCTTCTGACACATCTCAAACCGACCTCCAGCTTTGAGCTCTGTGTGCCCTTTCAGCCATGTCACCAAGGACGGGATTTGAGTGGTCTCGCATTGCAAAGTTACAGATGTCTTCTCATCTGCTTGGATGTCTTTTAGTGCTTTGGTGAACTTCTGGATTGGCTCTATGAAGCGATGAAAAATATTGTTGCAATTCCAGGCAGTATAGCAAACTATAAGATTTAATGTGGCTTTTCTTTCCTGAAGAGGAGGAATTTGGTAGGTTTAAAGAAAAACTACATTAAACGTCACTTTGGGCAGCTGTGTTATTGAACGCTATTGCAAATAAGCAACTTCTTTAGAATTTGCTGTACAGCCAATTGAGAAAAATAAAGAAAAATCTTAAACCTACAGTATATTTATGTATACTTTAAAGGCAAAATTGACAGATTAATAACATTTAGAAATTCAGCTAATTCCATCCTCACCTTCAACCAGAAGCCTAGCTTTAGTGGTTGCACCTCCAACAACTTCACAGCTATACTCTCCGGAGTCCTGAGCTGAGACATTCTGGATGACCAGCTTCATGACCCTCTCTTCTTTTCTGATGTCATACTTCTGGCTTTTCTTTATGGCTTTGCCCTCCTTTGTCCATTTTACAGTGGAATTAGCTTGTGCCACCTCGCAGGTAAAGGTAGCATCTTCCCCTTGAACCACGCTGACATTCTCCAGTTCCCTTGACAGTGATGAAGCTTTTCCTGCAACAAATTTACATATTTTGTCACAGTTCTTTTGCATTACCGAGTCAGTAATGCTCACCTTCAACTGTTAGCATTGCTTTAGAGATGAGGTCTTCAATGCTGAAGACCACCTCTCCAGCATCAGCAAGGATGACGTCCTTGATGGTCAGCATGTATTTCCGTCCTCTCCTGGTAACTTTAAAGCGTCCCCCATTGGTAACATTCCCTCCATTTAGAGTCCAGGAGCAATCATCAATGCTCTCACGGGATAGGATGCACTCAAAGCTGCATGTCTCCCCCTCATTCACCTCAGATGACTTCAGCCACTTTGTGATCCCAATACCAATTTCTAGAAGAAAAAAAATGCGGTCAATGCACTACAGATCCCAGCAACAGTATAATTTCAAATGTACACCAAACCAACCTCTTACAGTAACCTTAGCCTTGGATACCTCAGTTCCAAGATCACAAGTATACTCCCCAGCGTCTTCTTTGCTCACTTCCTTAATGATGAGTCCCAAAGATTTGCCAGTATGACAGAACTCATATTTGGTCCCAGCTTTAATAAGGTTGCCGTCTTTCCTCCATGAGGGAGAAACCCTGGGCTTTGACGCCTCACAGGCCAGAGTGATCAAGCCTTTCTCCTCGCCAACAACATCATCCAAAGATTTGAGGAACAGGGCGGGTTTTTCTAAAGCGATAATAAGCAAAAAATGATTGGTGTAGGAACATACAAAGTGGAACACCCCAAAATTACAACAATCTTCAGTTTAGCCAAAACTTCGAGGAAAAATATGCCATAAAATGAGAAAGTAATTTTAAATGAAAAGGCAAATAGCTAAGGGATGAATGACTAACATCAAAATGACCGGAGAATCTTGCCATTACAAAATACATTGTTATCTTTCCCATTTCAGGTCTTCAAAGAGTGCATACTTATACTTTAGTTTTATTGTGCAGTGGTAAACTGTGCACTGGTCTGACTGTTCATTCAAATGTGAACAAGAAAATTCATTACATAATTACAAACATAATTTTACCAATAGCAAAGACACGTAAGTATTATAAAGTAAATTAATATAAGTAATGTTTAGTACATATAAGTAATAATATACTGTAAGTATAATAGCATATAGCCAATAGCTTATACCGATCATAAAAAATAACTTGCATAGCCAGCAAATTACACAATACTTTCTTTCCTGTTGTGTGCATTGAACGAGTTAGTAGCTTTACTTAGTTTTAGCTTTACTTAGTTTTATTGTGCAGTGTTAAATGTTGCTTTACACTTATATGGTAGTTATATGAAAGAATATTAAAATTTAAATATTCAAAAACATAAACATTTTATTAAAAGTGTCTTAATTTTTCTCTGGCTTTTCTCCACTGATGGACAAACGTAATGATAACCATAGAACTAGTTAACTGACTTATTACTGACTTAATAGGTCTAAATGGTCAGTCCAATATGAATAATTCAATTAATAATTAATTCATTTATTTGTTACATTTTTTTTTTTTTTAAATTTTTTACATTTGCAGAAGCTAATGATAACATGCATGTACCCATCAGCATAAAGAGCAGGGGGGTTTACGAGACAATATTTTAACATTACTTTTAAGAAAGCTACAATGACAAAATATAGGACTGGACAAACAGACTTTTTTATTTACCTGTGTCACAAAACAATGCAAGTATATTTTAAAATGAGCTGTACATGCATGACCTAAGCCTGATGATTTTAACAGTTAAACTTATTTCCACAAATTAAAATCCATCCATCCATTTTCTATGCCGCTTATAAAATTAGGGGACAAATTTAAACAAAAATAAACATTTTTTAAAATTTAAATAATGTCAAAAAAGATAAATTAGGGATGTCCCGATCCAAACTTCAGGATCGGCTGTATTTTGAAGATTGGATAAGATCGGCTTCCGCCACGAGATTGGGTTGATCCAGCGGCCATAACTCTGGGCCACACTCCAACATAGTAGCTGCAGTAAATGCGCTGAAACTGGTTGCCACTCGACTTCCAGCACCCGAATGAAGAAGAAAACGTAACACTACCATGCAGACATGCCTGCGTGGTGAGGTTAGTTAGCAAATTTTTAAAAAGGGGTTAGTTTGGGAACCACTGTGTACAGTATAGAATGCGCTCAGCTTGCCAAATTTACATAAATGCTTGATTTTTAGCAGTGTGACTCTGAAGTACTGTATGTTTGCAGATTTTCTCCCCTACAAAACACATAATGTTGACGAAACATTGCAAGTGCATCAGCAAAGGCACCTGCGGGTGCACCCGAAAGACAGCGGAAGATCCTAATCACCGCACAAAAAGTTAGACTTCTCCACATGCTGAAGGAAGGAAGAAAGTTTTGTGTTACATAAAGAAGAAAGAAAGTAATGTAAGGACAGCGAGGTTGTAAAAACGGTTGTAACTGTTCGCAATAAGACCATCGTAAGGATGGAGTCTGCTTTAGCTTTATGAATCTGACTCCAGGAAAAAGAACATTATGCTGGATACCAACATCATCCACACAAAAGCTTAAAAGCTTCATGAAACCTTTACTGACATCAACGACATTCATGACAGCAAGGAGGAGGAGGATAATGCAGAGTTCAGGACATCAACGAGTGCTTTTCATGGATTAACAAGCATGAAACTCAAACAAATGTTTGAACCTGAAAACAGATGTTAACCTTTGGTTTATATAATTTTGTACTTGTTTTTTTAAAATTTACAAAGTTTTGAATTTTGACAGTGTTGAAACGAGAGAGAAATGAGAGAAAATGTTAATGCCTGGAAAAAGTTTATAAAGTGTATGGTGAGTGATTTTACAGCCTTAAAACATATATAATAACTGCAAAAAATAAAGCTGACTACTTTGCGGATTTTGCCTATTGCAGGTTATTTTTAGAATGAATTTTTAGTTCCTGTGAAAAACGAGGGACCACTGTATTTGTTTTGAGTCGTTGAGTTCCTACCTTTAACTTTAAGCATGACAGACTCCTTCACTTTGCGGACTTTAACGGTGATTATCCCCCCATCCTGAGGTGCCAGGTTCTTGAGGGTGAGCTTGTGAACTTTTCCCTCCTGACTTATGGTGTTGACTTCATTTGTGAAGAGCGCCTTGTCATTCAGAAGCCATTGGGCATCTTCATCTGCGTAGTTGACCTCGCATGCGAACACTGCGTCGCTGTCCTCATCCACCTCCGTGTCCGCTAGGTGCTTGGTGAATTTAATATCACGCACTAGGAGAGGACACAATCTCTGGTTTAGTTTGCTGCCCAATGTTTTGTATTTTCTATGGCATGCTATGAAATGACACCTTCAATTAGTAGACTGCCTGTTGTCGAGGCAGGTCCCGACTGACAACGGTACTCATCACTGTCTCCCTCAGTCAGCATATGAATGGTGAGTTGAGCTCTCGTGGCATCTTGCTTGATGTTGTATTTGTCGGACGGAAAGAGAAGCACTTGGCCTTTAAACCACTGCACCTCTTTAGGTGGGGTGGAAAATTTACAGGTGAGCATGGCTGAGCTTTTTTCTTTGGCCTTCACGTCTTTGATGGGTTCTGCAACCTCAAGGGGACGCTCTACATGCAAAGTCATGAATATATGAACAAACAGCTTTATTATTTTTATAACGTTATAACGGAGGTGACAGACTCTTGCCTTTGACTGTGAGCTGTGCAAGAGACTTGCTCTTCCCAGCAGTGAACTGCACAGGTCCCGTCATTGACGCCTTGGTCTTTTTGAATGTGAGGCGATGCATCGTGCCCTCTTTCTCTATCTCGATGTCGGCGCTCTCTTGCACGGCGACACCCGAGATAGTCCATATTGGCGGCTTCACCAGTTGCATGCTGATCTCAACTTCAAAGACAGCGACGAAGGGTTCTGTCACCTCAACAGAACTCAGCTCCCGCACAATGCTAATGGACTGTTCTGTAATGGTGATCAAAAAGGATAAACTGATGGGTGCAAGATAAAAAGAAAACAAATATCATATAGATTTTAAAAAAGCTGAATTTCAAATGAAAGTTTGTATAACGCAACTCATTTTAATAACTGCTATACTATTATTGAATACATTCTAAGAAAAAAAATTAATGACAAAAAAAATCACGCATAAAAGTATTGAGATTTGAAAAATATATTAAAATGTATAAGCAAACAAACTAAACAAACTGATTCAAGTATAATTACATGAATAGTATGGAATCACACGAGTGCCAAAATTAAAGGGAATACATGTGGAAATATATATAGAGAATCAGCACCTCCAAATCCGAGACCACGGTTCTCAGTCGGAAACGGGTGTATTGTACCCTCCGGGTTGGGAACAAACACTTGCCCCAGGTACGGCGTCTGCAGTAATGCGGTCGCTGCACCGGACTGCCATGGTGAAGAGAGAACTGAGCCGGAAGGCAAAGCTCGCTATTTACCCATCAATCTATGTTCCCACCCTCACCTATGGTCTTCTCTTAGCAGCTTTGATATGGACTTCATCGTGTGAGACGTTTGCAATAAGTAAGTGCATGGTGACGTGATAGTTATGTTACTTCTTGTCTGTCACCCGCTTCCTAGATTTAAACAAATCAACTACATAGTTACTGCAAGCAGGTATCCTGTGATCAGATATTGACTGGTCACCCTGACAAAGGACCTTCCCAAAGCAAAGACTGTAGGCAGGTCCATGAATAGACATTGTTTTTTCCGATTAGCGTCAGGCAGCTAGGGAAAATAAACATCAAAATGGAAAGACATTACACAAAAAGCAAAAACAAAATCGAAAAGGAAAAGACAAAATTAAATTACAATATCACTACATTTGTATATTTTTGTATTACTGATTATCTGGCACTCCTTTGATTCCATAGAAATGTAACCCCAAAAGAGCAATTTTTATGCCAGCGTTCTCCAATATTTATGGAGAATGCTACTAGCACTACTAATAAAAATAAAATAAATTGAGAGGTGAGCCACTTGTTTCATTTATATGACTTGTAACATTTAATTGTACTTTATTTGCAAAGCAGATTTCGACTCAAACATTGCGGTCATTGTCTTCTTGTGCTCTTTGAGGTATTTTGCAAAGAAAAAAGGCATAATGTCTGAAGTGAACAGAAGAACAATTCAGTCAACAGTTTATGCGTATATTGCATAAGAGGTCAATTTCGATCCAATTTCCGCAGGCTTTCAAAGAGAAATTCTTGTTCAACAAGTGCTGGTTTCTTCCTTAAATTTAGGTCACCTGATTTACACCTGTTTTTCCACTGATCACAGATTGAATGCCACAGTGCAATTTTTTTTAACACCCCCCTTTCAACTAATTGCCCAATTGCATAGCCTTAAAAGCGTGCTTATCCTTAATGCTGGGTCTTGTTTGTTTTCTGAGAATATACTGCAACTACTGGTAACTTGTTTGCCATGTAGCAATAAAAACATACTAATAACAGTGATTAATCTGGTTAGTCGCATTGCACTGCTGTTATTTTGAACCATACTGTACACTGTGGAGGGAAAATAGAGAACATTTGCAATTTCCGTGACATTATTACTGTAGATGCACGGCACATCAAACATTAATAATGATCAATGTGGGTTTTGCACAAGGATTAGTTGTTTTCTGTTTTAGAGTAGAAGTTAAATAAAGTCATTGAAAAAAAACAGTGTTACTCCACTCCACTGTATATGTTATCAGTTTTGCTAATAAGAATATTTGTATACTAAAGCTTTTATTTGGTGATTTATTCCCCTACATAGGCTGCTAATCAGCCTCTCTTTATTGTGTTACCTTCCACAAGTAGTTTACATGATGTCTTGTCATCAATGGCATCACATGTGTAAGTGTCTTCATCCCCGGAGTCAACGTCGATGACAGTGAGCTTCCGGTATACATCCTCACTTTTGATCTCATACTTCTTGCCGGCTTTGAGCTCCGTCTTGTTTTTGAACCACTTGACTTTGGCACTGGCGCGTGATACTTGGCACTCCAGATGGCCACGGTGCTTATAGATGGCTATCTTATCTCTGAGCTTCTTCACAAACTTGACAGGGAGTTCTACAGCAAATGAATGCAATTGATCATGTGGTGCATGAAAGAACCCTAATGGCTCACAAAACCCCAAAGAGATTGCGTTTAATAGGTTCCAGTGTGGTTTTTTAAGTCTCCATGCATGTTGCAAGTGGACATCATCAAGTGAATACATCTCTTGCAACAAACACTGTCACATAATAGCAAACAAAACCATGCATTAACAAGACAAGCACTCTGAAAGCACAGACCTCCGCCATAATCCTATAACTGCTCTGACCCTTTTTTGTTGAGTTGTATGCACAAGTGTCAAAAATGGTCCTATCTCGCAATGTCAAAGAATCCTGGATCCAGACGGTGATCCGGATACCCCCCCCAAATTTAATTAGTTCTTTCATGTCCCATGAAAGAACTGTCCTAACAATTCCTCAAAATTTCATCCAAATTTATTCAGAACTTTTCAAGTTATTCTGAACACAAGCAGATGTGAGAGAAAATCGCCAGCAAAAACATAACCTCCACGTTTGTGCTTGGTGGAGGTACTAACTACTAGGGGTGTAACAGTACATGTATTTGTAATTGGGTTTTCTGGTATGGTACAGAAGCCAGTTCCCACTTGGTAAACAGTAAGTGAGGGACAGGACGAGTAACTTTCATAGTTAGGTGTCTACAGTGAAGCCCAGTTACTGTATAGTGCCAAAGAGAAGCCAGAACTTAAAAAAAAAATATTCAGTCTCCTGTTTGCACATAAACAGATGAAGACAGTAGATATGACAAAAGCAGTGTGTCGGCATTGTTCAGATAATGGGAACAGGCTATACGATGGAAATATTAGTTAATATTGTGCATTTTCTTTCAAACCGTGACTTTAAAACTGAGGCATGTACCAACCAGTGATTGTGGACCACCCTAATAACTATAATGGTAAGATGTGCATATTTACCTTTCACCTTAAGTTGTGCAGTTGAAGAGGCCTTCTCGGCTGTAAATTTAATCTCACCTATATCTTCTGGAGATACACTTTTAAACAGCAGCTTATGTGTCCTTCCTGTGTTTACAGAACTAAAAATCACCACATTGTCACAATTAGTCATCATTTAAACACATTTTCCTTACCTTCTTGTCTCAGCTTGATGTTGTCCCCTGCTTTGACTTTAGCATCTCTTCTGTACCACTGGCATTCCACATCGTCATGTGAGATTTCGCAGACAAAAGTGGCACTCTCCTTCTCCATCACCTCCACGTCCTCCAGCTTCTTCACAATTGTAATATCTCTGCCTGCAGTGGCGGGAAGAATGTCACTCAGTGTTTCAGCTTTACTAGTATGATGTGATCAATGATGAGTCAAACGTTACCAAGAACAGTAAGCTTTGCACATGTATTGTCATCGGTGGTGCGACAGACGTAACTGCCTGCATCTTCGGGTGCACACTTGTTGATTATCAAAGTGCGTTTGCGTGCCAAAGAGTGGATGCTATAATTCCTCCCTGGTCTCAGTTCAATATCATCCTGTAGGATGTAATTAAGAGGTTTAATTGCACACACTTTATGTTGTTATGTAAAAGCTGAGTAAGTAAGTACGCTGACTTCTCACCTTGAACCATTTTACTTCTGCATTTGCTCTAGACACCTCACATTCAAAAGTCACCTTCTCCTTTTCAGTAACACTGACATCCAAAATGGGCTTTGAGATTGTAGCAGGAAGTTCTGACAAATAATAAAATGTTTGATCCAAACTTAATCTAGATCCTTGAAATATTTACTATGAAAACAATCCTCAAGTGTCTCTATACCTGTAACAATGAGTTTGCAGGTTGTGCGCACGCCCTCCGCTTGGAAGCCAATGGTTCCTGCATCCTCTCTTGTCAGATTTGACAAGGTGAGGGTGTGCTTCTTTCCCAGAACTGTGACACGGCATTCATGACCTGATTTGAGCTTAATCCCGTCCCTGGTCCAGAAGCCTTCGGCATCAGCCTGGCTGATCTTAACCTCAAGGGTGACTGTCTCTGTCTCGTGTGCCTTTGTTTCAGTAAGTCCTTTGACTATCTCGATTTTCTTCACTGAGGAGGAAATAGCGTGTCAGCAATTTTTACACTTATAATACCTCACAAAAGTGAGCACTGCACACCCCTTACATTTAGCAATCATTTTGATACAGTACATGTTATCAGGCAAAATACTATAAAAGTAGAGTTCTAGTCTGCGTACAGCTTGTATAAGAGTATAGTTTACTGTTCACTGAAAATGACTCAACACACAGCCTTTGTAATCTAAATAGCTGACTACACAAGAGAGTACCAAAAACACTGCAGGGTATGATTCCCAATTTGGATTTTTTTGTTTAAAATCCAATTTTTTATGTGGTCATTCACATTACCAAACAAACGTTCGAGACTAAAGACATGCATGCGCAAAAGCACAACATCACTCACATTTCCGTGTGTTTACAGAAGTAAAGACAGTTCCAGTGATGTGTGGTACCATTGATTTTATTTCGGATTGATACTGGGTAAAATTCAGGTTTGGTATCTGTGATACCAATTCAATACTATAAACAAATTCACCTAATGTGTTAGGTGGTAAATTTTAAAACATAGTGTACGGTATTTCAAATCATAGTATAAAGAATACAAGACATCTGAGTAATGTATTGATTTATTTTAAACCCTGTTAGTATACTGAGGTTTACTGGTGTGTTTATCTTTCACATGCACATGTATTTATAGGTAGGAACCACTTCCACACGGTCACCTTTAATGAAAACAAGTTCTGGGTGTATCCTGTTTCTTCTAAAGTCCACCATTTCCCAGGTGTTGGTGGTGTTGAAGTGCAGGTGGTTTGCATTGCATCAGCTAACAAAGTCCTGGATCAGCTTTCTGTACTCATCCTTCTGTCCTTTCCCGATACATACCACGATGGTTGTGTTGTCCGCCTACTTTTGTTTATGGCAGAGCTCAGAGTTGTACTGAAAGTCAGACGTGTACAGGATAAACAGAACAGGAAAGAGCACAGTTTCCTGCAGTGCTCCCGTGGTGCTGGTCACAGTGTCAGTCATGCAGTTCCCCAGTGACATGTACAGAGAGGTCTGCCAGTCAGTTAGTCTGTGATCCATACCACTAAGTGTGATCGTACTCCCATCCGTGTCAGTTTTTCCCTGAGGAGCTGAGGCTATATGGTGTTAAAGGCACTGGAGAAGTCCAAAAATGTAATCTTCGCAGCACCACTGCCTCTGTCCAGGTGAGCAAGAGATCGGTAAGCAAACTGCAGAGGGTCAAGTGCATGGTGGATCTGTGGCCTTAGGTGATAAAGCGGCAGCTGCTCCATAGTCTTCATCAAATGGGACATCAGGGCTACCGGCCTGAAGTCAGCTCACCAGGATGCGATCTCTTTGGGACTGGAACGATGCAGGATGTCTTCCACAGCTGTGGAACCCTTCCCAAATCCAAGCTCTAATTGAGGATACACTGTAGAGGGTGCTGCAGCCCGTGATGGTCTTCATGCACTACCACACTCACTACCTTCATGTTGTTGTTGTTGTTATGTATCCTCTGTTCTATTTTTATTCTGTACTGCTCCTTTGCACCCCTTACACCCCTTAGCTGGACTCTCAGTTCCTTCTGTACCTGCTTCAGTGCTTGTTTGTCACCGTCTTTGAAGCTCTTTTTCTTCAGGTTCAGAAGGTCAATGATGTCACTTGTTATTCAGGGATTGTTGTTAGCAAAGCAGTGCATAGTCCTTACTGGAACAACAACATCCATGCAGAAGATGATGTAGTCCGTGGTGCAGGCGACAATTTCATCCAAATAGTTGACAGCTATTTTGACAATAATGGCTGTGTGTTGAGTAATTCATTCAGTGGATAGTAAATCTGCTACAGTATATAAGATGTGCACTGACTACTCTATAGTACAGTATTTCCAAGTTTCATTTTTATAGTATTGTCCCGTGAGACAATATACTGAAATAACTTTTGAGATATTCAGTATGTGATTCATAATTACCGTTGGTCATCAATGTGAGACTTACTCTCCACAGTGAGCTTGGCCTGTGTTTTGTCATCTAGGGTTTCACAGGAGTAGAAGCCACGGTCAGAGTATGTGACACTCTTGAGGACCAGAGCCTGCTTAGCCCCATCGACTTGGACCTCCGTGTTCCCTGAAGTCTGCAACACAACGCTGTTCTTCATCCACTTGACTTCATCTGATGGCTTACTCAGCTCCACCTCCATCTTAGCTTCACTCTGCTCCTCCACTGTCAAGTTCTCCAGCTTTTTCTTAAATGTCACCGGCTCACCTGAGAGGTAAAAAGAGATACTAGTAATGCTTCAGACATATACTGAAAGTGATATTTGGTTTCCTACGTTGGACTTGAAGAGCAGCTTTACAGCTTTTCCCTTCGGCGTCCATGCTGATCTCTCCAGCGTCCTTCTGGGCAACAGAGATGATGGTGACTAAGTGGCTGTTGCCGGCATGCTCAACCTTATACTTTGCTCCGGAAGTGATGGGAACATTGTTGTGAAACCATTTAACGTGCACATCGGCAGGGGTGACGGTGCACTTGAAAATGGCCTCTTTTCCCTCCATTGCTGCAACATTGTTGAGCTTTGAAGTCAGCCTGACTGATCTGGGAGCTGAAAGGAACAAGACATCAACTTATTAATGAAAACAGCCAGTTTGCGTAATAGAAATAAAACTCTTATGCTCATGCACAAGCACTGCCATGCATGCGGATGTTTTATTTCATCGATATGGTCATTCCTCAAAACAATTTAGCGATAATCACTCCATCACATGTTAACATTAAACAAATGATTTGAATCAATCAACAAAAGGAAAAGTCCACAATAACCTTGCTCATGCACAAGCACTAATGTGATGTGTATTATAATTAATGTCATTATTCCTCCCAGTTATTAAAGATAACAGCCATTGAGAGCAAATGCAATAAATAAAAGTATGTTAAATAATCAAAGTCAAAGCCCATGGTATCCTTGCTCATGAAGTGTTAATTATCTGGCCCACCAGGGCTAGAACAAGAGTTTGAGAGTTGTCAACTTGATGCCCAGCGTGACTCTTAAGGCTTGAGGGAGTGAGGTTTACCAACGTGCTTTCACACAGCTGCACCATCTTGCATATTTTACACAAGCACAAGTACACACACAAATGCATGCAAATGTCAACATGTCGTATAATTAATCTGAGCTCTCTGAACCAAAGTTATTAATGATACCAGCAACAAGAAATAATCAAGTTAAATCCCACTTTGCGTTTGCTTTTATGCCCAAGTATACACACAAGTGTATCATGTTCAATAACAAATGTGATTGTTCCTACTGCCAGTTATTTATGATAAGTGGCACCTTGTACACATGATTTTTAAAAATATTGTTAGTATAACCGACAAAGCAGGAAGTTTTGAGTAATGATGTGCAGTATTATAAAGTGATGGAACAAGTACACTTGCTGTGTCATGCGGGCCACTCGCACAAAAAAGTTGTACAATGAAGGCCTAAATTAGTTACCTATTAAGGAGACTTTGGCAGTGGTCTTGTCATTTTTACATTCACAGCTGTATTCGCCTTCATCTACCTTCGTCACGTTGGTCACTGTGAGAATCCGTTTAGCAACATCTGTCTTTATGCAGAACCTACCTTCGTGTTTAACCTCAGAACTACCACGGTACCACACAACATCCCCTGAGGCTTGGTTCAATTCACACATCAGAATCAGTGTGCCCCCTAAATCGACTGTTGAGGCTTTCAAGGGGACAACAAACTTCAACACAGCCTCTGCAAAAAAATAAAAATAAAAATAAATGGCACAACAAGGTCTTTGGAGTAACTCTCCTAATTCCTAGAAAAAACTGGCTCACCTTTAACCTGGACTTTGAATTCCAGTTTGTCATCTGCTGTGTTACAAGAGTACACGCCGCTGTCTTTGGATTCGGTGGATTTGACAACGAGAGTGTGAGAGAGGCCTTCTTTTCTCATTTGGTACTTGCTGCCTTCCTTGAGCTCTACGCCGTCTTTAAACCACCTCACATTCACTGTGCTCTCATCCGTCAGTTGGCTGGTCAAAACAATGTTTTCATTTGCTTGAATGATGAATGATGTGTCCTTCACAGACTTCTTCTGGAACTTGGCAGGTATATCTAGAGAGAGAATTTGGAATGTACAGGAAACAACGTACCATATTGACTCAAATATAAGATAATATTTGTCCCTGCAAAAAAGACTGGTTATGTAAAAGTAAAATCTTGAGATTTCTGTATTTACAGTAGGCTAAGCAGCAAGTGTCAAAGAGGAAAATTGGAAAAAGGTATTTCGCAGGTTAAGCATGTTAGGAAACAACAGGGGAGGAGTTATGATGCCAATTTTAAGTTAATAGTGATCCAAGAAGTAAAGAATGATGAGCAGTTAAGGAATATGGTAGCCGTTTTTTTGGTTTTTTTTGCAATCTACAACCAGTTATTTTTTGCTCATTCTGAAAACATGTTGTATTAAAAATGATTAATTTAGCTTTTTTTAGTATTGAAAAAGACTGGTTGTCTTGTATACACTTTTGTTAGGGTTAATAGGTATTAATATAGTTCAAATAATGTACCTGCCATCTGCAGCTTAAACACCAGCTTCTCTGCTCCAGCTTCACATGTGTATTCCCCTACATCTCTTTTGTCCATCTTTTCTATCACCATCTCTCGACTCCTGCCCTTTGCCTCCATATGGAGCGCTGTGCTGGAAGTCAGCAGCTTGCCGTCCTTGTACCATTTTACCTCTGTTTTGGCATCTGAAACCTCACAGCTCAAAGTGACTTTCTTGGAGAGAATGGCTTTCACGTCTCTTAGGACTGAGTCCTTGTTGGAGAAGCCAGCAGGGGCATCTGTAGAGCAAATTTAAGGAGTAATTGTAAGCAGCAAGCAATAAACGTAAATTAATTGAATGGGTTCCTAAGGCTATAATAGTAAGATATCTGTTATACATCTGTTACCTGTCACCTGTATCCTGAAAGTCAACTTCTCAGTTCCAGCCACACAAATGTATTCACCAGCATCATCCTTTATCAAACTGTCGATAACCAGGTGACGACTCTTGCCCTTTGACTCTGTACGTAGAGTCTTGCTTGAAGACAGCAGCTTGCCGTCTTTGTACCATTTTACCTCGGCTGTAGAATCTGTCACCTCACAGCTCAGGGTGGCTTTCTGGGAGACAGATGCTTTCACCTCCTTCTGGGTGGACTCCTTGTGGCAGAAGACCGACTTGGGTTGAACAGCTGTGGAATTAATGGAGAAAGTCTTGACATTGTTGACATCGTCAGTATCCCAACTCTTTTTTAGTGTGTTTGTTGATGTCATGATACCTGCCACTTGTATCATGAATGTTATCTTTTCACTTCCAGCTTCACAGACGTACTCCCCAGCATCACTCTTCTCCACGCTGTCAAACACCAGCTGGCGACTCTTGCCCTTGGACTCTGCACGTATCATCTTACTGTAGGCCAGCACTTTGCCATCCTTGTACCATTTCACTTCTGTGTTGGCACTGGACACTTCACAGGTCAAGAAAGCTTTCTGGGAGAGGGAGACTATCACCTCCCTCTGAAGTGAGTCAATGTTGGAAAAGGCTGGCTTGCTTTGAATATCTACAGAGATAATAATGGAGATTTCTGTTACACTATGCGGCTTATTAGTTGAATGGCTGTCGTTTGCATGGACAAAACCAGGCAGAGTCTAATCCCGAAATAGAAGCTAGTCTAACAGGGAATTAAGTAATGAATGAATGAAGTAGCTGCAATGGAGCTACTTGGCTGCAACCAGCAGAGGTACTGTTAATTCAGTCACACAGCTTGTTGCAGGAAGAACAAGCTGTTTATGAAGAAAAACAGACTGCAAGTAAGGGTGGGCTCAACCACATCCCCTGTGCTCACCATCAACACCGGGGTACCACAGGGGTGTGCGTTGAGCCCATTATTGTACACTCGTTACATCAGTGACAGCTTCAGCATTTCACCCACCACAAAATATCTCAAATTCTTAGATGATACAGCCATTCTCACACTTCAATCCGCCAGCCAATCCACCCTGGACTATCACAACACAGTCATACATTTCGCCAAGTGGCGCTCGGACAACCATCTCCAAATTATTGTCAATAAAACAAAAGAAGTACTGTTCAACCCACCCTCACCACAGCCCCCCACCATCATAAACTGTAGAGACAGTAAACTCATTCAAATACCCAGTAGGTAATAACTTTGGACAATAAACTCACTTTTGATCAGCACACCACGGACATTCAAAAAAGAAACTAGCAAAGACTGTCAGCCATTTGCAGACTTATAGGACTATATATTGCACCCCATCTTCTGTTATTACTATACAAAAGGATTATTCAACTGATCCTCCTATATTCTTCCTTCTGTTACTATACTATGCTTTCTGTCACCAATCAGGCCAAACTCACTCGCGTCAAAAACACAGCCGCTACAATCATCGGTCTTCCCACACCCAACCTCACAGAATTAAACAACAGGTCCATCTCTTGCATAGCAAACAATATCACACAAGATATCACCCACCCACTGCATGAATATCAAACCCCACAACCTTCAGGGCACATCTATAGCTCAATTAGGTTCAGGAGGGCCCGTCTTGGGAAAAGCCTAATCCCTGCAGCCATAGCCGCCCTGAACAGCAGGCCCCACTGAGTTGTCTGT
The DNA here is from genome assembly GCA_024372805.1 of Oostethus manadensis. NCBI lineage: Eukaryota > Metazoa > Chordata > Actinopteri > Syngnathiformes > Syngnathidae > Oostethus > Oostethus manadensis. The sequence goes on along the minus strand of QODF01000132.1, from coordinate 2,447,495 downwards.
CTGTCAGTAGTGATGTCGTCATTATTGTCATGTTGATTATATGTTAAGTTGTTACTGTTACTGTCTTTGATGTGTTCTGCAATGTAAAATGTCTTCTTCACTGACAATGTCAATGAAGACAAATTTCCCTTGGGGACCAATAAGTCAAAATCTAAAATGAACGATGGGGCACATGTTTTTAAAAGACTGCTACAGATCCTATCAGGACCAGAGCTTTAATTGATCTGAGTTCTGTTAAAGGCTCTCTCTATATCCTCTTTTCTATCTTAAAGTGCTGAGTGTCCACTAGTCTTTGGATGTCAGAGTTAAAATCTTCAGTGCCAAAAGGTTATAAAAACAATTAAAAGCACTGGCTAAAAGAAAGTCAGATTTCTAACCCTCAACACAGGTTGGTGCTGAAGAACCCATATTGTTTGTATCCATGCGCTCCTCCAATTTGGTTTTATAAACTCGCTTTGTGTTTAAAATATGGTAATTGGTAACTTTTGATTCATGCTGGAAAAATAAAAACATACAAGAAAAAGGTAACATTTTAACACAGGGAGTGAACTATCCATCAGTAATTGCTGAAACGTGCAGAAGAGGTGAAAACATTTCTTGCCCCGTCTCTTACCTGTCACATAGAGTTTGAAGATTAGCTTCTCAGCCCCGGACTCACAGGTGTATTCCCCAGCGTCCGTCTTCTGCACACTGTCAATCACCAGCTGGCGAGTCTTGCCCTTCAACTCTGTACGTAGTGACTTCCCACTGACAAGCAGCTTACCATCCTTGTACCATTTTACTTCTGTCTTAGAATCACTCAACTCACAGGTCAGCGTGGCTTTCTCTCCTTTGTTGAAGAAGGCTGATGGAGGTTCTGATGGGATGTAGGGAAAAAATTCAGAATAAATTTCAATGAATTTAACGTATTTTCTCACCGGTCACATGGATCATAAAAACCAGCTTCTCTCCTCCAGCTTCACAGATGTACTCCCCGGCATCCTTCTGCTCAACGCTATCGATCACCAGCTGGCGACTCTTGCCCTTTGACTCTAAATGTATTATCTTGCTAGAGGACAGCACTTTGCCATCTTTGTACCATGTCACCTCCTTGTTAGAGTCCAATACTTCACAGCTCAAAGTGGCTCTCTGGGAGAGTGTGGCAGTCACTTCTCTCTGGACTGATTCCTTGTTGAAGAAGACTGGCTGATAGTCTGAAATAAGTTATAATGAGGAGGTCAAAAGTGTAGTAGTTCATACTTTACAAAACTTAATTATCATACCTACCAGGCACCGTTAATTTAAAGATCAGCTTTTCTCCTCCAGCTTCACAGGTGTACTCCCCAGCATCATTCCTCTCCACTTTTTCAATCAACAGCAGACGAATATTGCCTTTGACTTCAGAGTAGCTCGTCTGACTGGATATGAGCAGCTTGCCATCTTTGTACCATTTCACTTCTGTCTTGCTGTCTGACATTGTGCAACTGAGGGTGGCTTTTTGGTAAAGCACAGCTGTCACCTCCTTTTGGACTGACTCCTTGTTGGAGAAGACAGGCTGGGCCTGAGTTTCTGACAAGGAAAGAATGTTTTCTATAAGTGTATGTTCAACATTTTTTATGCGAGTACTTTTTTATTTGGTCAAGCATGAAGACGGTCGTCTGAACCCTAGTGTACCAAACAAGCAGACAATGAGATGGGTCAAATCGCTTAAGCTTTAATGTGAACGCTTCACGAACCAAAGACATGGACCAATGTTAAAATGACAGCAAAAAGCATGCATAAAAAACTAACATTTAAGAAACTTGCCGTCTCTGCTCCGCTCTCTCCCTCTTTGAGGCGCTCTTTAAAAGTATATTGTATTTTAAAAGCTTTTAGTGAAATTAATGCTAGTTAAAATTACAGAATATAAAAATAACCTATGTATTCAACACACCGTGCATTTTGGTTTGGAAAATTTGAGTTGTCACATAATATTTCACAAAAGCTGCCCAATGAAGTTCTTAATTTATGCATATGTTGCACAGCTGTTGGTCTAATGATAAAAATACCAGTGTGAACACCAGCCAAACAACACACATTTTTTTAGGGGATCAGAGTACCAAACAACAAATGTGTGAATGAGGCGTACGTGAGTCAGCATATAAAGTACAAAAAAACCCTAAACAAAGCATTTACCTTTAATTTTCACCTGGAATGTGACCTTGTCGGCAGCTGTCTCACAAGAATAATGACCTTCATCGCTTTTTTTGGCATTCTTGATGTTAAGTTTCCTTTGGATTCCTTTGGAGATAATGCTCGTTCTTTGATCCTCAGTAATCTCCACCAGGTCTTTTCTCCAAACCACGATTGCGCTGGCGGGAGAGACCTCACAGCTCAGCTCAAGATCTCCTTTCAGGCATGAGGACAGGCCCATGGGACCTCTCGGCTTGTTCAGAAACTTGGCAGGTTCATCTAAAGAGAAAAGAAATGTATTATAAGCAGTGTATGTAACAATACTATTGTTATGTATATAACAATAGCAATTTATGATACAGCTCTGAGAGTCTTGTACCTTTAAGGGCGAGCTGCATGGATATTTTGTCATCAGCACAAACACACTCATAGATGCCCACATCTTCTTCTGTAACATTGTGGACCATGAGGATCCTCCTACGGTCCATAATTACGCTTTTATACTTTTTGCCCATTTTTAGCTCTCGCCCGTTTCTCATCCAAACAACCTGTGGCATAAAATTACAACAGCAACAAAAATCAAAAACTAGACTTTGATGTATATGCAAAATACAATATGCACAAAAATAGATAATTCTGTACCATTCATTCATTCATTTTCTGTACCGCTTATCCTCATTGGGGTTGCGGGTATGCTGGAGCCTATCCCAGCTGACTTTGGGCGGGAGGCGGGGTACACCCTGGACTGGTTGCCAGTCAATCGGAATGTCTTAAATAAATGTATTTAATTTTTTTGACATTGACTAATTTATTTTATTTTATATTTATGGCAATTCCAGTAATTGAGGAACTATCTAACACAACATAGCTGCAGAGGTAAGATTAAAATAATGTTCCTGTCACAAACCTGTGCATCGTAATCTGACACCTCAGCCGTCATCTGAGCAGTGTCTTGGGCACTGCAGGTCACCTCTTGCAGATTTCCCATATTAGTGAACCTAACAGCAGGGGCTACAATATGCATGTAAGGCAAGACAGTATTACTTAATAATTTCACATTTATAGCATGGTAACTTTTTCAATCTGTACATACCCTTTACGGCTAAAACACAACTGCTCTGTGAACCTCCACCCACAAACTTGATTTCTGCACCGTTCATGTCCATGATCACCTTTCGAATAAGCAGAATGTGCACGTTCTTGGACCGTGTGATGAGGTAGTCACCTCCACTGCGCAGGAGACGGCCATTGAGAGACCAGAAGCCCGAGCAAATGGCTGACAGCTCCACTGAGATGGAGAACTCCTCACCAGACACTGCGGTGCTGCTTACAAGGCCTTTTATGATCTCTGCAGTGGGTTCTAAAGAAAATACAACACAACAGTTTAGTGGCTTTCAAAACTAATACTTTGCCAGCATATGAGAGTTATCACTCCTACCTAGGTAGAAGCTTCCAGGCACTTCCAAGTAGGAACTCTGGCCAAAGTCATTGGTCGCAGAGATGCGGAATTGGTAAGTGGCTTCCTCTGTGAAGTTAGAGATCGTGATCTCTGTGGACAAAATGGTTTCTCCGGCGTTGCACCTCTGCCAGGTCTGACCACCAACCTTTCGCCTCTCTACGATATAACCCTTGATGGGCACGGGACGATTGCTGTCAGGAGGAGACCACTGAAAGGTGATAGATGAGTCAGTCTTATTCTGCACCACAGGATCAATTGGGGGGTCAGGCGGATGCTTCCTTGCAGCTGGAAAAATTACAGATGATGGTTAATCAACAGGAAGACCTATGGAAAATTTTTATCTTAATATCAGAATCAGAAAAACTTTATTGCCATTGTAAGTGAACAATTCACAAACTAGGAACTTTCTATGGCGACTCAGTGCATCGTAGAATTCTAAGTAAACATAGAGTATTAAATAAACATAGAACTAACTAAACATAGAACCTGAGTAAAAAGTTGAAATCACTGAGAGGCATGAGAGTGTTTTTAGTGCACTTAAACATACAAACAACCTACAAGTAGAAGTAATGTGTATTATTAAAGTATGAGCACTTCCACAAGAAATGCAAGAAATCCAGAGAAAAAGACTGTGAATGCAAAGAAAAATCAAGTCACTAGTAAGTAAAGTAACTAAGTAACTAAATAGCTGTGAATGTGAAGGCTAATCAAGAAATGGGGACTAAATGCTTTGAATGTGAAAAGAAATCAAGTACCAGGGACTAGCAAAACACAATTACCAGTGACGGAAAATCGGGTGGACGTCTTGCAGTCTCCAGCCACAAAGGCCACTTCTCCTGAGTCGTCCGCCAGACACTCTCTAATGGTGAGAGTGTACTGTCTGAGCAGGCAAGCAATGGAAATACGGGAATCCTCCTTCAGCTTGTCGCCATTGCGAGTCCAGTACGCATCAGGGCAGGGATGCTCCAACTCCACACAGAAGATGACTGTGTCGCTGACAGGAACCACTGTCCTCCGAGGAAGCTTCTTGGTAATGTTGCCTGAGACATTGGACAAGTGGAATATATTGTAATTATACATACTTATGATTATAATATTAACATTAGATTTAAACCGGTCCTTATATCCCAACGTACATGTTACCACATGCAAACAAAATCTCCACAATTCTTGGGAAATTGTTGGCCCTGGCCAGCTTGTAGAGAAAGTAGGGTAACAGAGGGGTTGCAAGTGTGTCGTACTTATGCAGCAAGTGATTTGTAAAACAGACGTGCTTGCCACTCGCCCTCTCTTAGCAGCTTTTAGATCGTGAATGTGGCGTGCTACTTGTGCATGCTTAGGTGTGCTTCATAAATCTGTCATATGTTTCACTCACTGGGGATGAACGTGTGTGGGCATCGTACAAGGCTTGTGCAGGCCCCTCATTTCGATTGCAAGATGGGCGTACTGGCCTCCTATGGCACCTATGGCTATTGTGACCGCGAGAACCAGAGTGTACAGCGGAAGGAGCCACCCACCATGTAAGGAGATGCTGCAGTGGCCGGGCAATGCACACAATGTATTTTTAAATTTGTATCACACGCAAGGGTCATACACTCCTCCCCTCCCTTGCCCTTACGAACTGGCATATACGGTTTTTGTGCGTGCACGCAGAAAATAATTTGCATCCCAATTTTTTTCCTAAGGGCTTTGCGTGCTGTCTATGGGTTTGACAATCCATACGTTTTACGTGTGTGTCTCTCAAGATTTTCCCCATTTTTGAAAATAGCCAGCATGTAGTAGCACGTACGTTGGGATGTGAGAACTGCTTAAGATGAAGAACTGAAGTCCTACCCAAGACGGTGAGCTCGGCCACAGTGCGGCTGCCCTCTTTCATCTCACAGATATACACACCGTCGTCATTAGTGGTCACATTGTGTATGGTGAGACGACGCAGGGTGCCTTGCTCCTCCATACAATACTTTCCGTTTTGCTCCAGACGCGTTTCCTCCATGAACCAATTTGTCAGGCTCCCACTGAGCGCCACCTCGCACATCAGTGTGGCTGCTGTTTTCTCTTGGACCTCCACATCTTGAAGCTTCCTCCTGAATGGCACCTTTGGCTCTGGTACAATGAAGGGAAATAAAAAGAAGTTTATTGTGCTATGCTGTATCAAGCATTTTGTTTATATTTATGAGCCAAGGAGCACTGTGGACATAATGGCCACCTCGGCAGCAAGCACTCTGAGGCAACCCACATCTACACTCTACTGAGTGTTCTTGTTGAAAATGCTCTCTGTTTACTGTTTATTTTGTTTCACTGTGCTCACTATATATTATACATTATTTTTTATTTTACCTCCATTCCTACTGCATTTATTAACAGGGTTGATGTTTTTAATGGAAATTTGTGGGACTATGTGGGAATTTACAAGAATTGACATGGAAATTTGCTAAATTCCATATTAGTTTATTCAGTTATACGAGAGGAACCTCAGTCCTAAAAAAGCGCATTTTATACAAATTGTATGTACTGTACAACAATTAACTGCTAGAGAATATTTATCCTGATATGTATTTGAATTTGTATTTATATGTTTTATTTATATTTATTTAATTAAGTATATACTGTATTAAATACACTTAAGAAGCCTATTTTATATACTTATTGAAATAGAAGGTTTTAAAAAATCATTTTGACCCATTAATATTACAATTTTAGTTTATTTTGTTATTTTATTATTTGTGTGTGTGTTGCTATGATGTTTTTTTTAATATGCAGATGTATGACTATATGATGTGCTCTTTGTTTGTATTGAAAAGTGCATAAAGTTGACTGTTACATAGTCCTGCTATAAAAGAAACACATTTACAGAAATTGAAAGATTGTGAACATGTGTGGATACATTTTTATGTTTGGCTTTGATAACAGAAACAGAAAATGGCCTTGCCGTTCTAGTTCACTTTGTACATGATGTTGTTTTACAAACAAAAACAGCTATGTAAATGTCAGAAACAGTTTCTTGCACTGTGACTGAACCTGTGCTCCAATGGTAAAGCTCCTGTCAAAACAAATGAAGATTAACACTGTTCCACACTGTACTTTTTCATGTTGTGGCCAATTCCATCCCCCGTTTCCTCAAGGGACATCATTGTAACCCTAGTGTCAACGTGAGAGCGACGTCGAACTTCTCGTCACCAGCAGAAAATAGATGCAACCCTACACTTCCCCTGAGAAGAAAAGCCACAACCCGATCATGTTGTGAAAACCCACACACAAATTTAAGCATGTACTGTAAATAAGGGCCTGATCCATGCACATTAAAACACTGCAGCTAGTGGCATAGAGTTACAACTACTAGCACTGACATACTGACAACATTACAGTAATGTCTGTATGCCAAACATCTCCATTATACTTATATTACAATTGATCAATTACATTTACTGAAATACGCCAAAATACACTACACCACACCACACACTAGTGGTTAGCTTCTTATGTTTGTAACGTACTAGTTTACACTTGAATCACAGTTAATAATGCCAGAATGTCACTACAAAAATTACTAAACGTTTTATGATGGCCATAGTTTCACCCTGTTACCTAATAATTGTTTCAATGTATGACACTTAAGAATGAAAAATGTCACTAAAAAAGCATTGCCTCTACAGTTATTAAACGTTTTACAAATTCAGTTTGACTCTGCAACAAAAGAATTCACCTTTAATTCACCTTTCTGATGAAAAAAATTGTGATTACTTCTTTTTACATTTGTGTGACAGTTTATCAGTGCCATTTAACATTGCCTGCATAGTTAATAAATGTATTCTGCTGGCCACACTTTGAACCTGGAACTTATTAATTATACAAATATTTAAAAAATTTGAATATTGATACTGTTTATAATATCCAAGAAAAGTGGTTGTTTCTTTACAGCAGTGATTCTCAACTGGTGTGTCGCGACCCAAACCTGGGTCACAGAGCTGTGGGTTGTAGGTCTGTCAAAATAATTATGTAATGACCTGATGTCCCTGGATGCACCTCATCATCACGCCATCGCGAAGTGCGTCCAGTGGCGATTCTAGCCATGAGCCACATGGGCAATTGCCCAGAGCAGCAAGCAGTGAGGGAGAAAGAATATAAATCCTATTTACTAATGCTCAGGCTCAAATCCTTATCAAGTGTGGTAGATGGGCGGTCCCCTTTTTACAGGCGGTATACTTGCTCAAATGCGAATAAATGCCCACAGTAGTGAGTCAAGTCCGGTGTTGCTGGGCCTCAGCCCTCTGTTTTGTTTAATTACAAGGTAAAAGAAAAAGTAAATTACAACACAAAAATAAACCTTATTTAAATGTGTTGGTTTAGCCGATGGCTGCTAGTTGGGTGACGGTGGGAGGTCATGACAAAGTGCTGTTAATTTCAAACATGGAAAGTCAAAGCACAGCTCAGGTACACAATTTAGAAAGAAGAGGAAAAACAGGTAAAAGATAAAGGTATGGAACAAGATCATCAACTCTTTGTACACCACATTGTCGAATGGGTGTGATCAAAGAAGTTAACGTTACTTGGTGGCTATAGAACAGGGGTCGGCAACCTTTACCATGAAAAGTGTCATTTTGTCTCCTCTTCCAGTAAAAAAACTGTTCGGGGGCCACAAAACATTACAGAACTTATAAACTTTTAAAAATTGTAATCTTTTGTAATGTTACCAGTTATAACCACAAAATTCAACAAACAAAAGTGCGGCTACACGTGTAGAACTACTCTGAGCTAACTTTAACACTGAACTTTGTGTAATTTGTGTACACAAAAAAAATGTAGCCAACTTTAAGATAAAAACTTCTTATATCTGAATATCAGTGTTGTTTGCTCAAAACCGGTAATTTCTGCACTGAATTGTCATCAATAACCATTCTATTGATGTTGTTCTTGATTGTCTTTCCAAAGAGAGACATTTTCTGAATAATTTCCTGTTTATTTTTTAAATTAGAAGAATATATGCTGTGATATTTTTATGATTGATTATTTCATGTATTCTCTAACTGTGAATGGCTTCCCATCTCATGTACAGCCCAATGTTGCCAACTTCGCTAAATCTGGAGACTTTCCAAACCTTATTTTCTCAAAACGACTAGATAAAAATGTAAATATGGTACTTTTCCTGACGTCAGTGGGAACGGTAGATTTTTCTGGTATTTGCATTTTTCTTCACCAAAATAGTAATTTATTGACGATCCCTAGAAAAACAGCCAGCTGTTAGAGCGGCACTCTAACTGCTCTCCTGGAGTAACCACCTCGCCGTTTAGCGTGTCACAGGCTGTGAGCACATAGCTACAGTGCACTTCTAATTATAAAACATCAGACTCAACTCAAAACTCTTTTACCTTGTTTTTTCTCTCCCACGCAGTGAGACTCACTGCTACACTAGCCTACCTCCTCCTCCCTTGCTCATCCAATCAGCAGTCAGAAGATGCATTAATAGACTTGGCTGCGAGTCAGATATTTGATATTCTTTTTGAAAATGCACATTTCCCCTACTTAGGTTTTTTTAAAAAATCACCACGCCTAGCAAAGGGAGTCACAACAAAGAGGCTGAAGAGCCGCATGCGGCTCCAGAAGCGCAGGTTGCCGACCCATGCTATAGACTAACTGCTGTTCAATTGTTTTCTAGAGAGTTTTAGTATCGATTTAAGTATATTGATTTAAGTCAAATGCAATTTAAAGGGAGCTCGTGAAATATTGTAAAACATTTGTTAAGAACAGTTGTGGGAGTGTGTGTTAAGGCGGGGTTAGGGATACGAGTGTACTTGAAGGATTGTGCACTGAAAAAAAGAATAACCTATTGTATTTGTGTTGTATTTAATATTTGTTTGTTTATATTTATTTATGTACATTTTGTAGGGTTTTTGCGTCAATATTTTTGTATTAACTTAATATACATATATATATTTTACTTATATACTTACATATATTTGTTAATTTAAAAAAAACACAAAGAAAAACTAGTGAGAAGGGTGTCATTCAAGCCTATTGCCACTGGATGTGTGCCATGTTAATGGTCGACTTGGCCAAACTTGAGTAGGAGGGGCAGGACATCAAGTGTGATCTTTTAAAGTGCTGTCCGTCTGACATTCAGTTACAACGCCTTTATATCTGCTGGAGAAGACGGTGCTATAAAGAGAAGAGCTCACGTTGCTTTGCGGGGGGAATTTCGGCCACAAAGAAGACCCGCAGATAGAGTTTCATGCCTAGTCAGATCCATTGACCCAGGCAAATGTGTGGTTTACAGATGAGATAGACATCATGGTTTCTTATTTTGTTGCATGTTTGTCAGCCTTAAATGTTTCAGATCATCAAACAAATGTAAACATTAGTCAATGACAACATAACCGAACACAAAACACAGTTTTTAAATGAAACCTTATTAAGGGTTATTAAAAATCCAAAAATTGATGGCCCTGTAAAGTGAACCTAATAGCTAATAACTGGGTGGGTCACCCTTAGCAGCAACAACGGCAATCAAGCGTTTGCAATTATTTGCAATGAGCCTCTTACAGTGAGAAATTTTGGCCCACTCTTTGCAGAATTGTTGTAATTCAGCCAAATTGGAGGGTTTTATAGCATGAACCACCTTTTCAAGGTCATGCCACAGCATCTTAATAGGATGCACGTCAGGACTTTAACTAGGGCATAGTCTTCATTTTGTTTTTCTTCCGCCATTTGGAGGTAGACTGTTGTAGATTATTGCCTTGCTGCAGAACCGGAGGCTCGGCTTGAGGTCACCAACAGATGGCTGAACGTTCTCCCTCAGGATTTTTTGGTAAACAGCAAAGTTCTGAGTCCTGCAGTTCTTTGGATGTTGTTGTGGGGTCTTTTGTGACCTCTTCAAGGAAAGTTGTTGCTGCATTCTTGGGGTAAATTTAGTTAGCCGGCCACTCCGGGGAAGGTTCACCATTGTGCCATGTTTTTGCCATTTGTGGATAATGACACAGCCTGATAGATCTAAATTAATTTTAGTTAAGTTACGTTTTAACAGGGGAGCAATCACTTTTTCACACGAGGCCTTGTAGGTTTGTATTTTTTTCTCCCTTAATAATATAAAAAAAAAAATTTTAACCTGCATTTTGTGTTCAGATGTGGTGTCACTGACTAATATTTAAATTTATTTGATAATCTCAAACATTTAAGTGTGACAAACATGCAAAGAAAAACAGAAAGGAGTCAAACAATTTTTCACACCACAGTATAATAATAGAAAGTAGGCTCCCTCTGGGATTTCTAAGTAATTGTTGCGTACAGGCACTTTAAATATATTATATTAATATATTTTTAAGCCGCACGGTGGCTGAGTGGTTAGCACATTGGCCACACAGTCAGGAGATCTTGAAAAACCTGGGTTCAAATCTCCGTTGGGCATCTCTGTGTGGAGTTTGCATGTTCTCCCCGTGCGTGTGTGGGTTTTCTCCGGGTACTCCGGTTTCCTCCCATATTCCAAAAACATGCATGTTAGGTTAATTGGTGACTCTAAATTGTCCATCGGTATGAATGTGAGTGTGAATGTTTGTCTATATGTGCCCTGCGATTGACTGGCGACCAGTCCAGGGTGTACCCCGCCTCTCGCCCAAAGTCTGCTGGGATAGGCTCCAGCATCCCCGTGACCCTAATGAGGATAAGCGGTACAGAAAATGAATGAATGAATGAATGAATATATTTTTAATTGAAAAATGTCTGCAATGGGTCCCCGCTTGTCACTGTGGGGTGATGGTGGGTCCCACAGTCAAACCAATTGTGAACCACTGTTGTACTGTGTACAAAGTATTAACAGTTAAGGTAATGAGTTTTTAAAAAATTAAAAAGCCACTTACCCTTTACTGTTACCAGCACAGCACTATAGGTCTGTCCTGCCATATTAGTGGCATTGCAAGTGTAGAAGCCGTTGTCACTTTGCTTGCAGTATAGGATTTTGAGGATGAAGTTCTCAGCATGGTCTTCATATATAACGTGGCGGCGGCCCTCGCTGATATTATGTCCATCCTTCCTCCAAATGATGTGAGGCTTGGGGTGACCTGTTACAAAGCAGCTCAGTTTGGCGTGCTTGCCCTCAGTGACGGTGCACGTGCGGGTGAACACGCCCTTCGGCAGCTTTGTCAGGATCGACGACCTCACCTCAAATTCAAAACCATCCGTGATTTTGCCCGAGTTAAAGGAAGAGGTGGTGTCCTCTGTGCGAAAGACAGAGATGTCCTTCTTCATTTCTTCTTTGCGTTTTTGGAGGTGAGAGAGGAGAGAGGTGTGGTTGTCGGAGGAGAGTAGGTGGGCATCCTGTGTGTCTACCACAAGGGCAGCAGCGGCATGGGCCCGACCCACGGTGTTCTGGGCCCTGCATGTATAAGTTCCACTGTCCAGGTTGCGTACGCTCTGGATCTTCAAGGTGCTGCAATCGCTGTCTGACACAATCTTGACACGGTTGGACTCGCCGAGGTAACGGCCATCCTTCTCCCAGTCAAAATTGGCTTCAGGGTGAGCTGCAACTCTGCAGTGGAAAACAGCATCACCACCTAAACCTACACGGGCTGAAGTGGGCTTGATCATGAACACAGGTGCCCTGGAGGCTATCTCTGTCGAAAGGGCCACCTTGAGGGTCACAGCAGCATAGGCCTCCCCGATGCTGTTTTTGGCCCTGCACAGGTACTGGCCGCTGTCTTCCAACACCAAGTTATAGATTGTGAGACGATACACTTCCCCATCCTCTATGGTTTTGAAGCGGCCCCCGGATGTCAGCTTCAGCTTCTCCTTCTCCCAGGTGATGAGTGGCGTGGGGCTGCCAACAATGGTACAGCTCAGGGTGGCATCCTTGCCCACGCACACAGAGAAGGCCTTGGGGCGTGTGAGGAACCTGGGTGCCCCTCCGAACAAATTTGGGTCCATGGTTTGCACCTTTAGTCAAAGAAAATTATGTTTTATAAACACAAACACTGGAGTACTCGTAACCCTAGTGAAAACAAGCAGCATGGAAAATGCGTGGTTGGAACATTGGAGCAATACATCAGTCCCTGTTAATAATCACCGGTAGGCTTCCCTAAATAGCATACTGTTTAGGACAACTAGCAAGTCAGTATCTTTGCAGGAAGTAGTAAGTTATATGTTATATATACTGTATATATATAGTGTATATGACATATAACTTATCTACTGTATAAGTAACTATAACTATATATATATATCATATATATATTATATAAGGTCTAAATGTGAGAGTCAGCTGGGATAGGCTCCAGCATACCCCGTGACCTCAATGAGGATAAGCAGCATAGAAAATGGATGGAGAGATTGATATATCAAGATATAATATAATAATGTATATAATAACATATGTATATAATGTCGGAGAGTCTACTGCACCTACTGGTAACTTGTTTGCCATGTAGCAATAAAAATATACTAATAACAGTGATTAATCGGGTTAGTTAAAATGGACTGCTGCTATTTTGAACACTACTGTCTTTGATTATCAATTAAATGCATGTCTTTCACTTTCCATGTGTACCACGTGGGACTTCTGAGCAGTCACCATACCGCCTAACAAGTAGTGGCAAATCTGTGGTGGTCCAAATGTATTTGTGCAGGTCGCCACAAACAAGGATGCAAACAGGAGCTGTAGACGACACAAGCTATTCAATGTGAATGACTGGCGCTGTAGATGGTGCAGTGCCAGTGTTGGACAGATTGGTTGGTGCTATGAAAATAGACATAAATCCAGAATACAGGCTGACATATTTATGAGCGCGACACTACAGAACAGGAAGTGGCTTTAATACGCGCAAACTAATGAGTTCCACTGCAGCACAAGGTCAAAACTTAGCTGACGTGTTTGCCTTTTGGTCCCTCGCTAAGGGTGACATTTAGCAGCTTTGTCGCCTCTGTCCCGACAACCGTGGACGACCAAAAATAACCTCAGCTGTTCCAGGCTGTCTGCGTCCATCTCCATTTGTAGAAGCCAATGGAGCCTTGGCTGTCTGATAAGGCTCCACAGTAACTTACACTGCCGTCCTATCACACTAACTTCATTAAAAACACCGTTAGTAATTGAGTTTGGCTTTTAAAAGGCACATTTTTTTCTTAAAAACCAATTAGTGACAACCTGGAAGGTGTGCGTTAGCTAGGCTAGCTGAAAAATGATGCTACCTAGAAACACACCAATTACATTTCTAAATTGGAAATGAAAGCAATATTGCAAGTCTCATAATTCCAAATAGAAGCATCCATACCACATTTAAAGTATGCCTTTTTGAAAAGTTAACATGACGTAGTCACCTTGAGTCTCGTCCCAATGTGTCACTCAGCTAGTGTCATGGAAGTGTCCAAAAAGTGAAAGAATTCCAGTCGTCTCTGTGTTTAAATATCCTTAATTGCCTGTAAAGTCAAGGTAGTGTGCAGCATCTCCCAGAGTCCTGTGCTGCGCGCTTGACTAGACTTATTTTTGCTTTCTTGTGCTCCTGCTTACAGCAATGATGCCAGATAGCTGGCGTGCCTATTTTGGCGCAGCCTTCTTTCCAAAATAGACTCTTGTCATTTGGTGAGCCGATAGCAGCACATAGCCACTCTGTTGCACCTTTGCTGCAGGCTGCACACTTCCACTTAGCACTGTAGCCATCCAAACATCTCCCAAAACAATCCTCAAGGAAGGAAGTAATGTAGGGCTGGTGAAAACATTTTAGCAGATTGTAACAGCCCTTGCAATTTGGCCTTAAGTGGCTGTCAGTGAGTGACTGATGAGATGCTTTGCCAGCCAGTTGTTGCCATTCAAATTCACTGAATAGTTGAATTCATTATCCTGGACTTAGCAACAACTTCCCATCAACAAAAAGGTTAGTGAAAGACTAGCTATATGACAGGAGCACTCTGCTGTTTTTAAAAATCAGCTTTAAAAAAAAAAAGATCCTCTGTAACAGTTTTTAAGGAGCTACGAACGATGCTCATCAAAAAGCTTATATCTGACAGGAGGATGCTGCTGTTTTTAGGGATTGACTGCAAAAATATTTGTCTAAGATCCTCCATGAGACAAAAGCTTTTCTGGTTTTAGGAGTCATCCATCCATTTTCTACACCGCTTATCCCCATTAGGGTTGCCGGTATGCTTGAGCCTATCCCAGCTGGCAATGGGCGAGTCACCCTGGACTAGAATTCACACTCTAATGGACATTTTAGAGTCGCCAATCAACCTAACATGCATGTTTTTTTACGGAATGTGGGAGGAAACAGGGGAGAACACGCAAACTCCGCACAGAGATGCCCGACGGAGATTCAAACCCTGAACCTCCTGACTGTGAGGGCAACCCCTGAAGGGATAAGCCAAAAGGAAAAGAAGAAGAACCTACGCAGCAAGTATCTTCCTGCCTCATGCTCCATCACCAAATCAAGCTACACATTCCACTGATCTGCTCAATAGGCAACCAACAGCTCAAGTCCTGCAGCCACATACACACCATCTTTGCCCCTACAGGTGGCAGCACCTCATCCAGGTTTCAGCATTGCACCTGGTAAAGACCTAATTGAGTTACTAATACCCACCTCCTATGGACTTCAAAGCTTGCTTTGCTCCAATTCACAACTGGTAAAAAGTCTGACTTTTCAATATTCAAAATGGCCCTGGATAACCTGCTCAACTCACATGCCCACCTTACAGCCAACCGTGACAGGTTGTGCAGAAACAATGTTGAATTCAACTTCAGTACATTCTGGAGATCTGAACACATTTGACAACTCTGCCATATCAATGCAAGCTTTGGCGGGCATGCTTTGTTCTCTAGATTGTGGAAATGATTATGAATTTAGATGTGGCTCTCACAGTGATCCAAACTGCCGGCCAA
The DNA here is from genome assembly GCA_024372805.1 of Oostethus manadensis. Classification (NCBI taxonomy): domain Eukaryota; kingdom Metazoa; phylum Chordata; class Actinopteri; order Syngnathiformes; family Syngnathidae; genus Oostethus; species Oostethus manadensis. Next base: position 2,432,034 of record QODF01000132.1, on the reverse strand, counting down.
TTATAGGGACGGCTTCATTGAGTATAGCTTAAACCACGGTTTTCTGAGAACTGGAGTGGATAAGATATACACACTGTCAGATTTTTCCACCTGGATTTAGCTAAAATCATAAGCAAAGAAAATCTCAGTGGCAGTGGAAATTGCCAGATGGATCAAAGACTGAAGCTGTTGGAGATGTGGCAAGAACCATGCACCTGAGGCGAAAGGCGGTGTCAAGTATGTAAACAGCAACACCTCACTGTGCTGCATGATGTGTGCCGCCAAGAAGGTCTAAATGGGCAGCGCCACCCTAGAAACTGTCTATGTTGACCGTCCAAGCCACTCACAAAAGGTCCTGTTCAAGGTAGTCTAAGTGTGGTTGTTTGTTGCTGAGCACTCCCTAGATGGCTTTACTTTGCTCCAAGACGACTCTTATACTCCCATTATCAGGACAACGTCATTAGTGCAACACCTCACTGACTAAGGATCCCTTACATACTGTCCACCTACAAGGAGCAGCCTGTCTCATTTGAAATATCCACAGCTCGTGCACTTAAAGGTATGGCATCCACTATGCGCTCTGTGCTGAAATATCTGCAAAGACTTCACCTTCCACTTGTGGACAGAATCAAATTATTACTCCTCATTGGGTCTGATTTTCCACATCTACTCATCCCCAAGCATCCAAAGGTGGCCCACCAAGAAGCCCATAGCAGTGTGCACATCTCTTGGGTGGGCATTACAAGGTCCAGCCGACTTAAGCCACTTTCCTGCTGGACTGCTACATTCCCCAACTCACAGTTCCAGGATCATGTTGAGCGTCTGTGGGAAGTCAACATTTGTACCAAAACTGCCAGGCAAAGTAAAAAAGATCAGCAGGCTTTAAAATTGGAAGAGAACCGCACTACCAAAGTAGGAGTGAACGGAGTGACAAGATATACTGCGCCTCTGCTCAGGCACAAGGACAGCGCCCTTCTTGTGGGCACCTAAGAACACCTTGCTCTCACAGTTGCGGAACACAAAGCGTAGTTTGGATAAAGACACAGCCCTGGCCAACACCTAATGCCAGGAAATCCAGAGACTAGAACAGTTAGGCTATGCCAAACTCCTGTCTCGGATCACATTAGACAACACTAAGGAGTCCTGGTATCTGCCGCACCACATCATCCACCACAATGGTAAAACCGAGATCGTTTATAACCTATCCTATCAGCACAACAAATTGTGCTTTAACAATCAACTCCTGCCCAATCCAATTCTAAACCCTTTCTCTTCTGTGTACTACTTTGGTTTTGTGAACACAGTGTGGCTCTCAGCAATGTCACCAAAGCAATGTTTTACCATTGTTGGAACTGCTTCACCAATCACCATGGCTATTGTCACAGACCTGTAAAGTATTCCCAGCCCAAACTGAGAAACCTCTACAAGGTGGTAGCAACCCAATACAAGCCTTTGGTATATTTCTACCCATTCACCACCCAGGCCAAGATCCTCATTTAGAACCTGTGGAAAGCGGAAATAGACTGGAACAAGCAAATTCAACCGAAGGCTCTACTGGAATTATTAGGAGAGAGCTGGTCTACGTCCCACAAGTAGAAATCCCCAGGTGCTATGTTGCAGCATCCACAGACACTGAAGCTGACTAACAAGCACACATCTTTTGTGTTGCTTCTGAAAAAGCCTACGGGGCCGTGGAAAATCGTAGCCACAACGACCAAGGCAATATATCCATGTGGCATTTGTGGTGGACAGATCACGTGTCAGCCCCACAAAAAGCTGCCCATGCCACACCTCAAACTGTGTGCAGATCTAACTGGACCTCAGTTGGCTAAAGTCCCTGTGATGGAAGTGTCACTTACGCCACACCACACTTACTTCCCATTCTGGGACTAGCTCAACCACAGTTTTGACAATGAAATCAGACTTGTGTTGATACAAGCTTTTTATTGGCATGAGAGTTGCTGCAATTCAGGAGCTGACCGAAAGATCAACATGGCAATATGTCAGCACCACTGAAAACCCAGCAGAATACCTCACTTGAGCTCAGCCAGCCGAACTGGTAGGGTCAAGGCCCACCATTTCGCCTTCAGATTCCAACACATGACTAGTGCTACATGATTTCACGAGGCGGTTAAGGACCAGGGAAGTCTTTCCATAACATCTGCAGAAGCGCTAGAACCTGAATCATGCCTCCTGCAACAATAACAAAGTGGGACTTTTCTGAAAGTGTTTTCTGCTGGAAAGCCTATCCAAGCAAAATTGTCTAATCAGTCTTGCTGCTAAATCTAATGAAGCTCTTGGACTAATAAGTGTGGGAGACAGGCTCCACAAAGCAGAAGATTTAGATTCAGATACTATGTGTCATCAAACACCCTGTTACCATGCTCCTCATCTAGAGGCTCCTCATCTGAGACCTGCAGTATTTGCAGAGATTTGGAGAAGGTACTGGATCCTGCTAGGAAGAGAATCCACCAAACGTCACCAGTACAGCTGTGTTGAATGTAAGAAATCATACGCTGGTTTTCTAGTTCCTCAGATTCTATAATTGGCCAGCTGTTCTGAGGAAAAAACCTGTGTGAGTCAGATCGCCAATGAAAATTAAAGTTCATCCAATAAAAGATAAACCTGGAAATGCAAACTGGCATGGAAAATACTATAGTGACAGGTAGGTTGTGCTGTTCCAAGCTGCTGTTTAGTGTGTGGGCTATAGAGGGCAGTGGTGTCCAGCATGCTGGTTAGAGCAAGTATTTGGAGTCAAGTGCGTAGAATAAGAAAACTAGCGTTGTTAAACTGTGCATGTGGGGAAAAACGCGAGTGCGCTGTGTTAACAACCAACTAAATGCCAACTGAATTACAGCCATCCTGACTTCGAATCATTCAGCCACCATTACTTTAGGGATATCGTTTGGTTATCAATCAATTTGTAATGTGATTTAGAATATACAACTTTTTTGACAAACTTTCTTCAGTGGAGTAGTAATTTTTTGACGGCCCTTGGTAGCAACCAGCAGTTACAGTCACACTTCCCATTCTAGCTCCTGGCACCATGACAAAGAAATCCGGGCACTGTGAATGACTCTACCGATGTAGCTATCAGGCCAAATATCCAGCGTTCAACTCGAAACTAACTTCACCATGATACACGGGGGACATGTCTGCATGGTGCTGTTGTGTTTTCTCCTTCATCCGGGTGGCGGGAGTTGAGTAGCAACCAACTTATGTTGGACAGTGGCCCAAAGTTACGACACAGGATCGGCCTGATCTTGTGGAGGAAGCCGATCTTATCCGATCTTCAAGATACAGCAAATCGGCAGCCGATTCTAAGCCTGAAGATCGGATCGGGACAACCCCAGTAACAGTGTCTTAAATCAAATTGCTATGTCCTGGGGACTCCTCCGGGGTCAATCCTGGGATCCTATCAGCTTTTTACCATCTAAAAAACATTGCCAAAACCAAGGGATAGTGTCAGATTTAGATAGCCTAATCCATGTCACCATTAACAACTTAGTTGACGACAAAGTGCATGAGGAGGCTTCTTAAATGTAAAATAAAAGTGTATGAGTGTAAACAAAAGTTAACCACTAAAGACGATGATGCACGATGTTTGTGCAGAAGGAGTTTACAGTTTGTGCCTAGGAAGTCAGTCTTTTCACGTACCTATTTCATTATTTTTAATGATGTCCCCGGATTGTACTGAGCCCCAAAGACAGAAGTGTTTGTTGGAATAATCCTTGAGCTAGTCACTGAGCAAAAGTAGATAAAAAGTATTTTGAGATTTGCTGAATTTTTTTGTGATTTAATGCCAGTTTACCCAGTGAAGTTTTATTTTTTTTATTTTCACAGAACATTTTGGGTGAATTTCAAATTAGAGGACTTTGTTGGACTACAAGAACTACAGAGGAAAACATTAAAAGTCCAATATTTGGGAATTTGGGAACTGGCAACCAGTCCAGGTTGTACCCCACCTCTTGCCCAAAGTCAGCTGGGATACGTTCCAGCATACCTTCGCAACCCTAGTTATGATAAGTGGCAAAGCAGATGGATGTGATTTAAATGCGTTGTGATGCTATCGTGAGCATGTATCATTGTTTTGGTGACAGAATGTTATTACCTTAACTCTCACTTACATTCACACAGCAGTTTGAAGCACATTTAACAAGCAATAAAATACAAAAAGAAAAAGCCTACCCACTAAGAATAATACTTTGAAGTTGACCACTTGCGTATTTACACTGTAGGTCAGTATTTTTAGGCCCTGGAAGACCTTGTTTCGCACTGACCATATTACACTGGTATGACTCAGCCAACTCCATAAATATTATTATTAATGACTATGGAAGAGCAATGGAATTGGTCCACACTAATTTTCAAACTACGAATCAATTGTTGTAATGTCATCCCGACTAAATGTGGTGAATATATTGTTTTGACAAGTAAAGCAGGATAACATCATCATAAGATTCCTTCACTGAAACTCACCGGAGAAATGTAAAAATATTGCTGTATTATATTGAAATACTTTTGAGACAACTTGTTGGGAGTTTAATACCCTGCAGGATATTTTCACTTAAGGACAGATTTAAGATCTTGATCCCCTTTCATCCAACTGTGGATGAAAGTGTTCAGTGTTTCTCGTCACTGCATGACTACATTTTGCCATGACATTGTTGCCATGATGAAACAGCCTGGCAATCACAAAGCATGACCGTTTCTGAATCGGGGACATTTTTGCTTTGCTTTCGCTCGCCTGTATATTTTTCCTCTGTGATCTTCCCCCTGCCACCAGAAGTGACTGACAGCAGCAGGTCGTCTGGAACCCGGCATAACATAACACCACCCCCTTTTAGAAATTCTAGCAGACACTAAGACAACAATGCGGCTTGCTTGTACTTCACTCTGCCCAGCTACTGTTGACTTTTTCTGCTTCTTCCAAGTCTGGTATAAAATGTTAACTACCCTAACAATGATGCTGCAGTTTGATACATTTAGTTTTAAAATGTAAGTTTTTAAAGGTGTTTTTCCGGGAGTAAAAAAGATATGAATGATGTCAAAATGTGACATATCCTTGCACAGAATGAACAGTAGATATTGGACATGCATCCCCTCTTGCCTAAAAGCATCAGGATTGAATTACAGTGGTATACAAGTTAGAAAGATTTTACATGTATTTAAAACATCATTTACGGCAAAGGTTCTTAAACTTTTTACACCAAGTACAAACTCAAACTTTTTGTGCAAGTGCCCCCAATTTTTTCTAACTGAGGCTTTAGCGTATAATTTGTGGCTCTTACCCACACGTAATGCATGATGCGAGTTAAATGTCAAGATATATTGTTTTAAATGAAGTCAATGTTAGCGATTAAAAACATTTGCATAAGTACAATTATTTCTTGTCTGTGTCTAAAATAAATTTATTTTTTATATTTTTGAGTACCACTAGCTGGAGCATGCGTATCATCAGTTACCACTACTTTTACCACAGGTCGAGAGCAAGTGAATATAGGTGTCCACTGGCAGACTGGGGTAAATTTGCATATTCTAAAAACACTGTATAATTTAACAAGAAATCTAAAAAAAACCCAAAATCAAATACAGCATAATGACTTTGTAATATGTGTAATATTTACAGGAAAATGTTTTATAGGAAAAATGGGTTGCAGAAAAAGTTATACAAGAATTAAGTCAAAATATTATGGCAATAACATCATAATTATGAGAAGATAATTAACAAGAAGCAAGTTGAAATAGTTAGGTTAAAAAACAGCAAAATGACAAAAAGCAGCTGTAACTACAAGAATAAAGTCGAAATATTAAGAGAAAAATCAATCTAATTAGAAAAAAATTGCAATTCTATTAGAATAAGCTTGCAATGTTATGAGGAAAAATTATGTACATTTAGTAATAGATTTGAAATATTAAACACAAGATACATTAAAAAAGCAAAACAAAAAAAAACAATGCAATATTACGAGAAAAAAACTGAAAAGTAAATATTAAATTAAAAAATAATATACGGTCACAAATATGCAACAATGTCATTTAAAAAATAAATAAAATATTTCATTGATATTACATATGGGTTTAATCTGTTTTATTTTATTTTAATGATAAACCAATCATTTGGTGTGTTGGAGGTGATAATAAAGAGTTGTATGATACAGGCCATGGGTTACAAAGCAAGAGGAAAAAGTAATTTCAACTCCTTATATAACCGCAAAAAATGACATGAGAACTTGGCAATACTAATAATATGGTTATTTCTACAAAAATAAGAGAGGAAAAAAAGATTTGTATAAAAGTAGAAAGTGTCCACATAAATGGAATTTTGTGACTCAGCTTTCTGCTACACAGTAAAGCAACGCAAAGCAGTGCATGCTGGGAAGCAGTTAGTTCTCCACTAATATTGATAGTTGTCTTGTCTATTTGTTATCCACACATTGCGTGTTAAGTTGCTGTGATGATTTTAGTGTTCTTCCATTCATGACACTGAGCCAGACTGTTAAGTTGAGAAATGACCTCCTGTAATTTCCGAGTTAATGAGCTTATTATGAGTTCCGTTGATTGGTTCCTGCCAAATAAAATAAGAGCAACCTCTTCCTCACCGACTCATGTGCAGCACAATATTTAAATGATTAGTGATAGTTCTGACGTATATGAGATGTCACAAGATTAGAACATGGCCATAAATTAGCCACACTGCTGTATAAACTGCACGGTTTAAAGTTTAAGAAAACAGTAGTGGGGTAGACACTGGAAATTATGATAATTAAAAAAGTTCAGTGTCAAGCTCACAAATGCAATAGCCAAAGTTATGTTTTATTTCAAATAAACATCACATAATCCATAACACACACACACACACAAACAGAAATGACACATATGATGTATCTGCTTCTTAACCCAGGACACAGACAACACGTTTTTGCGCCAGAAAGTTCCATTTGTCTGCTATTGTTTAGTATTTAGAAGGTTGTAAAACCTATTGTAGTATCTCAGCATGAAAACATAGCACCTTGTCCCAGCCACTGTGTGTGTGTGGTGAGTATGAAGTCATACATTGGTAATGGTGATGGAAATCAGTGCAAAGTCAAACAACAAAAATAAAATAAATGCATTTTTAAAAGTCAGCTTGACTATTGTATTTGATGTTACACACACACGTGACAGTATGGCGCAATATTTACTGTAAATAAATCCTGCATGTGTTGTTAACACTAAGGCACTGCTTGAAATAAAAGGAGAATACCAGCAGTGAGGTGCTACTGTCTTATCAAAGACACAACAAACTCCATTGTCTCTTAAACAAGTAAAATGGTGACCACAGAAAACATGTGACACAACCCCACCTGATTGGCCACACGGATGAAACAAAAGGTGATATATCTTTTGATATATATAAACATGTAGAGGTGGTAGTGGTGGCTCAGGGGTGGAGTCAGTTGTCCCTTCGAGACTCCACCCCTTTCTGAGCTGCAATTTGGTGCATATTATGTACATGTAAAAATCTGCTTTTTATATATTTATAAGCATCAGTGCAAAATACTGAGATTTTAGCATTGTTAAGCATTTGTCCATCCACAGACACACAAATAAAGAGGCCAACATATTTTTGAAGTATTAACAATGACAGTTGATTATGATTTCAATATAGTAATAAAATAAAAGCCATAAAGCAATATATAATCTCTACATCATCCTGGTTATGTACCTGTATATAGTATGGGCATGTTCTACTATTCTAACATGATTTCATGTCATTTTGTGAGCTACTTGTATGTACTGTGGTCATCTGTCATTGATTGCAAATCAATAATTAAGTTATTTTAAATAAATAACATCAGAGGGCAAGAAGTAATAAATACGTATAAAACTAACAAGATGGTGCTTAAGCGGATTTTTTTCACGCTCTTGACAGGGAATGGAAGATACTTCAGATTTTTTGACATGAAGTTGTAAGACATCCCCATCATTAGTGTAGTACATCACCAGAGACTTACCCGCCAATTAGTCCTGTGAGTCCAGTTCTGGTCGGATTAGTTGCTGTGATCACATAAGTAAAGCACTCTGTTTCTAAAAAAAAATATGCCTTCAAAAGAGTAATGCATTCGTATGAAAAACATGATTGATGTACTAATGCACTAATGATAGGGATTTTCTACAACTTCATGTAAAAAAAATCCAAACTATCCTTTTAAGGGGAAATATCAACTATTCAGACTTTGAGTAGGAAAGGAGAAGCACTAATCTGCCTTTGCCTTTCAAACAGAAGCCTTCAGAGCAGGATATTGCTGAAAGTGTGTGCTTTCACACAGCAAAAACAGCATCCCATGATTAAATAATTAGATTGTGTAAAAAATTAATGTTAGACAGCAATAATTGCTTTTAACACAAAACGGCGGGTGTCAGGTGTTAAACGTCACACTCTGGCCCCAACATTTAGAAATACCCTTTCACACAGGTACTTCCATGGCCCTGTTACAGCTCTGATACCACAAGGAAAGGTGGAAAATTGCCAGGTCGACTTTCAGTCTGTGTGCTATTTATACAGAGCGGTGACAGAAGATACAGGAAAAATAACGGCTTTTATAGGCTGTGTAAAAGGAGTTTATAATAGGGAGCATTTAATAAAAATTACAATTTTAAAGGAAAAATGTTCTGTCATTCATGAAAAGAACTTGACTAGTTATAAATAATATATTCTCACTTAAGTTGATTTCCAAACTTTCCATGAAAAGTTTGCACAGATATTGTACCAGAAATTCTCCACCCTAATTGCATCTCTATTAAAAAACAAGCGTGTACAACCAAAACTTCTAAAAGTAACCCCAAGCATGCAATCAGAAATATTTCCTACTGATAATTTATTGGATCAGTGATTGACTGAAGAACTAAAAAACTTGCTGGATAAAAGTCCCTAATAATTGTCAATATTAGAAGTAAAAACCTCTTCTTCTTTTACTGAAAATCTGTATTTTCATTTTGACATCATTAAATAAATGTCTTGATGCAAAAGCTTGAAAAACACTAATACTGACCCAATTATGTGAAGTAAACATAGACAGCCGCGTCAAAATGTTCTAAGATATGTGGGCTTTTGCCACCTGCTTTTCTACTGTGGCAGTATGCTTTCTATAGAATAGTCAACCTCTGAAGTTGTCAGGCTGTCAGGCCTATGTGTAATGATGTGCACTTTTCAAGTGTAAGATGTATTTACACATCAGAACAGATCCGCTTTGATAAAGACAGCTGTTGAGGAAGCAGGAGAGACTGACATTCTACAAGTAGACTGTTCTTGATAGCACACAGAGCTACCAGCAGAGGTCAGCATGAGCTTTTGGAATTTACATCAGTGGTTTTATGAATACTCAATGAAAAAAAAACAGCTGTTAAAAAACAAAAATGTATGCTTCCCTGATGTCTGCCAGATGAGGCGAGCAGAAGAAGAAGATAGTGGTTACTTCATGTTCGTGAGAGGTCCTCATGACACTGAACATTGAGGGATGCAATTAAAAGGCCATGCTATAATTCTCCATGAAGATCCTCAAAGGCCACCATGTTCACTGAAGAAAAGTAAAATGTAAACACTGGGAAAAACAAGAAAAGAACGTTACAGTGTTTAGCATCTCGTATTATAAGATAACAGTCCAACAGAAAGGTACATGGCTTATTCTGCAGGACTAATGCTGCATTCCAAAAAACTGGAATCTTCTGTTCTGTTCTCAGAAAATGCCACACAGACTTCCAACAAGAAGTCATCTAACGTCACATGTTCTCAGAGACACAAAACATTTCTATAAAGACAACATTTATTGGTCATACTAGTGCTACCAATCTAATTAATCTTATTTGTTATGTATTGTGTACAACTAAGACAGGAACAACATGAAATTTTAAAAAATATATATAGCTGTTTTGAGACAGATAGTGAGCTAGCACGAATTAAATTAAAGGTGTGCACAGAACAAATATGCATATTAGTACTCAATATCGCCATTAAACCTTTACGCATTCCGACAAAGTATTAGCATTTGGAGCCAAAAGTGGGGCAGGTAACCGCTCGCAACAAACATGAACATAGAAATGCAAAAACTGTGGGATTTACAACTATTACTTTTTTAAATAAAATAGTGTCCAATAAATTAACAAATTTGATACCCATTTAGATGTAATTCATTTATGCATTCATTTTCTATACCGGTTATCCTCATTAGGGTCGCGGGTATTTCAGAGCTTATACCAGCTTAGATGAAATTCAATTAAGTTATTAAATTTAAGTTTTTTTTAATCATTGCGCCTGAAAGTTTCTTGTGGCCCGTTTTGGCCCCGCCCATGGATTGGTACCGGGCCACGGCCTGGTGGTTAGAGATCCCTGTTTTTGGTTTAGTTGGACGCTTTGAAGTGGGACGTTTGACACTTTCCAGGTGTCTTGAATGCAGCATCAGAAACTAAACTCATCACTATCTTATTGTGGTTGAAATATCTATATTGACACCATTGAGAACTTGGTCATCACAATGATCAGTAACTATGTGCTCTGTGATAAGCTACACGATTAAAAATACACAGCATACATTATGTCATAAGGCACTTCAGTGACTCCTCAACGTGGCTTGTTTTGGAGTTGATCCACTGTTTATCTCCTGTTCACCTTCGTCCTCTTCCTCTTCTTCTTGCCACCTACCGAGTTGCACAGGGGTGGCTAAAGATGATGTAGAAGAAATGTGGGCCGGGAAAGCTAAAAAAAAATAGAAAAAGGCTCAAAATACAACATACACAATTTTTCACTTGACTGTAAATTACATCTGTGGCGCCCCCTATGGGTTGTGGTCAACATGCTTTGGAAGACATGCTAGCGTACTTGTAATACAGATACTGTATCCTCAAAGAAAAATGGCCACTGACCTATGGACAGTGCCCACGTCCCTGCAAAAAAGTTTTGCTGGTTGTGCAGCTTTTCAACACGACAGAGGGGGAGCGACTTTTTTAAAATCTAATTATGTATTACATTATTATTTGTTAATATTATTTATTAATATGTATTATTGCATTACACTACACACTGCAATACAAATTGTAAGTAAACAGTTGCATCTTATTTGTTTATTTTGATTCTCTTATTTTGTTTTTGTTGTTTTTATTCTCTATTTACTTCGTCTTACTGTGATTGTTTTATTCTGTAATCATGGCAGCAAGGTTTTCCAACCAATCTTGCTCAAATGTTACACACATGTGCTTGACAGTCTCCCAAAAGAAGTACACTAAATAATATATTTCATTGTGACTTGACTAAAAATCATAAACAGAGGCTGTTTTGTACAGTGTATGGAGCTGTATGAAAAATTTCAAGACAATTCGACACGTGAGTTATAATAACAGCGTCATAATGTGTTGTATTTACCAACAAAAAAAAAATAGCACAGGCAACACAGTATGGGTGCATGTTTTAACAAATATTCACCCTTTTGTGTCCAGTGGTTCAAAAAAGGTGTCCTAATTTTTCCACCACATAACTGTACATTTGAACATGAAAATACAAAATACTGCTGCATGCCTGACTGGCTGGCTGAAACAGTTACATTTACCAGTGTTGCTGTGCAGCTCTGTCATTGGCACTGGGTTGTGTTGCCAATGCCCTGAACTTCTCTGCGGATGAGAGGTCTGCTGGTGGAGCTAAAAAGACAAAGATGTAAATTCAGATTTTTGGAATATATATATATATATTTTTTTTAGGGTTTTCTTCTCAGAAAGTAGGCTGGTTTACATGTAGCAGTGTTTAAAAATCCCCAAATTTGTTTGTTGACACTTTGTTTGGTGGTTCTTGAACGCACCATAGTTTTGTGCTGTGACCGGCTAAAATGTGACTGATTCTATCTGTTCATCGATCATCTTACATTATCAATCATTAGTGGTGAGTACCTATATTTTTATACTTTAAATGCATGTAATAAGCGTGTAAGGCATCTGTATTGTGTTGCTTGTAAACAATGGTAATTGAAAAGAGAAGGGGTTGTGAATTAATGTAAATTAAAAATTCAGTCACTTTTGCAAATGTTGATCTGAAGTCAGAGAACGTCAAGCTAGCAGTGAGCCATGTCAAAAAGTGAAAAGTTTTTATGGGCACATCAATTTTGCAATTCGGTGGTGGTCCTGGAAGTTAATCCTCACAAAATGTGGGGATCTATTGAATTTAATTTCTGTGTAAATCAATCACTACTTGTCTATATGAAAGTGTGTGGCGTCGAGGTCAGCAAATTACCTCATGCATGTAGATGGCGTGAAGGCTCATCTCTGCAGAGGCAAATTCTGAGTGTAGGGTATTGCTCCGTAAACGACTGTCACTGGTTGACATACTGGGGAATAACACATATACAATGTTAATAAAAGCCAATGATATACATTTTTTAAATTAATTTGACATTTTTCAGGACCTGTCAAAGATGGTGCGATCACTGTGGTACATGGTGCTCTCAGGATGTGCAGAGGAGGTTTGATGGCGCTGAAGGCGGCCACGACGGCTGCCGTGTACAAGTTGGGAAGTAGACAAAGAGGCTAGGACGCTTGCGGCGGCTGACGCTGCAGTGCTTGGTGGGATAAAGCTATGATCTCTGCCTTGTAGTCCTGATGCTGTTAGGACAGGGTGTGCCAGGACACTTGCTAACAGATTATCAGGCTGAAAACAATAAAGAAAGTGAATGTATAATTCTATACAGTGATGCTGAGAAGGGTTTCTCACCCCTGTTCCAGGCTCATTGGATTGCAGTGATGTGCAGAGAGGAGCCTCAGAAAGGAGAAGCTGCGTGGACGGTCCACTTTGTGCATCATGTTGCACCTTCTCCTTGAGGTGACTGATAAATACAGAGCTCTCCAGAGGTGGCTGCCAGTGTGGGTTCTTAATTGTGAAGTGCATGAGAGACAACTCAGTCTTGCCGTTCTCAGCTTGTTGGTACACAGACGCCTCTGTCTGGCCCTCGGACATCCACTGTAAGATAATCAGGCACATTCACATTTGAGCAATGATGTGATGTGTCATTCGGGTAATGCACCATAAGGAAGGCATGCTTACAGTTGGGTTTCCGTGGCGTCTGATGTCCATCTGTGCAAAAGAACAGATGTCTCCCACTCCAACAACCTCTACCGTGAAGTTCCTGAAAAAGTCAATGATCTCCAGAGACTTGTTCCTCAGCAGGAAGATGAGAATGAAGGGGGTGACAATGGGACTCAGCAACTCCTCCAGTATGAACACCTGAAAAAAGTGTGTGGTTTGAAAAGTGTATTTTGAACACTACATTGTGGAAAAAGCAGGGACAAGCCGAAAGGTAAAGAAGAAGAAGAAGACTGTGTGTATATACAGTATATATACACACACAGTGTATAGAAACACACACATATACCGACACACATATATATACATACAGGGTGACACAAAAAACTGGAAGTTTTTAACAATCCAATAAAACCAAGAGTGATGGAAGAAATATATGTTATTCATAGTAATTGAAACCTTAAACATGTCATTTAAGAAACACTGATGGAATTTCCATTAAAAAAAACAATTATTTTCTGTAAAAACATCAAAACTCCCTCTGCACATCTGTCAAACTATCACCGTTTTTATAAAACATTTTTATAGCTAACGCACACTATTGCCCATTCCACTGATCCATGGTTACTAAAATGAGGGTGTTTTTACTTTGTCAAGGTCACTGTCTTGCAGTGCTGCCACTTGCTCATGTCTGCCAATGTGTACTTCAATGTACTTCAAAAATTCCTGTTTTTTTGGGTCACCCTGTATATGTAGCCATAACAGTTGTAATCTGGTTAGTCACATATTATTATTTTGAACACTACTGTATGTGTAAACGTATATATAAAGTACTAACCAGAAAATAAGAATATCCTGAAAAGGTTGTTGTGTTTCTGCAAAAAAGGTGAATTTGATATATTATATAATCGAATAATATGCTAATCAATATATTTCAAGTTTTTTTCCTTTGTATTTGCTGATCAGGTCTTGCAGTTTAAAAATAATTCTAATTTTCTGAGTTTATGGGTTTGTGTTTTTTACAAGCTGAAAATCTTAATGAGCAAAGTCACAACAAGGAACTGATTGACAAATGTCCATTTGCGTGTAATAGCACAATAACATTTGTTGGTTTCATCTTTTATGTTAAATTGCCAAAATAATTTTTTTTAACTTAATATTCAAATTTTTCGGGTAGTACTGTATATGTAAGTATATATTTTGAACACAATAGTGTTCAAAATAATAGCAGTCCAATGTGACTAACGCGATTAATCACTTTTATTAGTCTATTTTTATTGCTACATTGGAAACAAATTAACAGTAGATACAGTAGATTCTCAGACAAACAAACAAGACACGGCATTTATGATATGCACGCTCTTAAGGCTGTGCAATTGGGCAATTAATTGAAAGGGGTGTGTTCATAAAAATAGCAGTGTCTGCAGTTGACTTGACTTTACAAACTCAAAACTATTTTTTACAAACTTTTTTTCTAGGATTTCGCAATCCTGTGAATTACTAAACTAATATTTAGTTGGATGACCACAGTTATTTATAAATGCTTCACATTTTGATGTCACCCCACAAATTCTCGATTGGATTAAGGTCTGGGGATTGGGCTGGCCACTCCATAACATTAATTTTGTTGGTTTGTAACTAGCTGCTGTCTGATGACCCTACGCCACCTGAAGCTCCAGTGTTCCTCTGTATGAAAAATGACACCAGACCATGATGGACCCCCCTCCACTGTGCCCGGGTAGAAAACATCTCAGGTGGGATCTCCTTGTCATGCTAGTAACGTTGGAAGCCATCTGGACCGTCATGGTTCAATTTTTTTTCTCTACAGAAAATAAAACTTTTTTTCCACTTTTCATTGTCCCATGTTTGATGCTCCCTGGCAAAGTGTAAAATTGTGTTCTGGTTTGGAGAGGTTTTTTTTTGTCATTTTTGTCTGACACCCCCCCCCCCCCCCTTCTTTTGCATATTGTAGCTCTACGCAAACTACACAAATGTGCAAAAGGTATTTTTCACATTTGGATACTGGATACATTTGGTACATTGACCAGATATTTGCCCTCCTCACCGCTTTGTACTGGAACAGCTGCGCCACTTCATCGCGGGTTTCGCCCTTGTTAGCATTGCCCCTCCAGTGGTCTGGCATGTAGTGAATGTGTGCCAGCATGCATTGCAGGAGCTGCTCTGGGCACCACACCATATGCTCATCTGGGATGAAGGACCTGGTATAAGACAAGTAAGAAAACACTAAGGCATCTGTTGTTGCAAATTAGGCTAGTGACTTCTGTGTTTTCGCAAAGTTGCCCTCAAATGATGCATGTGGCTTAATGTAGGGACTTACCTGGTAATCGTTATGACCACCCCAAGCACAGTGATAGCAGTCAGAATGTGTTGCACTGTCAGGACGTCTTCATCATAAACTGTCAGTGCAATGAGCACAGCCAACACTGAGCCAGAAAAAAAGGCGATGTTTTTAGCAAGCACAGTGAGCAGTGGTGACATAAAGGAGTTCATGTATTTAGATGTGGGCTTGTAGCCTCGGCCTAAGCGTCCATGCAGCTCGTGGTTCAGCTCGTTGAAGTGACGCAAGTATAATCTGCCATAGAGGGACCATCGGCGTGCACCCAGACTCCCAGGCTCGCGTCGAATTATTTCAGTGTAGCTGAAGAAGGCGTAGAGGACCTGCCACACCAAAATAAAAGGGCACAGCAGCAGGTTGGCCATGCCCATCAGCAGAATGACTCTGCTGAGCTGCTGTGCCAGTTCTAGGCGGTTACCGCTGCGCTTGTACTTGGGGTGCAGGTTCCACTTGTTCTGAAAGAGTGAGCCAGGCCCCCAAAAGAGGATGAGCTCAAAGTTGTACTTCAAGCCCTGTGTGAGGAAGACCACGTTGCCCAGCAGAGGGAGCTGCAGCTGCACAGGCAGCAGGGATTTGTTAATCATGGCCACCATGTAGTTCTTGAACCGTAGGATGCGGTGATAGATGTCAAGTTCTGTCAGCTCTTTCTTGTGGATGCACATTTGCTGCTCTCGCTGCAGGCAGATGAGACGGTCCTGGACTTCCTGCCACGTAAAGTTGCATAGTTCATCCTGGGACAATGAGACAGTAGTGAATTGCTTTCACGCGTACACACACTTGGATGGATCTAATAATAAATTTAACTAACTCAAGAGCATGAAGCTCAGTGAAAATAATTTTACATAGAAGGAGGACATTTTGACGTGTACCATTGGGATCTTCAGCGCTTTGATATAGAACTGGCGGATCTCCCAGTAGCTTAGGACATTGCAAAAGACTTTGACGAGGCGATAGAGCCAGAAGACGGCTGCCATGATGAGCAGAAATATGATCCAGCTGTTACCTTGGATCCTGAAGGATGCAGAGATAACAGACAACACTCAAAAGTATTACCGGTAATAAGAATGGCAATAAATACTGTTGCTGCTTAATTATAAATTAGAATGACCAAAATGTTGATTTCAGTAATTTAATTCAAAAAGTGAAACTTGTATATTATATACATCCACGAAACACAGACTGAAATATTTCACATGCTAATCTTAACTTTTAATGATTACAACTAAAAATTAATGAAAATCCTACAGACAGCGTCTCTGAAAATTTAAAATATTATTTATGACCAATTTAAAAAAAGATTTCAGAAATGTTGGCCAACTGAACATATACAGCAGTCGATACTTGAGTTTGCTGGCAAAATAGGGACATGGATACCATGGTCCTTAAAGCAGGTACTGGTAGTTTTGGCACTGTGTGCAGGTTCCAAGTCCTGCTGCAAAAATCAAATCTGATTCTCCAATAAGTTGGTCAGGAGTGGGAAAAATTAAGTGCTCTAAAACTTTGTAGTAGATGGCTACACTGACCTCAAACAACACAGAGGACCAACACCAGCAGATGACAGGCACCCCAAACCATCACTGACTGTGAAAACATTACACTAGACCTTAAGCAACATGGAGTCTGTGCCTCTCCTCTCTTCCTTCAGATTATTGGACCTTGATTTCCAAAGGAAATGCCAAATTGACTTTGATCAGAGAACATAACTTTGGACCACTCAGCAACAAGTCCAGTCATTTGTCTCCTTAGCCCAGGTTAGACAGTTCTCACACTGTCTTTTGTTCAAGAGTGGCTTGACACAAGGAATAAGACAGCTGAAACTCATGCCTCACGTCTGTGCGTGGCGGTTCTTGAAGGACTGACTCCAGCTGCAGTCCACTCTTTGTGACTCTTCTCCACATTTTTAATGGGGTATGTTTCACTATACTCTCCAGGGTGCGGTTATCCCTATTGCATGGCCATTTTTTTTACCACATCTTTTCCTTCCATCCGACTTTCTGTTAATATGCTTGGACAAAAAGCTCTGTGAACAGCCAGCTTCTTTAGCAATGACCGTTTGTGTCAATGATTGGGAAACTGTCAAGTCAGCAGTCTCCCCCATGATTGTGTAGCCTGCAGGACTAGATTGAGCGAACATTTAAAGGTCTTTGCAGGTGTTTAGAGGTAATTAGCTGATTAGAATGAACACAAGGTGTCTTCAATATTGAACCTTTTCACAATATACAAATTTTCTGAGATACTGAATTTGGGGTTTTCATTAGCTCTCAGTTATAATCATCAAAATTAAATGAAAAAAATGTCTGTGTGCAATATATCTATATAATGAGTTTCAATAATTGAATGGAATTATCAAAATAAATAAACTTGTTCATGATATTCTAATTTACTGGGCAGCAACTGTAATCGTATCATAATGTATAGGTGGGAGGCTCCTCTAAGTACCAGAAACAGTGCAACATCCAAAATTATTATCCACACATGTCTTTCACTTTTTCCTCAGCTCTTTTGTGATACCAGCCACAGGTGCATCAGTGATGGCAACAGGGAAATATTGATGATAACCATAGAATCAGAAATGAAACTTATTGCAACACTGGCTGCTATAATAGTAAAACCAATGAAATATCAATTACATCCACATTAACACTCACTTGCATACACAAGTTGATTCCATCAATACCCATAAAACACCACTAGGCATCAGTATGGCTATTAAAAAACAGAACCGCATTGTATGTATCCATGTATCTCCTAACCATTTTACAAAGGTGAGTTGTTTTACTTGATTTGATTTAGTCTTACTATATATTAATGAACATCTACTGTCTTCTCTGCATATCACATGACAGGTAAGAATGTTAAACTGTTACTTAAACTTATCAAGTTAGTAACGATTATATGATGGTGAATGCTTAAGGTTGGAACAAAATATTCCCCTTTATATAATTTTCTTTGGGAAATGTAGTTTGAGAATGAGAACTACTCGTTAGTAAACCAGCTACATTTGACAATACAATTGCTGTTACCCCTCCATCCAAGGTTATGTGGAAGGAAAATTGATTTGACAAAGAAAAAACACCAACCTCTTCATTAAATGTTTTGACCTGAAAAGTTGCCATATCTATAAATACCAAAGCTTCAGGAAGCTGCTACCCTTAATAAGGAAATTTGAGAAGGTGCATGAACAAGAAACACAAGGTTGCAAATTATGGAACACTATGATCCCATATACTGTAAGACTTCCAAGTAATTGTAAGTCTGCTAGTATTTGGTTGTATTCAGATAAACAGTGACAGAAGACCTATAAATTTAGCAGTGGAAAACAAGCACAGGCCAAGCAACCGTGCAAGGAAAAATATGATAACACTTTGTGGCCTGGGTGGGGCTTATTCCTTGCAGCGCTTGCCAGTGAAGTGTCATGTGGCTGACAGCTCACCCATGGTCCAGTCAAAGCGTTTTCACGTCTCCATGACCACTTTTACCTCACTGACACAGATCATTTACTGAACACGGAACACGAAAACAAATTCATAGCTTCAACAACCGTTGTGTGTTGCAACAGAAAAGCTTATCACAAGGTGCATAAAAGGAACTAGCCTCCTTCCAACAAAACTTGATCATTGACAACCACAATGTATCCCAATAGACACCCTTTAGTTGTTTATAATATTGTATGTACCATAAAATGAAACTGTTAACTGTGTTTTAGCATATGAAGAGGTACAGTTACCTCTCAGTACACTGCTGGCTGGGCAAGAGGGCATCAGGGATAGTGACTTTGGTTCTGTCCAAGGGATTGTGTCCCGGCCCCGTATGATTGACAGCTCGATTGGCAAACAGGACATCATACTCCACGCAGTTGACCAGGAACGTCGTGAACGTGACGACAAACAGAAACTGACTGTTAAGACAAGATAAAAGGCTAACACATTAGACAGAACACACCAAGAAGTCCGTGAAGTATCGGTGAGACAGCATATTACATTTTCTCAGGGTGTAGAGCATGATAAACCAAGCTAATTTTAACACTACATGAAAACAATTGATATGAGAACTTGATTACAAACATCTTTTAGCTTGTTGATTTCTTCTAATGCGCAATATTCAGTGCCGCATAATACATGCTGAATTACTGATGTGCCATGGTGGATCAATTGGTTCATGTGGCACTGTATTAATGTAAGCTGTGTTCACATTTACACAAACAAGTCACAAGGCCTAAAAATAGAGATGCCCCCCACTGGCATTTATATCAGGAAGCAGGGATGGAAAATCTATTGAAAAAAAACTCAACAACACTTTTAGTTGACCTTATGTGAAACATTTAAGAAGGACTGAACTATGTTGAAATGTCCTGGATAAGCATGTTCAGGTTAAGGCCTGATTTGAACATGAACATGCTTTATATTTAAAGCTTATTATTGAGTGGTAGTTACATAGGTACAACAAAAGCAAAAGACTGAATTTTTCTGTAATATATGCTTTGAAAGTCACAAAATATGCATGTCAAACTATCCTATTGTGCATGGTTCAGCATAAGAGCTCTGTCATCCTAGGCTTTTGTGGATTTTTATAGTGTCAGTAAGGGGTGTAACAAAAGGAAAAACTGTATAAATAAAAAAAAAGCTAACATTTGCTGTTAACTACACGTGTTTGACAGCTACTGATATAACTTGTATTACACATTCCTCACTTTAAAAACATGTTTCTTGTATTAATTTATTGATATTACAGCAGTTACCTTATTTCTCTGCTTGTTTGACAGGTACACAATATGATGTCTAAATCATTGTCTGCAGTTAATAATGATCGATTATGTTGACAGTTTGACCCAGGAACAGATTATTTCTATAAGGCGTGATTTACTACCGCTATTACTACTACTACTGCTGCTACAAAGGTGCTTTAAAGTTTTGGTATTATGGTACCATATTAAATTGAAATGTTAATACTTACACAAGCTCAAAGAACTCTGATAGCATCATGCAGGCAAATCCATTCTTTTGATGGAAATGGTAGATGTGAACACACAAGTTAAGGGAACTAATGTCAAGATCAAGGTAAAAATAAGTAGTGCAATGTAAAAACATGAGCTATCACTGGGTCATTTGACAACCACAAAAAAGGTACACAAACACAAGGCAATGCATGGCTTTCTCCCAGTAAATCAGCTTTCAACCACTTCACAACCATGTAAACAGTCAAGAAAGGGTGGCAACATGAACAAAGGATATTCTTGTGAAGAAGTTATCCAAGTTCTTGATGTGGTGCCATGAATCTGCAACAGATAAAAAAAAAGTTTCATTTTAAAACTTGTAACACTAAGCGGATACTAAAATGTGCAAATTATGTTTCTTTCCTTTTTTTTTTTTTTTTTACAATTTCTGTACGAGCTCCTTCGTCATTGACAGTGTTTACCTTTCAGGCCTTCGGGCACGTGTAGTAGCAAGTCCTCCTCCCCGGGTGGAGAGTCCTCCTCCGGGTCCTCAATCCTCTGGTACTCTCTGTAAGCTTCCAAGTTAGCCATTGTGCTTCACATTCTTCGCTCGCTTACAACTGAGGAACTGCTTGGTTGAGAGTAAATCACCATCGACGCGAACGAAGACCCTTCAACCTTGGCTACATCCTGTGATATAGCCACTCAGTGTGACTTGTGGCTAAAGCTAAATTAGCATGCTCGCGTAATAGCTTGTGACGTAACTCTTAAACGTAACTACGGAGAAATTCGGCGAGTCAATAGCGACTGTTAAGCGCGTGTTAAATTAGGAGGTAAGATAGCGTGGGGATGATTCGGCCATCAAGTGTGGTCACTCAGGGTGACACGGTTTTTGTTCCCCACTCGCTGCTTCCATTCGCTGGTGTTCAGTTCCTTAGCACTCCTTTCATCGTCTTTCAATCTACACCAGTTTCCGTTGCGGTACATTCAACTTCAGTCTGTCAGTCAGTCTTGAAGTTAGGGCTTCCAACAATACAATAACAGTGAACCGTGTGTTTGCGTGCTCATTGTTTTTGTCGTTCACAAACAAACGTCACTACAGGTTTAGCCGTGATCACTTCCGGCACACTGTTGTAGTTTTTATCAGCCGTTCCTTTGTCATGTTGTTTCGGGGATAAAAGTTATTTTGCAGTAGAGTAGCACGATGTATAGCGTCTTTACTGTTATAAAAAATATATTAAACAAAAATAATAATAATAATCCCGTCTGCTATCCGAATTGCATTCTGGGTTATTCTAATATGGCGGCTCACTAGTAGCCTGTGGATTAATAAGTATTACTTTATGTTTTAATGAAAAGGCGTCGTTAACATGATTTATTGCTGTAAACTAAACGTTGCCGCAATAGTCCGGTCGTTGTCGTTTAATTTGCAATCCAATAAAACGGCAAATTTATGGAAATATTCACGGTAGGTAGCGTGACCCGCTAGCATGCCTAGCTAATGACTCCTAGCTAATAAGTTTAACTGCAGCTTCCTGCGGCCAGTAATTAACAAACCAGTTATGCTAGGTCTAGTGTACGTCTAGTTAATGTAGATTTGTTAGTACCAGATTTTAGGATAAAAAAATAGCTTCATGCATACCTGGAAAAGTGGCGGTAGGAAATAAAACAATTAGTCATTCGAGCATTTTCTCAGTTTATAATAACTAACAGTACTGTTTTGATATTGAGCTCAGAGGTAACTCAGTATTAATGATGCACAATGTCCAGATATTTTACTATTTATTGAATTTAGAACATTGTTTTTAAGGAGTAATTACCCTGTGTATTACTAATAGTTTAAAATATGACAATTCACTATATCAAGTGGGCTTGCCATTATATAATTCTGATTAGACTGCATTTATAAGGATGCTGCACTGTAAGTTATTTTAAAATATGTACATTTGTAAGAAAACACTTGTAACCTAAATTTATTTTGGAGATTAATAAAGTATCTATCTATCTAACGTAATACTTGTAGAATATTTACATATTTTAATATTACTATTGTTTTATTTTGTGTCCAGTTTGTATTCCTCCTTAAAACCCAATGGATTCATCTGCTCACGCCAGCACAAGAATGCCATCAGTCGCTTGTGGAGCCTCCCTCAGAGAACCATGCAACAGTTGGCCAGGCGTACGCAGTCTAATGGGGTGGCCATGAAAATCTTCCTCGCACCAGCATTGCTCGCAGTATCCGGACGACTGGTTTGCCATGTGGCATACTGCGAGGCAGATGTAAACAACAACATCCTGTTGGAGACTGTGACCAAAAATCCAGAGTTCAAATGGCACATCCTGTGGGAGTTTGTGAAGCCTCAGTTGTTTGCGCTCATGTGTGCTGTACTGGTAAGCAAGTTTATGTGAACGCAACGCTGGTGTATCATTTATCGCACCTAAATGAATCACTTTTTTTTAGCTTGCATTTGGAGCAGCAATTTTAAACATTCAAATCCCGCTGATGCTGGGAGATTTGGTAAATGTTGTGGCACGCTACCTAAGGGAACACACTGGAAATTATGTCCGTGACATACGTGGGCCTGCTTTTAAATTGCTTGGACTGTATGGCATTCAAGTAAGTCACAAATGTTCAAAACACATTTATGGTGCATTATCAACTAATACTGTTTTATTGGGCATTTGTGCAGGGTTTGTTGACAAGTGGCTACATCATCCTGCTATCAAGGGTGGGGGAAAGAGTTGCAGCGGACATGAGGAAAACCCTTTTTGCTTCCTTGCTGAGGTATTTAGTCTGCTTAGATACTTGAGAGGGTCTGACTGCTAATTCATTTTTGTCTCAAGGCAAGACGTGGCTTTCTTTGACGCTACTAAAACTGGACAACTGGTGAACCGTTTGACTGCTGACATTCAGGAGTTCAAGTCATCCTTTAAATTGGTCATATCTCAGGTACGATAAGGCACAAGGTCCTCTTTCCTCAAATAATGGTAGTGACCATTTATATACTCAAATGCAGAAAGTACCATGCATCCATTAGGGTGGATATAAATGTTTTTATTATTGTACATATTTTATTTGCAAATAAGATTGAAATATTTTTTTTAAGTGCTTAACGTTTTCCAGGTGCCACATCTTCTTTAGATGGCTGTATCAGATATAGTAAAAACTATTTGGGGCTTCAGATTGCCACTGAATGGTCACATTTTGCAACATAAATATGAGACATAGTTAGTAGATTTTTCATCTACTTAATCATGTGCGACCACGTAATGGTGACTAGTCCATACTTGATTACACGATTCCTGCAGTGGCTATGTTGTAGCTATGTTTAAATGAAGTTTTTAGCATGGATGACCGGAAGAAATCTCACGGACAGGAAGAAACGTCACTATCAATAGTGCTGGAAGTTGGATACATCATAAACCTGAACACTCAATTCATACTGTGCTGTTTTGTCCTGTCCCATTTAAGATTTGTATGAGAAAGTTATTTAAATCGTTATTTTATTTTGTTAACTGTGTTGTTTTTAACAAAAATATATATTATTGAACGATTAACACCCCTGTGTAAGTATTACTCTAAAACAACAATAAAATTGCACAATTAAAGGCAAAACACCCCCAAAAAAATCCTGTTAGTTGACTTTGTTAACAAGGTGTCTCAGATTTGTTTTTGCAGAGGTTGGCAACCAGTTAATTAGCTGATTTTATTTTATTATTATTTATTATATATATACTAAATTATATAAGTATATATCCATTATCCATCCATTTTCTATACCGCTTCGTATAATTATTTTTGTTGCTTACAAACTTAAGCTCCACACTGCTTAAGTTGCGATTGGGTGGCGACCCTGCGATTGGCTGGCGACCAGTCCAGGGTGTACCCCGCCTCTCGCCCGAAGTCAGCTGGCATAGGTTCCAGCATCCCCGTGACCCTAATGAGGATAAGCGGTATAGACAATGAATGAATGAATGAGTATATATCAGTGAGACAGTGAAAATGAGAAGAAATGTAAATGTTTACTTTGCAAGTCAGTTTTCAGCTTGCACTCCTAAAATAGTAAGTTAGGGGCCATTGTGCTCCTTGTAAAAAAAAAAAAAGTTAGTGTGGAGCCCTGCAGTTATGTATATTCACCATGCAGCCATTTGAGCCATGTATTGTACAATTGAACAACACATCAGGTACATAGTAGAAGCACCACATCTATTGACACAGATGCCACTATTAGAGGAAATATGTCAAAATCTTAAAGCAGATTATTTGCTTGACGTCTAATTCCTGAATTTTATTGTGATGTTTTTAGGGTTTGCGGAGCATTACACAGACAGTGGGATGCTTTGTCTCGCTTTACGTTATATCCCCAAAACTCACAGGCTTGACAGTGGTGGTCCTTCCCTGTTTAGTGGGAGCAGGGGCTCTCATTGGCTCCTTCCTCCGCAGACTTTCACGTTTGGCCCAAGAACAGGTGAAACTGGGCTTGTTTTTGCACACAACTTGCATTTTTCTGGTCCACTTTAGAAAAATGAGGAGTATTGTGTGTGTGTGTGTGTGTGTGTGTGTGTGTGTGCGTGTTTTTAAAGGTTGCCAAAGCAACAGGAGTGGCGGATGAGGCGCTGGGAAATGTACGGACAGTGAAAGCCTTTGCCATGGAGGAACGGGAGCTCCAGTAAGATGAGATGGTGGCAGGGTGCATTTCATTGTGCAGTATTTAAAAATAACATGTCTTCATTTCCACCAGGTTGTACGCTTATGAAGTTGAAAAATCTTGTGAAATGAATGAAAATCTTGGGACTGGGATAGCAGTTTTCCAGGGACTCTCAAACATTGCTCTGAATTGTGAGTTTATTTTACCATTCTAACCCATAAACTATGCATTTAGACCTGTAGTATGTTGACTGTTTTATGTGTCTATACAGGCATTGTTCTCGGAACTATTTTTGCAGGAGGTACTTTAATTTGCAGCAATGAAATGTCGCCTGGAGACCTCATGTCTTTCTTGGTGGCATCCCAGACAGTACAGAGGTAAAAACGCTCAACTTGTCCATGAACATACCTTGCATCACTGCGTTATTTTAACACCTTTTTTGGCTAGGTCTTTAGCCAGTATCTCTATCCTTTTTGGACAAGTGAGTATAAATCCTGTAAGATTGTCATTTATCTGTTTTGGTCACTCACAGTTCCAAAATATTTTTTCCAGATGGTGAGAGGAATAAGTGCCGGGGCTCGTGTTTTTGAATATTTGGCATTGAAGCCTTCTATTCCTCTTTCTGGGGGAGGACGCATCCCGTATCATTCTCTGACTGGAAGAGTGGATTTTCTGAACATTTCATTCAGGTTGGAAGCTTAATTTAGAAATGTAGTGAACAGAAACGTCCAGACATCCAGTTTGGAGTCCTTATTTTAGGTTTTAATGAATATGGTTTATTTCTAGCTACCCAACAAGACCTGGCCATCAAGTCTTGGAGAGGTTCAACTTAACGCTACCACCGTGCAAAACTATTGCCATTGTTGGTGAATCTGGAGGAGGTAACTTTTATATGGACCATGTAAATTATACAAGAACATGTCCATATAATGTGGTGTTTTTTAACTTTATTTAGGAAAGTCCACAATAGCGTCCTTATTGGAGCGTTTCTATGATCCGACCAGTGGTGTAGTAATGTTGGACGGACTCGACATTCGAACTCTTGACCTTTGCTGGCTCAGGGGACAAGTTATTGGATTTATCAATCAAGTAAACAAAAATCTATTCACAATTTGTGCAAAAGATGTATTTTCTCAAATAGTGGCCTCTACTGTAATAAATGCTAATCTTATTGTCTACTTGCATAAATAAACACTGAGTATGACTGAAAGAAAACGCTGCAGTGTGATGCCCAGAGCAATTCCCAAACACTGCTAACATGCTGCTAATATCACGCCTGGTACTTGCTGCAGTTGAGTAAACAGGCACTGGGGCCACTAAATGAGAAATTATGCTAAAATAAAAATTACAGTATTACTTAACTGAACTGTCTTTTTGTTCTTATTTGTAGGAGCCGGTCCTGTTCGGAGCGTCCATCATGGAGAATATCCGCTTTGGGAAACCTGAGGCTACCGATGTTGAGGTTATTGAGGCCGCCAAGCAAGCCAACGCTCATCGATTCATTACTAGTTTCCCAGAGGGTTACAACACCATCCTCGGTACAAGATCTTAATTAGACTCCTGTATAATACCAAAACTTACTACCAAAACTTATCTTTCAGGAATTACAATACTGACAACAATCCATGTCTTCACATCCTAGGTGAGCGAGGTGTGACATTATCAGGGGGCCAGAAACAGCGTGTCGCCATCGCTCGGGCACTCATCAAGAACCCGAGCATCCTGGTTCTGGATGAAGCCACCAGCGCCTTGGATGCAGAGTCAGAGCGCGTGGTACAGGAAGCGCTGGAAAGAGCCACAAGGGGGCGCACTGTACTCATCATCGCCCACCGACTGAGCACCATCCAGGGGGCGGACCTAATCTGTGTCATGAGTAATGGACGCATTGTCGAAGTGAGTTGGCAGAACAATGCATTCCATTCTATTGCATTGAGTCATTTATGCAGATGATTTTGGTGTCTTACTGTAATTTGTTACCTTGCCATTCCAGGCTGGAACTCATGTGCAACTCCTGGGCAAAGGTGGATTTTATTCAGATCTTATCCGAAGACAAAGAGCAGCCGAGGGCCAGAAATGAACCCTGAAAAAGTTTTTTGCTGTCAAGCTTATTTTAACATTAGTCACTTTGTTTTAAGTGGACCAATCCGTCAACACAAAAAATCATGACTGTGATGTCTTTAAGATAGTTACCTTTATTCAAAGCTAATTTTTATGATATAATAAAGAATAGAGTTTTAAAAGGGATTACACTGTCTTATTTTTATGCATGAAATACCTGATGTGTGTAAAATGGATGCAATATATAGTGTAGCCTGCAGGCGGCGCACAATCTTATCAATACAGACACCACCATCTCAGCAAGTATTTGCTAGCGTCAAGCTAATTGCTAAAACCATAACATTTCACCATTCGAGGCTTGGTCTTTGGGTGTTCCGCTGGCTCCTCCCTGGCTGGCTCAACAGGGTAAAAATGCAGAAATATGAAAAACTTGAAAAAATCGGCGAGGGTAAGTTACGTAGTCGTTAATATTAGGTAGCATGTTTTAGCCATTTACAGCATCTGTGTAGCTGCGCTTATAGCTGACGTTAGCTTCCGTTTTACGTCAGATGGCTACCGTTATGTACGCGAGTATTAAATACTGTAATAGGATATTGTATCATATAAAGACAAGTTACTGATGAACATGTGGCAGTAGATAGCATCAATGTGCCGGTGCGCATTTGTCATCGTTAGAGAAATTGTTTTGCTAGCTAACATGCTAGCAGGAGCTTCGCTCACTTGTGCCATTGATTATCAGCTAAACCTTTAAACAATTCCGCAGGTACATATGGAACCGTTTTCAAGGCTAAAAACAGAGAAACCCACGAAATTGTGGCTCTGAAAAGAGTCCGTCTGGACGACGACGACGAGGTATGCACTGTGTGTCTGTTCAATCCAAACATCTCTTGTCATCGTTGGCTAGCAGTCGGCATAGCGATGCTACTAATTTCCCCTTGCAGGGCGTGCCAAGCTCTGCTCTCAGAGAAATATGTCTCCTCAAAGAACTCAAGCATAAAAACATTGTCAGGTACGTTGTTTAGAGTTATTAGTATTTTCGTAGTGACTCATCACTAAAATACTTGGTTTTGCCCTCTGCAGACTACACGACGTATTGCACAGTGACAAGAAATTAACGTTGGTATTCGAATATTGTGACCAGGTAAAACCATCATGACTTTCTGCATCACGTCTAGATACTTGATTAATATTTACCTTTCCAACCAACAGGATTTGAAGAAATACTTTGACAGCTGCAATGGTGATTTAGACCCAGAAACAGTAAAGGTGAGCACTAATACTGAAAGCTCTAGAATATACAGTGGTGTGAAAAACTATTTGCCCCATTCCTGACTTTTTATTCTTTTGCATGTTTGTCACACAAAATGTTTCTGATCATCAAACGCATTTTAATATTAGTCAAATATAACAGAAAATGATAAGTAACCACAAAATGCAGTTTTTAAAAGAATGTTTTATTATTTAGGGAGAAAAAAAATCCAAACCCACATAGCTCTCTGTGAAAAAGTAATTGCCCCTGCACCTAATAACTGGTTGGGCCACCCTTAGCGCAATAACTGCAATCAAACGTTTGCCATAACTTGCAACAAGTCTTTTACAGCGCTCTGGAGGAATTTTGGCCCACTCATCTTTGCAGAATTGTTGTAATTCAGCTTTATTTGAGGGTTTTCTAGCATGAACCGCCTTCTTAAGGTCATGCCACAGCATCTCAATGGGATTCAAGTCAGGACTTTGACTAGGCCACTCCAAAGTCTTCATTTTGATTTTCTTCAGCAATTCAGAGGTGGATTTGCTGGTGTGTTTTGGGTCATTGTCCTGCTGCAGCACCCAAGATCGCTTTAGCTTGAGCCGACGAACAGATGGCCGGACATTCTCCTTCAGGATTTTTTGGTAGACAGTAGAATTCATGCTTCCATCTTTTACAGCAAGCCTTTCATGTCCTGAAGCAGCAAAACAACCCCAGACCATCACACTACCACCACCATATTTTACTGTTGGTGTGATGTTGTTTTTATGAAATGCTGTGTTACTTTTACGCCAGATGTAACGGGACACGCACCTTCCAAAAAGTTCAACTTTTGTCTCGTCAGTCCACAAGATATTTTTGCAAAACTCTTGGCAATCATCATTTTGTGTTCAATTATGTTATCTTTGACTAAGAGTTAACTATTTTTTATGAGCAGAAACATTTAAGTGCGACAAAAAGTCAGGAATGGGGCAAATAGTTTTTCACACCACTGTATATATATTTTTACTAGATGCACAGAGCCCCCTAAATTTTAGGAGAGCAAGCAGAACATGTAGGGGTGACACCAAAATCGACTTGCAAAGTAAATATACACATTTCTCTCATTTTCACTATTACTGATAAATATTCAAACGGCAACTGTCTTTTCTTTATCAACCCCGTTTCTTTCCCAAGCTTCTGGAAGGCCTCATTGGTGGCATTATACGCATTACAATTCCAATACCACCCTCCTTCCTTCTTTAGTGTGTGTCTCTTTCTTTCTCATTAAGAGCTAGTGTGTGTTGGCAGACTCGATCTTTTGCGCGTTACAGTTAACTACTAGGCTACACAAGTTTGTCAGCAACAAAAAATATTCAATAATAATACAATAAAAATTGGCAAATTAATTTGTAGGCTTGACAGCATCTGTAAAATGAAAAAGGAAGACCTTGTTCGCATGGCCAATCAACCTGACTGTTTTTTGCTTATTAATTGTGTGAAACAAATGTAATATTTGACACAAACCTAATTTATGCCTGTTTTAGAGTTAAACTAATATTTAGGAAGTTTATCGAAAATTCCGGTGTATAAGCCTGTACTTTTGCCTCAAACTAAACGTACAGTATACAGCGGTGCAGTTAATTTATGGCCATATTCTAATTTCATGACATCTGGTATACTTCATCACACAGCAACTTAACATGCAAAAGGTAGGTAAGAAATATACAAGTATCAATACAACTTTAGAGTAATAATCAGCTATCGTGACAGCTTCCCGATAGTGTGGCCAACATTATAACCACTAGGCCACCTCGCTGCCCCTCTTCATTTTACTTATCCTAAACTTTAGAAAACTTGTGGGGGGGGGGGGGACCCGCGTTACCGTTTTGGGCTGTGCTTGACTGAGCCCCATGGCCTGGTCATCAGACGCTCACTATCGTGCCCCACCTCCAGGCCTGGCTTCATGCTTTTTGTTCATGCCATCATGTAGGACATGCAATGACAGACTCCATGCAGTGTGAAGGTAATGTAAACAAAGCTAATGTCTCATCACTGTAACATCACTAACTCCTAGTGACAAGACAGATTTTAATTTTACTAATGTGGTTGTTTTGTTGTTCATACATCATACATTGAATACATTTTATAATACATTTTAATGGACAAATATTAATATGTATATTGTCCTTTTTTTTTTTTTATTCCATCATGACAACCTGCCTCCAATGATAAAACGTTACTGCAATGCCGTACCAATGAAGTATGGAGGTCATGAATTAGATCTTACAGAGAGGTACAAAATACACTACATGAGAGGTTGAAAGATACATAAATTATCATTTTTATTGCGCTCCAAAAAATGTACAACTTTGCGAGATCGTGTTGAAGCTACAGAAGTTTGAATATCAAACTTACAGCTCCCAGGTCTGTTGTTGATCATTCCATGGGTCCATGCTTTATTTTAAGGGGTGTAGCAAAGCCTGGTTGTGAAGTGGTGAGCACACACGTTGAGTGGGCTGATCTAGTTAGAACTGAGTCAGAGGTGGTATGATGTCCACGAGGAAGCAGGTTTTTCATTCACTTTTAAGGTGAGCATTTGACCGCCTCTCTTCTTAAAAGTGAAGCAAACAAGTGAGAGATGATCTCACGTTTGGTGCTCATAAACAGGCTCTACGGGCACAAATTACTATTACAACAGCATTAAAAAGTCAAAGGGGTTTAAAGTTGCTGTGAATGTCTTTGTCCTCTTCTTTGCAGTCATTCATGTTCCAGCTTTTAAAAGGACTTGCTTTCTGTCACAGTCGGAATGTTCTTCACAGAGATTTGAAGCCACAGAATCTTCTTATTAACAGAGTGAGTTCTTTAACTGGACGTTGAAAACTAAACAAAAATATTATACTGTATGAAACACTGTAAAGAATGTTTAAAAATGTGTACTGTGATCATAGAACGGGGAGTTGAAGCTGGCTGACTTTGGTTTAGCACGGGCTTTTGGCATTCCTGTGAGGTGTTATTCCGCTGAGGTAAGTTAATGTGCAGCATTGACATGTCAATCACTAACTACCTTAAGTACAAAAGCCCACTTTGGAATCATGAAATGACTTTAAATGTACACATCACAATTGTGCTTAATTGAGGAATGGCATCTATTAGAAGGCCACTAATTGAGGAATGGAGGTATACCTGACTTATTCCTATCCTCAAGCTTCGGCAGAACTGACAGGCTGCTTTCAATTGGTGCTGTTGGAAGAGCAGTGCTTGATTCTGTGTCATATCATAGCCATCTGAAAATGCAATAAATGGAAACTAAGATGGAAATAGTTTGAAAGTTTCAAGCAATTAGGTCATTTTAAAAGATTATGTAGGGCCCTATGATTTCCGGAGAATAACAAAATCGCGGAATTGGCCAATATAAACCGAATCTACTGTTAAATGTGGAATCTTGCGGCTATTGACAGTGTAAATGAAATGGTCTAAGGAAAGAGAGAGAGAGAGAGAAAACGTTAGTGTGGGGAAATATTTCCCCAGCGGACTGCTCAGCGGCATGTCCTCTCAAACACTAACAACACCCTTCTCAACTAAACATCAGAATCAGAAAAATCATGTCAAGGGGGCAACCAGAAACATCGACTAAGTTGTCGAAAAAACTTTGAAACTCATGTCACCACGCGTAAGCATGAGCTCACATACAGCAATAGCCAGTGCAAGCTAGCGGCTGTGTGTGCCACTCAGGCAGTATGACTTGTTCATTAGTGCTTGTTCATGTAACGTTTAGGATTGCTGCTGACTTTCTGCAAGGTGTGTGTGAAATAGGGACTACAGCCACAGCTGCAAGAAAAGCCATCAGATAACTAGCTTACTTAGTAACAGTCGAAATACATTTTCAACACACATCACACTTTTGGCCTTCAAAATAAGACTGGTGCACATCATGTCTAATAATGGTTATAAAATAAGGATGCCAAAAAATAGCAATTGCAACTATGTCTTCTTTTAAGCGCCAAAGTCGCAAAATTGGAACGAGCAACATTGCTGAATTTAACAAACCAGTGCTGTTATATGATACCTTGTAGGTAATACACCAGGAGATAGCAGCCATCTGTAACTTCAACAATCTTAGCAACATTTGCGGGCGTGTTCCTACGCAAAGTTTATAGATTTATAGACAGTTTATAGTTTATAGACAAGTAGTTTATAGATTTTGAACCCAGTGTGCATGCGGCAGTGTAACACGCAACACATACTTGTGCCAATGTTTTGCTGGACCATATTCGGGATGGCACGAACGTGGTGGGTTGTCAATACGCTGCTAATGGTGAACAAACAAACTGTAATGCCTGTGCTTGTGATTAAGGATCATCAACAAATACTATAAGATGAATATTATAAACAAATACTAGATAGGAATAAAAACAACATTAAATTCATATGATCTCAATTTCCAAGAGTTTCCACGATTTTACCAGTAAATTCCGTTATTATTGCCCAATTTCACTATTCCGTTAATGCGGAACACAGAGGGTCTTGCAAGAGTATCTGCGGGAGACTCCTTGGCAGAAAATGCACTGTTAATAGGTAGACATGACCTGACAATACAATGACCTGGGTGAATGAAAATATTCACAGGCTTAATAGATACACGGAAAGACACTTTACATATGTGTACACACGTGGACAAAATTGTTGGTACCCTTAATTTAATGAAAGTAAAACTCACAATGGTCACAGAAACAAAATGAATTTGACAAAAGTAATAATAAATAAAAATGAAAGGACAGTTAACCAATGAAAGTCAAACAATGCTTTTCAACCATGCTTTAACACTCATGAACTCATGAAACAGGCCAGGACCAAAATGATGGTAGCCGTAGAAAAGACATGTGAACAAAGGGACATGTTAATCCAGGTGTGTCCACTAATTAGCATCATAGGTTTCTACAATCAGTCAGTAGGCTTATATATTGGCCTACAGGTAGGCACTGTGCTGTTTGGTGACATGGTGTGTACCGTAGGAGATTAGAAAGAAAATTGTAGACAAGTATCTTAAAGGTAACGACTATAAGACTATCTCCAAGCAGCTTGATGTTCCTGTGACTACAGTTGCACATATTATTCAGCAATTTAAGATCCATGGGACTGTAACTAAACTCCGTGGACGAGGAAGGAGGAAAATTGATGACAAATTAAAGAGACGGATAATACAAATGGTAACAAAAGAGCCCAGAAAGATTCAAAAGAGATTAAAGGTGAACTTCAAGCTCAAGGAACATCGGTGTTCAGATCGCACCATTCGTGCCAAAACACACAGCTAAAAATCACCCAAGAATGGCTAAGAGGAAAACACTGGACTATTCTAAAGTGACCTTCTACAGTATGAGCCCTGACCTAAATCCTATTGCGCATCTATGGACGGAGCCTGAAACATGCCGTCTGTAAAATGCACCCTTCAAACTTGAGTGGGTCAAAATACCTGTTGAGAGGTGCAGTAGTCTCATTGACAGATACAGAAATCATTTTGATTGCCTCAAAACAAAATATTAAGTTAATGGTACCATCATTTTTGTCCAGGCCTGTTTCATGAATTTATTTTTTAAAATATTTCTGTTGAAGCATGGTTGAAAAGCAATGTTTGACTTTCGTTGGTTAAATTTGATAGAATTTGTATTTATTATTACTTTTGTCAGATTGAAGTTATTTCTGTGACCTTTGAATTTTCTTTCATTAACCGGAGGGTACCAACCATTTTGTCCACGTGTGTGTGTATGTATGTATGTATACTGTATATGTATATACAGTATGTATTTATGTATGTATATATTTATATATGTATATGTGTGGAGTGGGGAGGGTGTATATAAATGTGCGTGTCATAATAGCAGTTTAGGCATTGGTGTAGAGATCTCGTTGTAGAGGACGATTATGGTGGCTGGGTGTGCTTGAGAGATGAGGAAGAGTATCATTAGTGGATTTTTCTCATTTACAGTATGCCTTTATTGCCAACCATTTTCAAGCTACAAAATTGTTAAATAGTAATGTCAAAGCTGAATATTTTCTTTTTAAGAAAAACTCTGGCGCCTAAAGGGTTAACCACAAGCATGGGTATGATCGTTTTTGAAATGTTAGCAAAGTTTATGAAAATTTACCAAAGCTACAAATGTTTCTGAAATACTGGGCAAAATTGTCCAGTAATGATGTTGTCCAAATTGTCAATAAATGCAAGGATTTCTGCATT
Organism: Oostethus manadensis; assembly: GCA_024372805.1. Taxonomy (NCBI): domain Eukaryota; kingdom Metazoa; phylum Chordata; class Actinopteri; order Syngnathiformes; family Syngnathidae; genus Oostethus; species Oostethus manadensis. The sequence continues at coordinate 2,397,557 of QODF01000132.1, read as the reverse complement.
TATTATTTTGCATTTTCTTCACTTACACAAAAAACACTCAATCTTTGGTGATAAAATAAGAGAAAAAAGTAAAAATACTAACTAAAAAATGAGTTTAGGAAAAAAAATAAAAAGGATTTCATAGTTATTTTAGCACTATACATTGCATATATGTTGCAGATAGTTTTTAATCTTAAGACCACTTACATTTAAAAATGAAAACTACACCCATTATTTGCATTTAAGAAGAAAACACCAAAATGTACCAAATTATCTAATCATCTCAAAAGTGGGTTTAGGCATGCTTGATGCCAGTGTTTCCAAAAGGCTAGTGGAATGTTGCTCCAGGTGGTGAAGATGACTTCATTGAGGGCATCCACTGACTGCAACTGATTTTCATTTTTGCAAATTTGATTTCTATTTTACAGAGGTTTCTGGATTTTTTGCGCAGTGGTCTTAAACTTTTGATCTGCTGATGAACCTCTTATTTCAGTTTAATGCTTACCATTGCTTACCAAATTTTTTGGTCTCACTCCCATTACTTCTTTTTAAGTTCCACTTAGAACCTTCTTCAGATCCAGCACTGAAAAAAGGAATATTCTTCCTTATATTTCAGGTTTAAAGAGTGTAGGGCTTTTTTTCTCATGTATAAAAGCAAAATTACTTTTTCTTTTTGTGTGCTTAAAAAATGAGGAGCTACCCAGCATAGCAACAGATGGTGCTCTAGACTGTATAAAGATGTAATTTTAGCCAGTCAGAAGCCTGAAGAAAGTGAAATGGCAATTGCATGAACAAATTGAACATGTCAAGACACATTTGTTCTTTGGAAAAAATGCTCACTTTGGTTAGTTAATAACCAAAAAATGCAACTTTTGCACAAAGGTAGAAAAAAGACTCTAATGCATTGGATTTAGTTATCACAAGTTTTTTCTGCATGGAAAAAATGAGATGCCCATCTTTGCTGAATAAAATACACACTTTCCACCTCCTTTCACATGCTGTGGAAATGGAAGTTTTTATTTTCTATTTGCTGTCTATGCGCTTGAGCACATTTAAGCTCAGTGAAATGTCAACGCCTCTCTAGATGACTGCAGGCAGTTGTAATGAACAGCAGTTGATGCAAGTGGCCATGCTGCTGGTACTGGGTGCATAAGAGGAAAGACTTCACTGAAATCCAGTTTGGGTTTTCATAATTGATCTGCTTTAAAAAAAGAAAACCTATTTATATGTGATCAATGCAGGTGGTGACATTGTGGTACCGGCCCCCTGATGTGCTGTTTGGTGCAAAACTCTATTCTACCTCTATTGACATGTGGTCTGCCGGTTGCATATTTGCAGGTATGCTTCTCATTATAGAAACACCTACACTCAGTCGACACGTCATTTAGTACAACTACACATAAAATGGAATACAAAAGCTGTCTAAGATAATCAATCTTCTAATCAATCAATCTATCTATTTGTCGCTAGTCACTTTTTTGGAAAACAATATCTACGGGGTCTGATTACATGGTAACATAGTGACAAAGTTGCTAATTTAGAGACACTGTTTTCTAATTCAACAAACAGGTAGTTCCAAATCTATTTGTAGCAGCCACTAATAAATGAATGTATGAGGAAAAACAAACCCTCGCTGGATGGGTTTTAGCATCTTTAATGCAGAAAATGTTTAAGAGTGACTCCCACTGACTCCCACCTCCTAGGCCAGGGTTGGGCAAATGTTTTGACTCAGGGGGCCGCATTGAGTTAACACAGTTGGTGAGGGGGCCAGACTATATACATGTTTGATACAGGCACACTATTTTATGCTTACAATTCTAACAGCCCACCTGGAATTTTTAGTCTTATTTCATCTGTAAAAGTGTCATACAATCTGTGATGTGTGCTTTTTCCAGGAACACAACACAAGACATCAGACCGCATCAAATAACGAAACTCAATTTTACAGTTTTTTTTTTTTTTTTTTTACTGAATGAGACACCCGCAATCAAAAAGCTACTTAAAAAGCCTCAGATTTACTTTGACTACTTGCACATCATGTCGCCAGCTTGTATGTTATAAACGTATATTAAATACTTGGGACGCAGTTGGTGGATTCAAACAGTTGGCGGGTCGGATGTGGCCCCCATACCATAGTTTGTGCACCGCTGCCTTTGATGGAAAAAGTTGACGAACCCCTATATCACATTCTGCTATAGGAAACAATGTTGTGGTCAAATATTGTGCTTTATTTCTATTCAGAGCTGGCAAATGCTGGACGACCTTTATTTCCGGGTAACGACGTGGACGACCAATTGAAAAGAATCTTCAGATATCTTTCTTTTGCGTGTGTTTGTGTGTGTGTGCGTGTTTTGATGGACTGCTTTGCGTTTGATCAGTGATTATGGGTAGGCTAGGTTGCAATATGTCTTTCCATAACTATCTGGCACGTTGTTGGGAACACCAACAGAAGAACAGTGGCAGACAATGACCAAGCTCCCAGATTACAAGGTAAAACTTTAATATTATTGTCTGGTTTTGTGCACACTTTGTTGAAGATTTACTTCCTGTCTTTGCAGCCATACCCATTGTATCCAGCCACCACCTCACTGGTCAACGTGGTGCCCAAGCTAAGTAGTACAGGTCGAGATCTACTACAGGTATAATCACGTTTTATGCCCTCTTTAGTAACTTGAAAAGAACCTGCATGCTAAACATCTTTCTTTTTGCACCCACACAGAACCTTTTGAAATGTAACCCAGTCCAGAGGATCTCTGCAGAAGAAGCCTTGCAGCACCCTTACTTTGCAGACTTCTGCCCACCCTAAATCCTTACCAGCCCTCCTGCTCAACCTTGGCCGCTACAATCAATCCTCCTGTCATGCTAGCAGGTCCTTAGAAGTAAGCCAAACCCTCTCTGCTTCTCACTGAGTTCAAAGTCGGTTTTCAATCACACGGTAAAGATGAGCCTGTGTACAAACGGATAGTGATACTTACTGAAAAAGTGTAAAACTGAAATAAGATTTTAGGTAGCTCGCTGGTGCATTAATGGATCTGCTCTATTTCATAGTCTTTTTTTTTTTTTTTGGTGCTTGGCAGAATTTGTCATTGTTCCATGAAACCCAAATAAATAAAAAAAAAGTAATTCTCATTAGGAAACTTGTGGCATAGAAGGAACAGGGAAACTTAACAACTTGAAGGAAAGGACACAAAACAGCAATATGAGGATTACATCATTGTCTAGCTCAGAGTTTTTACTGTATTTCCTCATAAAAGTCAAGGGCGTTTATTTATTCACCTGCAGAGAGTAACGGGTATCTATTAGGGATAAGGTTTTTATTAGGGGGAAGCCCACATTTGCAAAAACGTATTTTTGTACAATACTTCCCTACATATGTGTACTTGTATTACAGTATTTATTATAATACGATAGGTTCCAGTATACACCCGCGGCCCTAGTGAGGATAAGCAGCACAAAAAATGGATGGATGGATTATAATAACTATGTTATTTTATATTGTCTTTTGGCCTCTGTTACACAAATGCATATTCATAATAACTAAAATAAATGAAATACAGTGCATGTTATAATATATATTATAGATTAGTATACAGTCATCCCTCGCTACATCGCACCTTCACTAGTAATTAATAAATGTTTGCAGTTTTGTGGTTGAATCTGGCCTGTTAATAGTAAAAAAAATAAATAAAATGCACTTATTCTTGGCCTAAATTAAGCATGTCAAGCATTCCCCTTCAATCTTTAATTACCATTATTTGCTCACAATGGGAAGCTAATAAGCTAAATAGTTGACAAGAGCAGTGTTCTCTCACTTAGTTAACATGCCATAAAAACAGTGGTGTCCAAAATACAAAAAGCCCATGACTCATTTGATATTGGCCCATTGCACATTGTAGTAAACAAATTAAAACAAAATTAAAAATAAAGAACAGAGCAAAAACATCATGTGTTTAAAAAAAGTTCACAATAATAACTAATATTAATGCAAAGCTTTCCCTTTAAATATGTGTCACATTTTGCTATTTTACAGTATAACAAATATTTAAAAGTGAAAAAATGTTTCAGGTTGGTGGGGATTTATTTCTTAAAGGTTGACATGCCTAATATTTATAATAGTAATTATTTTAAAATTTCCAGAAAAATCTACATTTCATTATTAAAATATATATGTCTGATAATGTAGGCTCTGAATGTCCGATTCCAATATCAACCGATATGTGTAACATCACATATTTGTTGTGACGCTAACGGATACAACAGCAGCAATTAACTTCTCGACTTGGCTGTAAACAACATTGTACATCGGTCATAAGGAAACAACTGAGAAATACTTGCGACTGCGTCTTCTTCTTGCTGCAATTTTCGTGTCTTTTTTTTACATTCCCACTACCCTATACACAAGTGTTTTTTTGACAACCCACCATGTCCTACCATCCAGAACGCAGTTAAGTAAAGCATCGACTCATGTATGTCCTGCTTGTAGACTAGTGAGCACATTCACTGGGGCATACACACGGGGGTTCAAACCCCTAAACTTTGCATAGGAACACACCCAAAAATGTTGCAGTTACTGATGTCCACCATGTCCTGGTGTAAAGTATTAACTAAATAAGGCATCATATTAGCAGCCAATTCAGCAATGTTGCGACTTTGGCGCTTAGAGGGATTGATTGGTTTTCATTGTAGGTATGAAAAAATAAAAATAAAATAAACAAACAATGCCGATATTACATTTTTATGCCATTATTAGACGATAATATAGGTGGGCCGATGTTATCAAACATCCCTAATTATAATGTATGTATACTGTCCTGCAGCTTCCAGATTTTGTTCTGTTACATACAGCAGCACTTTCTCTTCTAACCTCCATCTTACAGATGCCATGTCTGCTCTGCTGGCTGTGTCTCTTGCAAGTACACCCAGAGGCGTGTGAGTTTTATCTATTTATAAATTCAATGACCTTACCCGGTGATTGAGGTATGGCATCTATTTAAGCGGAGGGCACTATTTGAGGAAATACAGTATGTAATCTTTGACCCATCAGTTGGAAATAAACAGGTTAACATTTAGTTGGTTTCATTTATAACACTTGTACTAGTTTAATTCAGCTAAAGCTCTTGTGTAAAAATATCTATTTTAAATGTTGTATCCTGCATTGCTGGGGTGCATGTGACCTCACATTAGGTTGTCATCAATTGGTCAAAAGATGGGGTTCAACAAGCACATTCATAGCCAAAAGTCATGCAAAATCAGAGCAGAAATGTTGAATACATGTTCTGTAATTGCATGTGGAATTCATTCAAATTGGGATTTCAGAGATGTTTTTAATAAGAGAGTCCCTCATAAAGAGAAAAAAGTTCAAGTAACATACAAAAACATTGCTAAAGGAGGCTGCTGAACATTTTTTCTCCTGTCAAGTGTAGCTGAGTATGAACATGTTCGAGTTTGGAGTGAGCAACAACAAGCAGAATTTATACTAAAACCAGTGTTAAAATATTGTTGGAACTCCTAAATGCTTGTTGAAAATGTAAAATGCAGAAATAATTTCCCCATAACATAAAACTATAGATCCCTCATGTCCTCTTACTGCTTCATCTAAATGCGCCGACTGGATAAGTATGCAATAAAAATCATAAAGATAACTCCAAAATTACAAAGCCTTCTGTTTTGGAAGAAAATAAGATGGAAAAGTAACATACAGTAAAGGGGAGAACGTCTGCACCAGCCGTATTAGAACTTGTGACGCGATTCTGTTGTTGGCGATTTTGTCTGGATCTGCCTGGGGTTCCGCACAACTCGGCCTGCTTCCCAGCCCCTGCCGCACCATTTCAGGCGAGGTGTCAATGGCCCCTTTCTACCCTGGTTCTCCTGACCTCCAGAGCAGCAGCCTGGCGAAAACTGCAAGGTATTCCACTTGAAAGAATGACTAGCGATGCTCCAAGGATGGCAGGGAAGTGTGGCGGAGTCCAGAGCTTCCAGCAGCACAGGAGTACTGCGTGCAAGCCGGCAGCTTGGCTTTGGAGCAAACGAACGACACATACAAGAATGTATTCACGCAGACTGATTTGGTGTAAGAACGCAAATAGACATGTTAAAAGCATTATTTTTATCTGCTACATTCATCATATCTGACGCGGAAGATAAGCTTGTTGTTCGATTGTCCTGTTTTCAACGATTTGTCATTATGCACCGTACACACACACCCACACACACATAATTAGAGCAAGTAATTTCAACCGCATGCAACATTATTCACATTAATCTGCCAAACATTGTACATACATAATGAGTTTGATCACGGAAAGTGACATACTGCCTATTGGTCACGTGGTTAAAACCCAGCACGAAGCTGAGATGTTACGTCCTTCAGTCTGTTCTGATAAAATCCATTGAAATGAGTAGATTTTGTAACGGTTTACATTGAAGGGTAGGTGTGTTGCACTGAATGATATACTTGCATATACAGTATATATATGTATATTTGTGTGTGTGTGTGTACATGTATGCATGTATGTATGTATGTATATACAGTGAGGGAAAAAACTATTTGAACCCCATCTGATTTTGTAACTTTGCCCACTAACAAAGAAATGATCAGTCTATAATTTCAATGATAGGTTTATTTGAACACTGAGAGACAACAAAGACCAAGAAAATCCAGAAAAATGCGTTTCAAAAAGAGTTATAAATTAATTTGCATTTCCATGAAGGAAATAATTGTTAGGTCCCCTATTTGTCAGCAAGATCTCTAGCTCCCAGGTGGATCTTATACAGGTAACGAGCTGACATTGGCAGCCCTCTCAGCTTGTTACCTGTATAAAAGAGCCCTGTCCAAAGAAGCAATCAATCAAGCCAGATGACATACTCTGCACCATGGCCAAGACCAAAGAGCTTTCCAAGGATGTCATGGCCAAGATTGTGGACCTACACAAGGCTGGAAGGGGCTACAAGGCCATTGCCATTTGGTGACAACAGTTGGTGCAATTATTTGCAAATGGAAGAAACATAAATTAGCTGCCAATCTCCCTCAGTCTGGAGCTCCATGCAAGATCTCACCTTGTGGAGTTTCAATGATAATGAGAACAGTGAGGAATCAACCCAGAACCACTCGTGAGGAACTTGTCAATGATCTCAAAGCAGCTGGGACCATAGTCGCCACAAAAACAGTTGGTAGCACACTACGCCGTGAAGGACTGAAATCCTGCTGTGCCTGCAAGGTCCCCCTGCTCAAGAAAATCCATCTACAGGCCCGTTTGAAGTTTGCCACTGAACATCTGACTGATTCAGAGGAAGACTGGGTGAAAGAGTTGTGGTCAGATGAGACCAAAATTGAGCTCTTTGGCATCAACTCAACTTGCCGTGTTTGGAGGAGGAGGAATGCTGCCTATGACTCCAAAAACACCGTCCCCACCGTCAAATATGGAGGTGGAAACATTGTGCTTTGGGTGTGTTTTTCTGCCAAGGGGACAGGACAATTGCACCGCATCAAAAGGGAGGATGGATGGGGCCATGTACTGTGAAGTGTTGGGCGAGAACCTCCTTCCCTCAGTCAGGGCATTGGAAATGGGTCGTGGTTGGGTATTCCAGCATGACAATGATCCAAAACACACGGCCAAGGCAACAAAAGATTGGCTCAAGAAGAAGCATATTAAGGTCATTGGGAGGCCTAGTCAGTCTCCAGACTTTAAACCCATAGAAAATCTGTGGAGGGAGCTGAAGGTTGGAGTTGCCAAACATCAGCCACAAAACATTAATGACTTGGAGAGGATCTGCAAAGAGAAGTGGGCCAAAATCCCCCCTGAGATGTGTGCAAACCTTGTGGCCAACTACAAGAAACGGCTAACCTCTGTGATTGCCAACAAAGGTTTTGCCACCAAGTACTGAAGCACGTTTTTCAAAAAGGATCAAATACTTGTTTCCTTCATGGAAATGCAAATGAATTTTTAACTTTTTGAAACGCATTTTTCTGGATTTTTTTTGTCATTTTCTCTGTGTTCAAATAAACTATATATATNACAGTCACTAAAAAAAACAGCCAAAAGAGATGATGAGTCAGCGTTCTCAACCTGGAAAACCATTCCTGTTTTGGGGTCTGTCTCACTGTTGCCCTTCTGATGCACCTGTTGTTGATTTCATTAACAACAAAGCAGCTGAAAACAAATAACAACCCCCTCTGCTATTTAACTGACCAAATCAATATCCCAGAACTTTCACTGATAGGTTACTATACTCTGATTAACAAGTGTTCCTCAAATTTTTTTGACCATTGTATGCGTACGTATACACATACACGTATATGCATACACGTATATGTATACATATATATATATATATGTATACATATATATATATATATGTATACATATATATATATATGTATACATATATATATATATATGTATACATATATATATATATATGTATACATATACGTGTATGCATATACGTGTATGTGTATACGTACGCATACAATGGTCAAAAAAATTTGAGGAACACTTGTTAATCAGAGTATAGTAACCTATCAGTGAAAGTTCTGGGATATTGATTTGGTCAGTTAAATAGCAGAGGGGGTTGTTATTTGTTTTCAGCTGCTTTGTTGTTAATGAAATCAACAACAGGTGCATCAGAAGGGCAACAGTGAGACAGACCCCAAAACAGGAATGGTTTTCCAGGTTGAGAACGCTGACTCATCATCTCTTTTGGCTGTTTTTTTTAGTGACTGTCTTTCTACTGCTGTAGTTTGGCTTGGATCAACATCTCTGTTGGTAGCATGGTGCGATAGCTGGATGCTACAGAGTTTGCACAAGTAGTCCAACTCCTCCAGGATGGCACATCAATACGTACTGTTGCAAGAAGGTTTGCTGTGTCTCCCAGCACAGTCTCAAGAGCATAGAGGAGATTCCAGGAGACTGGTAGTTACTCCAGGAGGGCTGGACAGGGCTGTAGAAGGTCCTTTAACCCTCAGCAGGATTGGTATCTGCTCGTTTGTGCAAGGAGGAACAGGATGAGCACTGCCAGGGACCTACAAAATGACCTCCAGCAGGCCATTGGTGTGAATGTTTCTGACCAAACAATCAGAAACGGGCTCCATGAGAGTGATCTGAGGGTCCAACGTCCTGTAGTGGGCCCTGTGCTCACTGCCCAGCTCCGTAGAGCTCGATTGGCATTTGCCATAGACCACCAGAATTGGCAACTATGCCACCGCCCTGTGCTCTTCACCGATTAGAGCAAGTTCAACCTGAGCACATGCGACAGACGTGAAAGGTTCTGGAGATGCCGTGGAGAACATTATGCTGCCTGCAACATCATTCAGCATTACCGGTTTGGTGGTGGGTCAGTGATGGTCTGCGGAGGCATATCCCTGGAAGGACACACAGACCTCTACAGTTAGTTACGGTTAGATAATGGCACCCTGACTGCTATTAGGTATTAGGATGAAATCCTTGGACCCATTGTCAGAACCTACGCTGGTGCAGTAGGACCTGGGTTCCTTCTGGTCCACGACAATGCTCGACCTCATGTGGTTAGAGTATGCAGGTAGTTCCTGGAGGATGAAGTGATTGATACCATTGACTGGCCCACACGTTCACCTGACCTACACCCAATAGAACACCTCTGGGATATTATGTTTAGGTCCATCCGGCGCCGCCAGGTTGCTCCTCAGACTGTCCAGGTGTTAAGTGATGCTCTGGTCCAGATCTGGGAGGATATCCACCAGGACACCATCCGTGGTCTCATTAGGAGCATGCCCCGACAGTGTCAGGCATGCGTACAAGCACGTGGGGGCCACACAAACTACTGAGAATCATTTTGAGTTGCTTTAATGACATTTTGGCAAAATGGACCAGTTTGCTACATCATTTTTTCTATTTCATTTTTGGGGTGTCTTTTATTTCCCCCCTCTATAGGGTGATCATTTTCATTTCTATCAAATTATATGTCATCATTTTGTTACTAATACATTACCTACTTATTATCAGGAAAGATATTCAAGATCATTTCCCCCCCATTTAGATCTGATGTGTTCCCCTAATTTTTTTGAGCAGTGCATATATATGTATGTATGTATATGTATGTATGTATATGTATGTATGTATATGTATGTATGTATGTATGTATATGTATGTATGTATATGTATGTATGTGTATGTATGTATGTATGTATATATGTATGTATGTATATATGTATGTATGTATATATGTATGTATATATATATATATACACACACACACATATACATACACATAATATGCACATTTAACCCTCTGAGATTTGTTTAATTTATAAAACAAGACAAAAAGAGTACTGCCGAAAACTGCTGTAACAACAAAACTTTTGCTTTGAGCTCTCAATCACCTTCTAATAAAAAATGCCAAATATGTACATATGGCTGTGAAATATTTACAAAAATCATCATCATAAAAAGCAAAGAAAATACTGTATGTTTAGAAGTGGAAACAGGCTGCTGCTTGATGTGTTTTTTGCAGTCGGGAGAGGGGAGATCTTGAGGCTCCACTTTGTGCTCAATGATGATAGAAAGTGATTTGTGCATGCATAAGTCTGCAGAAGTGTACACTAGCTTTGAGATATTTTTTGTTGCTTTTTTATTTGTATTTTTTATTATCTGCAGATCTCTGATTAGTCGCTCAATAGAGTAGACCACCATGAATAAATGAAGATATGGGAAACAATGAAGTCTGTGCATGTTCAATGTGGGCATGTGTCTGAATTTGTGTGTACTGTGCGTGAAAGTATGCTACTACAGACATACATTCTGCATAAAGCAATGTTCAGTCTTTCAGTTGCACAGAAGAAAGCATACACATTCACACTTTTTTGCCATGCCTTCATTTATTCATGGTGGTATATTATATTTAGGGAGTAATAAGAGAACTATAAATTTTAGTGTAGTGCAGTCTTCCCGCAGACTCTGCTATGCATGCATGAATCACTTACTATCAATGAACATGGGTGCTCCTCCCTCTCAACTGCAAAAAAACCAGCACATAGCGATGTAAAAAATGTCCAATCAGTTCTAAACAGTAAATATGACAGATTGGACAATTTTTTTAACAAAATGAAACCCTGAAATTAGAAAATACATGTTTATATGGTCTAATTACAATGTGCTGAAAAGTGGTGCTTATACTGCAAGTCAGTGGGACGTTTGTCCTCCAGGGATCCAAAAGGGTGCGAAGTTTGGCTTTGCGTCTGGTTGCCTAAGGAACAATTTTATTAGAATGTTGTGATTTTTTATGAAAAAACATTTCTTGAAGAATAATGCCATATGGAGTAACCAAACCAAAGTTATGAGCCAAAAACAAGCAACAATTCAGTGTTAAGGATTGTCAAGCGCTATCGTTAATACATACTTGCTGGTGGTAGACTGCTTCCTAAGACTGTCATCGGAAGGCATGTCAGCTACTGTTTAACCAAAAACAGCAGTCATCTTTTTGGGGGGGTAGTACAAATACGTATGTATTGTTTGAACAATATCTATAGTATAGCAATAACTTTCTGCACACAACCTGTCTTTGTGTGCCGATTGCCAGCCTGTATTGAAGATTGTATAATAATAATAGCACAAGAAGCTAAGTTATTTTATCATTTTCTCCCTTTCTATGGAATCACAGGAGTGTCAAAATTAAATAGATATACATGTGGAAATATAAAGAGAATAATAGCGTAAAACAACTGGATGCCTGATACTAAATAAAGAGTTCTTTAGGCGAGTCCATGAATAGACATTGCTTTTTCCATTTAGCACCAGGCATTTGGTAAATGCAAAGAGGAAAATAAACGATAAAATGGAAAAAACAAAGACAATACATAAAAAGCAATGACAAAATGGAAAAGGCAAAGACTAAATGGAATTACAATATGACTACATTTGTATATTTTTGTATTATTGATTTTCTTTATATTTCCACATATGTCCTTTTATTTGACACTTCTGTGATTCCATACCTTTCTTTATATTTGTATTTGCACACTTTTAAACTGTCTGTCATCCCAATGTGAAGAGTTTTCACCACTTGAGATTATTGCAGCTGGTTTTTAAGGAATGGGCCAATATTATAATTATACTCTCACCAGTGGACCAGTCATAGTGATTTTTTTAAATCTGTAATACATGGAGATGAAATGGGTAGGGATGTCCGATAATATCGGCCCACCGGTATTGTCGGGACGATAGTGGCATAAAAATGTAATATCGGTAGATACTGGTATCTGTTTTTTTCCCTGTAATGAAAACCATTTTTTAAAAATGCTGTATATAGGCCTATTGGCTCCCGTATTTCCCCATGCACAAATTATGACCTCATCAAACCGCGTCTGAAGCGTGTAAACAACCGTGTTTGGCTAGTAACAGGCTTGCTCGCTCTGTCCATGACTAACATATGTCTGTAGAGTCTTCTTTGAATATTAAACTTGTGATTTGCAATGACTGCAAAACGTTGGTTATGTGAGGCGGAACCAATTCGTCAATCAGTGCTATTCCCAGGGAGAAAACAATCCATAAGAAAATCATAGAGTGTATCGCACATAATAACAAGCACTTTTTTATTTTGCAAGACGCGTCGCGTTCATCAAACTTTAGTTTTTCGAGCCACGCTTTGCAATGCCCAATCACAAGTACTGTATTTCTCTGATGTTGGACAATGTTGTTTACAGCCACGAGAATGCAATTGCTGTAGCCATTAGATTTACCACAGATACTGTATGTGTTAATTCCAGAACAGGAGACCTGTGATGTTACACATATCATTATTGTTTGATATCGGAATCGGACAATGTCAGCATATCGGGTATGGGCAAAAAAGCCAAAATCAGACATCCTTAGAAACAGGACATCTTTGATACAATTGGCATGCAAGGTTAGCCTTCTCTTTTTGCATTTGTTTTTCAAATAGATTGTTACAGTACTTCTCCCACAAAGGCCTACCAAATGTAGTTGGCTGTCTTTCAGTTCTTTTTTTCCTTTTTTTTGGAAATGTTTGCATGTATTTATTATAATTAATAATTGCTAAAATGTGAAGCATCTTTCATACTACTGTTAAAGCTCTGTGCAAAAAAAAAAGCAACTAAAACATGTTTACTCAGTATTTCTGTGAAGTTTCAGACAAAAAAAAGTTCTTTAATACAGCTGTTTTTTATTTTTTGGTCGCACTTTTTTGTTTGCGCATTTGCATTTGTTGGTAGAAGCTGGGTTAGTTATTGTTCTCTCTGATGTTTTTGTTTCAGCCAATAAAATTCAGTGTTGAGTAATGTGGACAATTGTGCATTTTCTCATTTTTCTTTCTTCCTCAATTACACATTATTTGGGAAAACATTCAGGAAGTGTTACAATTGTAAATTTCAGCTTATGTTTGGCAAGGGAAGTATGTTGTGCTAATAATGGCTAGAAAAATAGCAGAAAATTAATTACATTTACAATGAAAAAATTGCAGTTTTACTTTTTATTCCAAAACAATACCATCACAATCATATACAAATAACAGTGAAAGGAGTTTTTCTGTGTGTTGTACTGTCACATTCTTACAAGGAATATTCATGAAAATAAAGTTGTACTTTTGCAAAAGTAAAATTGTGCCATGTCTATACTTGCTCTTCCTACTTTTTCGTAAACCTCAGCTTTACAGATTCCAGCCATTACTCAAGTAAGTTGTTGTGGAAATAATGTCTACTGCAACACGTATGATCATTTGAACAAGAAAATAATTTCAGATGTATATAGTTGCAATTTTACAAAAACACATTGTTCAACTCCTACTGGCAGATTCCAATGTATTCCCAGGCCATTTGAGAGACATAGTCTCTCTAACGTGTCCTAGGTCTTCACTGAAGCCTCCTACTGGTTGGACATGCCCTGAACACCACCCCCGGGAGGTGTCTGGGAGGCATCCTGACTAGATACCGGAGCCACCTTATCTAACCCCTCTCAATGTGGATGAGCAAATGAGTTTCTCATTTCTCATTCTCAATTGGGCCACAGACTGCTTGGCCTGAGGTGTTTAGGCTTCGGGGAAGACCCAGGGCATGTTGGAGAAACTATGCCTTTAAACTGGCCTGGGAATGCCTCGGGATTGGCCTGGAGAAGCTGGACAAAGTGGCCGGGGAGAGAGAACTCTGGGCTTACCTACTTAGGCTGCTGCCCCCGCAACCCGACCTCAGATAAGTAGAAGAAAATTTCAGTGCACTGTTAATTTTCATGTTAATAATACTTAATTGGTGTAGTTTTGCCTCTTGCTTGCAAACCTATTCTTAATTATAATCAACAGAGTTGCATTACATTTATGTTTGACCAATTAAACATTCTACTATTTTTTTAAATTATTCTAAATAAGCTGACATTCTTAATATTGTTTTTTTTGTAGTTAAGGCATCAATTTCAATGTTTTTTTTTTTTTACCAAATTGTTGCATTGGGTTATAACCTTTTCAATATTTAATAAGTTATTAAAAATCCGGCAAAATGTATTACAAAATGCATACAAGAATTTTATTACAAAATACAGCAATTATTACAAAATGTGGAATATCACATGAGGTGAACACGTGGTTACATGAAAAAATGCTTACTTACTTGCTTGCATAATGTGGTGCTCCAAGACATGGTTTTCTTCATTGCCATATACGGAATTTGCATGAGAGCACCAAATATGAGACATTGAAAGGTGGTTTTACAGTATTCTCTGATGACCAAAAATGTAGCGTTAACGGTCCTGATGGCGTCCATTGTTACTGGCATGACAAGGAGATCCCACCTGAGATGTTTTCCACGCGGCACAGTAGAGGGAGCGCCATACAGTAATGAGCTATGATGATGTGCAAGGGCGTCAAACAGCAGCTGGCTGTGCATAATTCAGTGTGGCCCTAACACTCTTTTCAGTCATACATGACTGAAAGGCCCTCGTTTGTGTGGGAATAACTAGGTTTTTTCAACAGGACAACACTGCAGTTCACAATGCCTCCCTGACAAAATCCTATTGAGAACATTTGGGGCCAGGGAAGCTTATTAAATTGGACAGTTCCAGACAGTGGATACCCTCATCTTCACCACTTGGAGCAACATACCCATTAGCCTACTGGAAACACTGGCATCATCATGGCTGTAATTAATAATAATTTTCTTAGGCAATTAATCGGAAGCTTGTATTTTTGATGGAGTAATCAGTTAGGCCATAGACAGACCAAATCATTATGTACCCAATAATAAAATATTTGGTTGGCAGCGTATAAGTCAAGAGGCAAAAATGTTGATCACTGTTTTATAAACTCAAAGCTGATGGATGTGAATATTTTGTTTTGCCTCAAACTCAACAATAATAGGTCTGCTTTCATGGACACTAAGTAAATTAAAAAATATTCATATTTGAGAGGCTGAATTTAGAGCTGTCCCAATCCACATTGCTTCCGATCCGATCCATTCATTCATTCATTTTCTATATCGCTTATCCCCATTAGGGTTGTGGGTATGCTGCAGCCTACCACAGCTGATTTTGGCCGAAAGGCGGGGTATACCCTGGACTGGTCGCCAGCCAATCGCAGGGCAGACAAACAAACATTCACATTCAAACCTATGGACAATTTAGACTTGCCAATTAACCTAACATGCATGATTTTGGAATGTGGGAGGAAACCGGAGTACCCAGAGAAAACCCACACACGCACAGTGAGAACATGCAAACTCCACACAGAGATGCCCAACGGAGATTCAAACCCAGATCTCCTGACTGTGTGGCCAACATGCTAACCACTTATTCACTGTGCGGCTCGTCGATTAACTGTATAATCTATTAATCATTAATGATTGCACCCTAATTGTACACATCTATTTACTGAGTCTGAAAAAAGTATGGAATTTAGAAATTTCAAATCTGTAGGACCCTGTGGCATGATGCCACGTTTGCAAAGCAAGCAAATTATATTGTGGTAATAACGTCTACACCAACACTTGTTGGTATCAGTCATAGGGAAAAAGAAAAAAAGGAGCCTTCTCTTTGAGAAATTGTGTTTATTTAAGTGTGTATATATATATATATATATGTATATATATATATACATACACATATATATATATATATATATATATATATATATATATAATGCTGTGTAACTTACGGCCAGTACAATTGGTTAAAGCTTTGAAATAAGGGTATACTGCATAACATTAACATTGTTAGATTTTTTTACCCACTTGTTCAGTGATGGCTCATCTACAAGTCTGTGCTTTATGTCACAGAATAGTAAAGCTCTGTCCTTTTTTTATTTTTATTTATACTTCAAAACCCATGACATGTAAGAGTTACAATAGTACATCAACAAGCAAATAAGAACCTTTTTACATTGTCAAATAAGATGGGTAAATATCGACTTTATTATACTTGGTCATTGTTACATCACCAAGAGTTATTTGTGACTATCTGTTACATGTTCTGGAATATTTAGCAGAAGAATACCAAGAGGATACAATGGTAAGATTGTACAATGCCAGTGTTGTAAATGACAAATATGTTGTGAATGCATTATGTCTTGTTGTACCTAATAGAGTGACTATCAGTCAAGACACTTACGGTCTACAGTCAAAGTCCACGTTGCTTCTTCTAGTTCAAGAACTTACATAGAAACACTATCTGGATCTATAGAGCTAGACATAGATTGGACAAAAGAGCGGTGTATATTTTGGTCATGGCTTTTTTGATGGTGCTTACTGTATATACAAAGTTCAGTTTAGAAATATCCTCAAACAAGCCATTTATAGACTATAGATTACTATCACATCTCATTGTGCTGATGGAGTAGTACTGTACTGTATACTGTAGGCCAAGGAGTCTTACAGTCACACTCAAAGAAAAATACACACCCTGTCACACTCTTACCAGAGTAAAGTTGGGAAATTGGGAGAATAAAGTCATATCTCGGAAGTATGTTTAGGTATCGCATTACATAAACTTTTGAGGCTTTAGAGCTGTATTTTTCCCCAAATGTCCTAACGTACTGGAAAAAAGTCTGTATTACAAGGGAAAGTCTAGTCAAAAAGTCATAAAATTACAAAAAATATTACAATAATAAAGTCATATGAGAAAAAAGTTGTATCTTGCACGGAATGAAGTTGGAATATTACAAGATAATAACTGCTACTTTTAAGAAAAGTAGCAGTTTTACAAGAAAAACTGCCATTTGATGAAAAAGTCATAATATTACATAGGACAAAAGTCGTACAAAAAAAGAGTTTCAATATTTAAAGAACAAATAATTACATAAAACATTACATAAAAAATCTTGTTTATCATTTTCCAAGGCAAGATGTAATTTTATGAAATTCACAGGTCATACTATTACAAAAATAAGTCGTATTACAAGAAAAATATAATTTGACAGTATTAAAAGAAACGATTGGAATTTTACAAGAATAAAATTAAAATAATACCCCAAAAAGTTCCTCTGATATGAAAAAAAGTTTTGCCATTCATAATATGTTGATTTCAATTTAAAAAAAAAAGAATTTATTGTCATGACTGAAGATTTTTTACTCCCAAAAAATTGCCACTTTATTCCCGTAAAATAATAAAATTATTCCTGTGAATTTACAACTTTTTTCTCAAAATATTATTCTTTCTTTTTTTTCCAGTGTGGCCCTAACACTCCTTGGCACCGATGAACTTAAGACACATTGTTGAAATTTACATTAAGAAAGGGGAAGAAAATGCTCCTCCATTGAAATGAAAGTTAAAGTCACACACAATTTTTGACTTTTACTTTCTCAATCTTACAAGACATTTGTTTTAGCTATATAGGTTTTGGCCTATATAGGTGGTTATAATCACAGTTTTCTCAAGCATCGTTGAAGCTAAAAGGCAACTGTTGATAAACACTCTGAAGAAGATGCTACACACAAACATTGAGCTGTTTTTTCATGACTACCATGAGTAGCAGTACCGCTTCAAGTCAAGGCCTGTGTTAAAATATATGATGATGATCAGTAAACCTGAGTTCCGTGTGGTAGTGTGTTTCTCCCCCACTAATGATAGTATTCTATTTCTGTTCAGGGATTGATAAACTCTACTGTACGCTTGTGTTTGTTTTCTTTTCTGCTAAATATGGAAAGTATTTCACAGTTTGAATGGGCCGTCAAGTAACGCTGTCAACAAGCAAACTCCTCAAAGTTTCCTAGAGTCGGGTGACGAGGTAACATGTTCGGCGTGAATCCGAGACTGTCCGAGTGACTCCGGAGGGTGTCACAGGTGCTCTGCGAAAAACATAGGGATAGGGAAGGAGGTCGGGGAGGACGGGATGAGTCAAGCAGATTGCGAGACGGGAGGGAGGATGACGGGTGTGCGACACACATATTAAAAAAATGTAGGTGATGTTAGAGGAAATAAATAGTGTATAACCCATAAATAATAATTTAGGACCAATAGAAAGACAATAAATGATATTATAGTAAAGGACATTAAACAATATAGAATATGATGTTGGAGGAGGACAAAAGAATGAAAGGAGGAGAGAAAAGATAGAACAGCACATACTTAGTCCTGAAATGACACTACTGTATGTACACTATCACAAAAGCGACACATTACAGCAACCATTTTAAGTTAATTCATTGTACGTTAGAGTAGACCGTGTACAGCTTCTATCGCGGTAATGATTTACAATTCACCGACAATGAGTTCACTTATTAGCTAAACAGGATATACCGCATGTGTCTTGCCGACAGTCAAGTGGTCCTGTCGTGGTCTGGGACTGCATGAGTGCTGCTGGGAGCTGCAGTTCATTGAGGGGAAAAACAAATTCCAACATGTTCATTGACCTTGTGAAGCATAGCAGGATCCCCTCCCTTTTTCTTACAGAGCTTAATGAGGCATACATGCATGCTTTTAAGTCGCTTTTAAGACACACCTTGTTGCAAAATCTGAAATGGTCATTTAAAATGTTTTTCTGTGCGCTTGGGGTCTTTTGGCATGTATTTTCTACAATTAAGCATGGTGGTGGTAGCAACATGGTCTGGGGTGCATGAGTGCTGCCAGGAGGTGTGGTTCATTGAGGGATAACGTATTGTATTGTTGCGTTGGGAAGCAGAGCATGATCCCACCCTTTAGGAAAATGAGCCACATGGCTGGACACAATTGCTGTATTTCATGTGTCAGATTCTGTTGTTTTTGGCCCCGCCTCAAAAACAAGCGTATTTGTGATGAGAAGTCATGTAAAATCAGGGCAAAAATGCTGCATACATTCGCCGTTCTTGCATTTGGATAGTCCATCATAATGGGAAAAAAGTTCAGGAAACAACCAAAAAATGCACTTGTCTCTGCAAATGATAATCCTGTCCTTCTCGTCCAGCGGAGCCAAGCTTACAGTGGGCAACAAGCACAATTTATACTAAAATGAAAGTTAAAACATTGCCGGAACATGATATGCCACCTGGAAAAATGTCCAGTGATACTCCACGGAAAAGTCTGGCAGCGTCCGGGACTGAGAGCAGTCCGGAAACACTACGTAAAATTTAGCTGGAACTTGGCTATAGAGCTCTGACTTTGCCAAACAGTGCAGTGAAACGATTAAGGACACATACAAGAATGTATTCATGCAGGCTGATTCGGGGTTAAGAACACTAATAGACAATTTGATTTTCATTATGTCTGATACTGAAGATAAGCTGTCACTGTTTTTCGATCATATTGTTTACTATTTTATGTCTTTATGTCCCGTGGCTTATTTTTGCAAGCAGGGGTCACTGTAGTTTGTGCAGCTCACGTTACGTTGTTCCGGTCCTTCTTGGTTGTACTTCTTGTTTTTGTTTCCTGTTTGTTGCTGTTTGACCTTTAGTTCCATTTCCATTTACCATGTGCACAATGCATCTACATTTGGTCAGCCTACTTTTTGGTAGTCACGTGTTGGGCAAATTGACTTGTACCAATACGCATGTGAAATCTACGCCATCCTTTGATCTATTTTATAGCAGTTACAGATTTTTTTTGCTGTGTTCGTTTCACTGATGACTGCTTTGAGGGAACATCGTTACAAGAAGAATTTGGCTTGGAAGTATGGTGTAAACACATGTTTAAAAAGAATGCTATTCCACGTGTAGAATAGTACCAGCCGCCAAACAGGGGAAAAAAAACACAATGACGACCACTATGTAAAATTTGCTACAGAACAAAGTAAGTCCATCCATACATCCATTTTCTTCTGCTTATGCAAGTTCGGATCACGGGGGTAGCAGCCTAAGCAGGGAAGTCCATACTTCCCTCTACCGACTACTTCGTTCAGCTCTTTCCGGTGGTTGCTGAGGCGTTCCCAGGCCAGTTGAGAGACATAGTCTCTCCAACGTGTCCTGAGTTTTCCCCGAGGCCTCCTACCGGTCAGACGTGCCCTGAACACCTCCCTATGGAGGCGTCTGGGAGGCATCCTAACCAGATGTCCGGGCCACCTCATTTGACTCTTTCACGGATGACAGTGCTTCCAACCCTGTCTCTAAGGGAGAGCCCAGCCACCCTGCAGAGAAAACTCATTTCGGCAGCTTGTACCTGTGATCTTGTCCTTTCGGTCACTACCCAAAGCTCATGACCATAGGCAAGGGTAGTAACGTAGATCAACCGGTAAACTGAGAGCTTTGCCTTTCGGCTCAGCTCTCTCTTAACCACAACGGACCCATGCAGAGTCCGCATCACTGCAGACGCCGCTCCAATCCACCTGTGCATCTCACGTTCCATCCATCCTCACTTGTGAACAAAACCCTGATGTGCT
This sequence comes from Oostethus manadensis, assembly GCA_024372805.1. NCBI lineage: Eukaryota > Metazoa > Chordata > Actinopteri > Syngnathiformes > Syngnathidae > Oostethus > Oostethus manadensis. Next base: position 2,376,824 of record QODF01000132.1, on the reverse strand, counting down.
TAAACTCCTCCACTTGGGGCAGGACCTCAGCCCCGACCCGGAGATGGCACTCCACCCTTTTCCGGGCGAAAACTACGGATTAGGAGGCGCTGATTCTCAACCAATGCAGTGAGAGCTGAAGGTCATGGCTCGATGAAGCCAACAGGACATCATCATCTGCAAAAAGCGGAGACCAAATCCAGCGGCCACCAAACTGGAACCCCTCGACACCCTGATTGCACCTGTCCATAAAAGCAAGGCCCAACTCTCAGTGGAAACGGGGCCAATTTATTTCCGGCCATGTAAATCAAACTCTGACACCAGTCATACAGGGAAAGAGCCGCCTGAATTAGATGGTCCGATAACCCATATTCCCGGAGCACTCCCCACAGTATTCCCAGAGGAACATGGTCAAATGCCTCTCCAAGTCTACAAAACAGATGTAGACTGGTTTGGCAAAAACCTATGCTCCCTCAAGGACCCTGCCAAGAGTAGAACCAGAACGAAAACCACACTGCTCCTCCTGAATCCGAGATTCGACTATCCGGCGGATCCTCCTCTCCAGAACCCCTGTGTAGACCTTATAGGGAAGGTTGAGGCTGACAAAGCGAGTCATGGCTTGCTTACATATTGTATTCTAAACACTATTCCACTATAGCGACAAGGCTGCAAAGCATTATACATGTTATATACTGTAAACATCTCTTTACAGCGATATGTTGACAGTCGGGTGTGGAGGCAGAGCTAGCGTCTACCATTGCGACGGCGACATAATATGAAATAAATCCGGCTATGACAACCCTGTTACGCTCATTAATAAGAAATTTAAAACAATAATTGAATTGAATTGAGAGGTGTTACTCCACCAATTTCACTTCCTGAAATGTCGCTTTGCGGCGACAAGTTTGTCATGGCTGCCGCCATGAACTATACAGTGAATGTAATTTCTGGACATTTATTGCTTTCAAAAATGAACAAAGTAGAACACAATTTGAAATTATATAACCTATTTACGCAAAGTTGATTAATCATGTCATTGACCCTTTAAATTCAGTGATGAATGTGTTTTTAAAAGTTTGTTATAGTATGTTGTAGTATGGCATGCTAGCAATATTACAGGGCTTCTGGCTAATTTAAAGTTGTATATGGTACACTGACTGATTTATTACTATTATTATAATTATTATATTATTAACATTTTTCTTTTGATTTGGTATGTCATTTACCCTATGCATCATGTTTTAATATTTTCTAGTGTATTTTTACAATATTTAGAGATTTATGTTGATATTAAGAGTTCCATATCCTTTATGTGAAATTAAAATAAAGAGGTTGTGTGTCGGCAACACAATTGCTCCATGGTTCTTGGTCACCTCCGTCCATCACATCCTGACATGAAAAACCCAATGCAGAGCCACAGAGTTGCGTCAACCATCCCTTTAAGCAAAAGGTTTAGAGCTTCATGCATCACATTATGTACACTCTCACAATTGGAGCAAATAATTCAATGACAGGCAGCGTGACTGCTTTAATTTCCAACATTTTGCACAGAATATTGCACAAAATGTCTGTAGGTCATGTGGTTGAAACCCAGCAATATGGACATGTTCACTGTGCTATTTAGACAATAAATGGCAAATAATGTGTTGACTTATTTTCAGTCATTAGTTAATGTATATTGCTATACAAGCTGTATACTGACCACTCCAATATATATTAGGTATACGTCATTTCTATAGCATTGTCCCTTGTACTGTAACAAAAACGATCGCTGTAACGTTTATGGGACACATGTTTAATTGTGAGCTATATAAAACATCAAGATTTGCTTGCTGAGATGCTGAGAGTAACACCCGCAACTCTTCCGCCGAACAAAACTCCCTTTTAAATGGTGCGCATGATGGCCTGTGATAACATCACAACGTAATACGCCTAGTGATGCTATCTAGGCTCCAGCCTTTAAGAAACCCCTAACTGCTGCAGGGAAGCAATACAAGCATTCAATGAATGTCATCTCCGAATGCTGTGTTAAAGAAAAGCATAATTATTCACGGAAAGAAGGTCATATCATTGTGCTGCTGGAGAATGAAGGTGACTCAACTCGTCCGTAAAAGTCAACAAAGAGAACAAGTTAGTGCGACGTAGCCCGTGACAATTCAAATCACAGCAACTGTAGATGCAAATAACTTTTTTCTTGTTGCGAGAACCATCAGCCAGGGCTAAATTTAAAATCTAAATTTAGTAATCAAAATACTTTTTTCTTTGTCCATTTCCGCTCAATATTTGTTTGTGCGTGTGGTGACATAATCACAGCTACTTCCTCAAACTACGGTGTGGGCCAAGGGTCAAACAGGACATGCGCACATAATTGCAGAAAAACATGTTAACTTCTGTTAATGCGGTAACTTTGACAGATCTAATAGTTAACAATAACAATAATAGCAATGAATAAGCCTTATTTGGTGAAATACAGCAATTTTAAATTGCTGCCGTTGGAAAGAAAATACACTTTAGTACCAAAACCCAGATGGGACAGGACTGGGAGGGTGGAAGTATAATGATAGTGATGAGGTATGAGATGGTCTTAATGGCTTGTATGACAGCGCGACAGCGCAGGAGGGAGCATCTATTAGCAATGGGGTGTGCTACCTGGGGGCATGATTAGGCGTGACACCAGGGCTGCTTGGGTTCTCTGGAAATTCCTGGAATAGACACCGTGAAAAGAAAGATGGGTGAGAGTGACTGAGATGAAAAGAACAACAACACCACAATGCAAATGCTGCTGAAGCCTCTGGTGAGGGGAAGTCGGCTCAGACTTATTAAATCAAGGAGCACTTTTTATTCCAAGCAGGGGATGCAGGAAACATTTAATGCTGTTGCAGAAAAGGATGGAAGTCAAACTTGGGACACATGGAAAGGTTTTGGGGGAAATGAGAGGGTGATGGTGACCTGGTTTCACAATGCAACACAACACATGGCATGGTGCTTTTAAAGGCACAGAAAGTCATCATGCAAACCAAACACCAATTTAATGCAAGGTAAGATCTGATGTTTGTTTTGTTGTCGAAAAGCAAGAGTAGCTACAATAATAGGAAATATTATTTTTTCAAATAGAATAGAAAATATCTGTAAAATTTCTCTTACTATAAAGCCTTTGCTTATTACGGACATAAAAAGTTTGTATTTTGGATTTTTTTTTTCTGTATGGCCATGTATGGCCTTTGTCTAAAAGAAAAACCAAAAGACCAAATTTCTTAAATACACTTTTTAAAATAAGCCAAATAACATATGTATCATATATAATTTGTAAAATATATATAAAATTTTACCAGGTTGTCACTCTGGCAGCGCTGTGGTCGTTTTTTGCGCAGGCAGTAACCCAAAACTTTGTCCTTGAACACCTAAGCAAAGTACAAAAAGCAGATAAGCATCAAACAATAAAAAGAAATAAAACACATGAGATTTACCACTTGCAACTCAGGTCCCATACTGTGGTGCAAGCACCACAAGGGGTACACAGGCTCCATCTAGGAGTCGTTTTTGAGGTTTTTCCAAGATCGTTTTATTTTTTATTTTTTTGCTTCTTGTAAAACAAATTTAGTTGGACATCAACCTCTAAACCTGCATTGTTTTTAATGCCTCAGGATTCCTGCTTAGGGCTCTCTCATTCCCCCCAAACCTCATCTAATGGACCCCCAGGACAGAGCAGTTTTTGTAATTGAACCATTTTCACTATACAAAAAAATCAAGATGGCAATGGAAACCACACAGTCGTGTTTGGTCACACGACCAGCTAACTATGTGAATCACTGCACACAAAAGGGTAAAAATTTGCCAAAAGATACACCCCTACAGCCCGTGCTATTATTTTTGGGACAAATACACAACATGTTAGAGCGCATTAAACCCCATAATCGGATCGACTTAAAATGTTGGAAAAAAAAAATGTTGAAAACAGCTCAATGTGATCAACAAAACACCCACTGTAACTTCAGTGTGTTTAGCCAAATCAACATGAAATTTAGCACACACATTTAAGGGACTGACAAGCATAACTGTGTAAAATATGAACAAGCTCGGTAAAAAAACAAGGATGTCTTTGCAGGGGCAATGTTGAACTTAGCAAAACATTGACCAGTTATGTCATGATAGTAAAACCTTGATGATACTACATGTATGTTACCATGGTTAAAAAAATCGTACTTGGTTTTTTTTTAACGTAATTAGTCAACTTTACCTCATATAGGTAGTCGAATATCTCCAGTATTGTTAACACACTGGCTCCTATAAACAACCCCATCTGACCTCCAATGTCACCTAGAAGAAGAGACATGAATGGATATGGACAGGTTCAACTATGAAGCATGAAATCACTCCATAAACTGTCACTTCTAATACTGCATGAGTGTCTAGAGTGATGTGAGCAGAGTTGTAAAATTCGGCTGCAACTTGTTTCATCAAAACTATTCTGGCCTTGCAAGAGCAGCCCATGAAAATTTTGCAGGTTCAAAGAGGAAAAACCTTAAAGCACACAATGTGAAACGAGCAAAACCGGTGGAGGATCTTACCAAGAAGTCCAGCTATTTCATAGGCTTTCTTCTGCTCGATCTTCTCATAATTCAGAGCTTCAAAGAAGATGTCCAAAACCAATATGTTTTCTCTGTGGGAGGATTGAAGTTAAGACAAGAGCACAGCCGCCACATTTTAATCCCTTCATCAGTTCTATGTTGTCACACTACAGTATCTTTCATTATTGTTACATTGAAGGTGAACGATGGAGACTCAGGTAATGCATGCCCACAGAAAAAGCAGTCTGTTTAATATAAGTGCCTGACTACCAAACTGACTAAATCTAAATCATACTCACCCAATATATTGCTCAGTTTTGTTGAATTTCTTAGCCAGATATTTAGCAGATGCCTTACTGGGGATCTTAACCATGGACAGCTCCTTGCCATAGCGAGTCATGTTGCAGGGGGTCTGACACACACAGTAATCGTTGTCTTTCTCTACCAAAAAGTCTGTGGATGATCAAAGTCCATCAAACATGTTGTGAGCACTGCAAAGAAACACACCTGCATGCACACGCTCTAGGCTAAAAAGATTTCACATCAACAAGTAGTTGCTGCCATCGTTCACTTTCCATGAAAGCAAATAATGACTTAAGTTAAGGGGAAAGGGGGTAAAGGAACTCTGGGAATATTTCCCCAAATAGTGGCCTCTCCTGTAATAGATGCTGTGACTCAATTCATCGTCGCTCTCATCAATGAATAAACACCTCACCTCAATTATTGGCTCATGCTGTGATAGATACCGTGTCCAATTAATCGCTACTGTCACCTACAAATACATACGTCACCTCAAATAGTGTCCTTTTGCTTCTGTTAACTTAAATAAATTGCTCACATTAAATAATGGCCTATACTGTCACAGCACTGTCTCTCAGTTGGTCACAGCTGTCATCAATAAATAAATACCTCACCTCAAATAGTCACCGGTCCGGGTAATTGATCACCGCCTCAATCGATCGCTGCTGTTGTCAACAAATAAACACTTCACCTCAAATAGTGTTCTACTGCTGCTGTTGTCAACTTAAATAAATGGCTCACCTCAAATATTCAGTTCTATATTCTAGGTCTATTCAGACCGGGAAGTCTGGACTTCCCTACTGAAGCTGCTGCCCCCGCGACCCGGACCCGGATAAGCGGTGGAAAATGGATGGATGGATGGACCTCAAATATTGGCCTGCACTGTCACAGATGCCATTCCTCAATAATTAATTGGTGCTGTAGACATAAAAAAATAAATACCTCAAAGAGTGGCCGGCTGTGATAAATGCTGTGTCTAAGTTATCACTACTGTTGCACACAAATACCCGTCTCACCTCAACTAGTGTCCTGTTGCGGCTGTCAACTTAAATAAATGCCTCACCTCAAATAATGGCCTGCATTTTAACAGATACTTTGCTTCAATTATTTACTGCTGCTGTTGATGTAAACAAATTAACAACTCAAAGAGTGGCCTGCACTTTAACAGATGCCGTGCCTCAATTAATCACTGCTATTGTTTCCTTAAACAAACAAAAACCTCATCTGAAATAGTAGCCTGTGCTATAACAGATGTCTCAGTTATTCACTGCTGTCATCAACAAATAAACACATGCTGTGCCTTAATTGTAGCTCACCTCAAATTGTAGCCTATGGTGTAACATCTAGGTTCCTATAGTGAAATACACGTACCTCCAGGGGTGCACCAATTGTCATAGGGGATACGTGAATAAAAATGAAAAACAATTAGTGCCTACCACACAATTACAAGCCCCTTGTAATTAAAAGTCAGGCCCCTGAATGCCTCACGGCACAAGGAAAACAGACCAGAAAAAAAACATGAAGTTATTCATTGCTGTGTGTGCATTATATGAACAAAAAAGTAAAGTGTTTAATCTTGAAATTTTCATTTATAATGGTGCAGCAGTTAATTCTGAATTCAGTTAATTCAGGATTCCCTGAAAATGAAGCTTTATCTTTGTATTTCTGTACTTTAGATACTTGTTATGATGATTGTTTAAACTTTACGCTTCAATTTGGTATTTGATTTTAATGTGCAGACTTGAACCAAAGCCATCGTGAGTGGACAATCAAATTCTGAATTAAAAAACATCCAAATTGAATAAAATAGATGTAGGGTATATGTTTATCAGTGCTCATGTGAACCTTTAACAAAATGTGACCATGCAAAATACATATTAGTAGTACTATAAAATGAATTAATTATTCTCATAATGGGATAGGCTCCAGCATATCCCGCGACCCTATTGAGGATAAGCGGCATGGAAAATAGATGTATGGATAGACTTCAAGTTAATTAATACGAGAAAGTTTATGTTTTAAGGTGTACATGAGTAGAGGGGGTACGTGCCGAGGCGGTTTTAGGCACGGGCAAACCAGGCAACCGCCCGAAGGGGCATTTATTCGTGTCACATGGGGGACGGCACGAGCACTGAAAAAAAAAGAAAAAGATCTGCGGGAAGGTAGGTGCGGGGGATGCACTCTGAAGTGGTCTGGCCCGGGCAGTAATCTAATGTAGAGCCGCTACTGGGTACATGGCTTCAAATCAAATGTCTGAAGGGGTAGTTTTGAAACCACTGCTGTAATTGATGGTGGTAACAATTCCTTGTCAAACAGTGAAGGAAGAACTCTATCCTTTGAACAAATAAATGCCTTGCTTTTAACAAACATGTCTGCAATCGAGTAGATAAATGCCCCTGAGTCACTGTATGAGGAAATATCCCTTATGTTCCTGATGAAATGCTTCATCATTTCATTTTACGAGATAGCTTCAGCGCTGTTTGAGACTTAAGTCATTCTAAGTTGCTGCAATCTGATATGATGCAATGTGTACTCACCTAAGGCTGGGTCAGCACAGTCTTTGTACTGCTCAGGTGTGCACACAGTTGAGGTCCCTGTCAGAAATAACAGAGCTGTTATGCATGAACCAGCTAAGTATACACCGGCACAAAGACACCACACACTTCCTACCGGGCATGTGAACCATTCGGCAGTTGCAGTTCTCCAGCAAGTAGCGGGTTTCACAGTCAATGCGGCAAGCCGTAATGCTGTATGTGGAGAAGTACTCAGAGTCGATGGGAGTAGACTTGCAGTCTCCCCAAGGCGGAGGGAGGTACTGAAGCTGAAACAGCAACAAAGCGTATGTTAGCTCTGCATATCAGGTAAATGGATTACAACAAGCAACACAATTCAGGTGGAGTGCAGGAGGTAACAGGTGTCCAAAACCCAACACACAAGTCTCCAAAAAATAATAAATAGAGAGAAAATATAACGCTGCCATTATTGATCATGTGTTGTAGCAAGCAGACAATCATGCAAAAGATTAGGGATGCCCGGGGTAGGAGGAAGCAGAGTACCATGGGAATAGAGACTGAGACTAATTAGACTGGATACCAAAATCGAGATACAAATTTTAACAGAACCGATTCTAAGAAAGAGGACCATAAAGTGGACAAAGTAGGTTATACTTTTTACATGAGTGGTAACAGGCATCATACAAAGCCCAACATTCTATTCCTGATAAAGAAATCAACGCTTTCGATTGCGTTTTCTTGGTGGGTTAGATTAGATTTGTAAATTTAATCAAACAGGCATTTAATTCCATTGACCGATTAATAAGACAACTCGTCTTTTTAAAAACCAAATATAAGACAAATATAATCTTCAGTTAAAATCAGGTTTTCATTATCAATGGAAAGAAATGTTAGATTACAAAAAATATTTCTTAGCTGGTCACAATTTGTTTACGTTATCCTAAAATCAGTATGTGTGAGCGACAAGAAGCAAAGCTCTGACTCACTTGGGGAGAAGACTCTTGGCGCCTCGTTCTGGTTCACATGTATAAATCTATAGACCGGGACCATTTATCTATAGACCGGGGCCCACATTTTTAGCAAGCTAAGGACTTTTCACCATTCACTATTTTTATTGTTATTATTTTCTAGAAACTTGTGGACCATGATTATGATGTCTACCCAAGGGACTGCCATTGTACCTCACCCTATTGAGAATATTGTCAGAGATAAATCCATTGTCATGAGTTCAAGCAATATGTTTACACCTGTCAAAGATCCTCTATACTGGAGTGCTCTGCTGATTTCTTAGGGACCATACAGCAAAAATGTTACATGTGCCCAAGTTTTGAACTAAACTCACCGGTTTGTCTGAAGATATTTATGGGCCGGATTAGGCCCACCATCCATCAGGTGGCTAGCCCTTCCCTAAACCCCGAATACAAGACGACCTGTCTTTCTCAGACTTTTTTGTCAGGGAAAAATAGTGTATTTTATTTGGGCTAGTAGAAAATGAGTCAATTTATGAGTCACAAATACGGATCTGATGTTTGAGGATAAATTCTGAACATTCCCTTTAATCTCACTAAAGATCTGCAAAATAATATTTGATGCAGACCATATTTACTTGGCTATTTGAGAGTATTCTACATCTACAAGCCACATAGACTCAATACAAGACTTTGAACTGATGCCAGGGTCATCATGGGCAACAAAAGCAAAATATCCAGCGTGGCCCGCTGCCTACAGAAGACATTTAAGGGGGCGGGGTAGTGGACCAAAGCTAAGACACATGAAAACATAACAAATGTAACACCAGCCTGGCTGAAGCTGAAATGTTCTTCATAAATGTCCACTAATTAAATGGGACACAGGAATGACCAGAGAAGACAGTTGCCACAACCACATGACTTCACTCCCCAGAGGATGCTAATGGATGAGATTTGATGACGATCATCAAGCTACTGTGGCATGCAGCAAGCCCAGACAAACATGTACGCTACTCTTTGCTCTTGGGTGGAAACAAATGTTTGGAAGCCCGGGGCCACCCCAAAGCCCAGCTCGTGGAGGAAAGGAGGCTCTGACTGAGCATGAAGTTGTACCTTTATGCCGGCCTCATAGGACGTCTCATCTGGACGACATCATTAACATAAAGATGATTAAGAGGAAGGCAACAGATGGAGACAAAGCCTCGGGATGGCAAGCCAGCCAGTTATTATTTCACTCAAAGAACAAAAAGCGTCCTGTCCTTTTGGGTCATCAGCCATTTTTTTCTGCTCAACCTGCATCATATCTTAAGAGATACTGTATGCACGGGGGCGCTTCTGATTGACATTATTTTGAAAAATTAACAAAGGACTTTGTCGTGAACGCTAACTCTTCTACTCCCAACCCACGGCACACAAAAGGGTGAACATTTGTCAGAAACATTCACCCTTACTCTGCCCGTGCTATTATTTGGTGTTAAACTCCATGAGTCAGATGAACTTGCAACTTTTCACGCAGCTCATTGCACTCCACAAAGCACAAGTTAAGCATACTCACACAAATCACCACAAACTTTGGTTTACACATTTAGGCAACGGACAAGCACGTTTGTCAAATTTGAGCATGATTGGTTAAAACAATGCAGTTGGTAACAAATTTTCCAAAATGGAGGATAACTACATCCTCAAATACCATAATTTACGGTGTATAAGATGCTTCTTTTTTCTCATGCTTTGAACCCTGCAACTCATACGGTGATGCAGCTAATTTATGGCTAAAACTACATTTTCCATGAGTCTTACAGGACGAGTGAAGAGGAAACTAATATCATGTTTCGAAGAATTTTGCAGCATTCTCTGACACATTTTAGTGTAAAATTACTACAGCTTCTACTTCTACAGCACCAATGGGTTTCAATGGCGAGTGGCCCGAGACAAAAGACAGCAATGAATGACTTTTGGGAGGCTACTGTTTAACTAGTCATGTTACAGGCACTGTTATGCCTATTTAATCAAAAGTGAAAAAAAATCTTTTTGTGTAACATTTTTCCGTGTATTAATTATCCCATGTTACCAAGTGAACACCAATGGCTCATAGACAGGTACGCCAAATATGTACTCTTTTTTTCTCTTTAAATGTAATGAGTACGTCTTAAATGGGGTTACAGTACATGTATGATCTTTTTAAGCAATATGGGATGGGAAAATATTTTCAGCAAAACTTATGTTTCAATACTATGAGTGAAATGCAACTTAGTTTTAGACTGCTACCTTTTCAATTTGTAAAAGTTTTATGATGCAGACAAAATTTTCTCCGGAACTGATCAATTCTATTTCCGTTATTTCCAATAGTGAGGAATTACATAGAAAAATATTAACAAATCATCCATTGATTTCTAATAGTTTTAGGGAGAAGACTAAGGAAAGATTTTGCAAGATTTCAGGCATATTTTCAAAAAAATCATTATTCATAAAAGAAATCTAGTTCAAAAACATTTCTTGCAGGGCATTTTTGTACAAAATCCTACTAGATTAACAAAAGAGCGAGCTCTTACAGGATATTTGTTCTACATGGTTATACAAATTAATGAAGCCATATATTAATTCAGTTCAGTGGATCTCTGCATATTTGCAATTCAGCCTTGACGCAAATTTTTTGCCAAAAATTGTTGGTCACAAAATCATTTTTGAAATGTTCATTTTTTACCTAAAATAGGGTATTTTTTTGGGGGGGAAATCTTCTGTACCGGCTTTTCCTTATTAACACAAGTTAATAAATGATGATGAATCGCTACTAGAATTACAAAAGGCAAACAGTGTGGATTATGTAGACATGGCTTGGAGAAACGCCTTCACCGACAGCTTACCGGGACAACTATCACTAGCCGTTTTAGAGTGAGAGCCAGTTGGCGCCACAGCACAAAAGCACGTGTTGTAGCACTACCAGGCTTAAGTCCAGATCATGACTCCAAGTCCGTCTATTGTATCTATCAGCTTACATTATCATTCATCAATATTTGTACTTGTTACAATTTTAAATGCGTTTGAGCGTGTGAGGCCTATTTAGGGCTTAAACCTGGATTGTGATATGTATTTAGCCTGATAGCATCCATCGCCATGAGCAAACAATGGCAACTGGAGAGACTGGGAAGGGTTTGAAGCTGAATCAAATAATTACAGCAGTCACTTTGGCTGCAAATGTTGATCAAAACTGGAAAAAGAAGCTCAATGTCAAGCCTGCAGGAGGTCTTGGAGGGGGAAGAGTGAGTGTGCGGTGGCACTTCAACGGCTGTAACAGCGTGTAAAAAAATAGACCTTCTGAGGGGCGAATCAACTACTCACATTTATCTGCTATTTGTGGGCGGTCTCGGAACGTAGCCCCAGCCCCGTGATAGTGGGTGGATCCACTGTAATTACCCCAACAGTTCCTCTCATAAAAAACATAAGAAATGAAGCTGCTTCATCATCATCCATCGGTTATTTCATTAGGAGCCATGTCGATGCTCTCGTTGCCGGGCCAGGCTTGGATGACCTAATGCATCTTTTAGGCTCTCGCTGATGCTGTCACCTGGCTGCTGTCATGATTAAAAATGACACTGCTATGTGTCTCTGCTTGCTGGAAACCTCTTTAGGGTGATTAATAGCGCTCATGTTCCTCCAAATGGCTGAACGATCACACACATGCTGTACCAGAGTAAGGAACACGTTAGCAGTGTGCCTGTCTTTGTGGCGTCCGGGTGTCTGCCTCCGTCATCCCATGTTACTCTGCTTAAACAAAAGAAGGCTGGTTGGATTTCATGCGTCATGATTCGATCAAGACATTTATCTTCAGGAGCAAAATCTATTAACATTTACAGCTCGAGACGTCCTCCCTTTACATTGAGTGATTAAGCTCAGTGTACAATTTAATGAGCCGATGGAACATTACACAAATAAACCTGGTCTTAATCAATTGTACTGTCAGAGAGCGGCACCTGATGGACCGCCTTTGTCATTTGTGGAAGACCATTTTTCAGCAGCGCAAGGCTAATGGAAGAGTGAACAATGGCATGCATTAGCTACAATGAGCAGTTTGATGGTCAAACTCAGTATAAAAAAATGGCCATCACATGCCAGTCAACGTAAAAGTCTGTCAGGTTGATGCAAACATCTCCAAGGGCTGTGCTTTCGGCTGCACGCTGATGCCAGTAGACTATTTTAGGGAACACTGCTTTCATGAGTGCTCATTAAAGCATCTCCTTTTGATTCTCAGATGGTTGGATCCTTCAGTCTTGCTGACCAGATAGAGTCCTTAAATTTTTTTTTCCTTTTTTAAAACTTCTTGACTTTGAGACATTTCCCCCAACACTCAAACTAAAAATAGAAAGCGTAACTCTGTTTTACATTTAGAAGAATGCTGAGAATTAGTGTCTGATATCATGTATGCTGGATTTATAACCTATTATTATATTATTTAATAAAGTATCATTTACATGTACATATATATGATATACTCTGTATTTATGTATTCTTTGTACAATGTTTCTTTTGCTTTTTACTTCTTTTCTATTGCTTTTGTTTACTATTTTGTTATTTACTTAATGAATGACATTGTTTACCATATATGCTTCACTTATTCTATACTATACAATGTTTCTGAATATTGTTGCAAATTTATTTATCTACAAACTAATGTAATCTAATCTAATTTTACTCTCACAAATTATTATCATTTTTTCTATGGAGTCAGAATGCTGAAATGGTGTTGAAAAAAAAAGTGCATTCACATTGAAATAAGTAGAGTCGTTTCTTGCCATATTGTGGTTGAAACTCCACAGCTTCACTCTATCACGGCTTTTCAGAAATATATTAATTAATAAATAATGTGGTTGAATACAGGCTACTATTAATTTTAAAAAGCATGTTTAAGCAAATGTTACATGTAGTTTGCCTACATCAAGTATTTTCAGGCTAAGATGCTAAATGAACTAAATTACAAATAAAAGGCATTCAAAAGACATGATAAGATATGTATTATTCTACACTGGTCAATGGTGTCAATAGTGTTACTGTAATTCAGTGAGCTCAGTGAGACATTAAATGACCAGACTATCGACAGAGCAGCAACAGCCACAATAAAAAATAATAATAAATACATAAATACACGTACTACAGACTGAAACTAGCTGCTTTGCTATAATCTGTAATATTTACATCTGTATGGTTGTGAATGTTCCTTAATTTGCATTGTCCACTAATAAAAGTATTTACTTTTACGACTACTTTTTTTCTTACGCAAAGCTGAAACTGAACTCTGAGGTTCTCTGTGCTCTAACTATGAAAATATATTATATAATATATTTATAAAGAAGGAATCCTACTTTACGTTTGGGTCTGGACCAATTAACTGCAATAAACAATGGATTACTGTATTGGCATTGTAAAATATGTGGACATTTAAAAACTATATTTTTTGTTTCTACTTTTAGTATCATGATTTTTTTTTATGTCAATGATTACTGACAGGTTTTCAGTTTCCTTTCATCATCATAACTATTAAAGGCAAAAAATCAGCACATAATTACATCTTAAAAAGACTGAAGAATAATAAATGAAGGCCTCACTGGAAATCCGGAAGCGCATTATAGCGTTGCAATCCCTGCCGACAACGCCCTGCCCTCCATTTTAATGCCCTGCCCGCAAGGTTAAACTGAAAACCAGTGACACTTAAACAAATACAATGACACAGTAAAAAAATCTAATTTTACATTAAAACAATACAAAATATATTTACAAAATGATTTGTGTTTTTTTAAATGTAAAGTATTTTTTACAATCACGTTTATCTGAATACCATCCTCCTACTCTTTTTCCGACATGTTGAATTGTGTGTGAATGTGATTTGCTTCAATGGAACATGTTAAGCATGTTTGAAATAAATTAAACCCTTACCTTTAGCACTACGCCACTTCCACGTTACTGGGTGTGATTAGAGGGTGCTAACTATACATTTCCTGACAGATTTTGCTCCAAGTGTTGCTTGGTGAGGATTTTGGGACACAAAACTTTGTGATGAGGGTGGTCGGTTATGAGGAACTTTGGGAACACTCAAGTACCAGTTGCTGCTGACATGACACAAAAGTTTGAAAACCAGGGGCCACGCCAAATCCCAGCTGGTCAATGAAGGGCGGCTCGTCCTGGCTGTGGATCTGAACCTTGATTCCTGCTTCATAGGAGGTCTCGTCTGTGGATACAGCACGCCACAAATGTGTGTGAAAACATGTTTTTTGGGGGATGGGATTTTATTTCTCCGTTCCATCCATTGGCTGAGTGTTGTGGAACACCATGCTGGGACCCAATATCACACGTTGGATTGATAATATGCAGTTTGGGTGTGTTTGCGAATGCTGCCTAGAGGGAGTGTTCAATAAATGTATAAACTGAATATTGCATGATTTATAGACTGTTGTTTCTATCTGAGGATAGTTATTTTGACTTGCAAATATTATGAAACATTAATTGTGAGCGAATAATGCCTGTTAAAATACAGTGGAATCAAACCGCATTCCCTGGAAAAGTCAGTTAAAAATGTCATCACGCGTAACATCAGCTCACTGAGCATCTCATGGAGTGTTCTACTTCTTCTTTTTTTTATTGTGATTCCACCACAGAAGGGTACCAGTACTAGCAAAGAGGGAAAGTGCAATGACATCCATAGAACAGGCCCACGCCCAGGGTTATTACAGTCTAAGCTATGTTATATATAAATTAGGCTAGGACAGTGTATCACCTGGTTGAAAATGGGCTAGGCTAAAATATTCTCCCTCTGTCAAAATATAATGTGGGCTATTTTACTGCGATTAAATCAATATCAGTTATCAGTTATTATCAGTTAAATATGATTATGCACTGAAATGAGTTTCATCATACGCAGGTTAACTTCACTTAAAACTATACCCGGGTATAATTTGGACTAGTCTGCAAGAATCCCTGTGGTATACAGTATTTGCACTGAGCCTACTTTATACCAGTAGTGTACCACTGTATTATTATAACTATTTTATTTATCATTCTCTATTCCGAAAAGTGAATAATTTTACTTTATTTTAGCTTTATTATACAGTGTGTAGCGCTTTGCATTAATCAGAAGTAGCTGTTCAAAATGGCAGAAGTAGAAGTTAAAAAAGGTTGGTGACCCCTGGTCAGGTACACTTGTGACATGTGTTGTGATGGTTTCTAGGGTAAAAAAATAAATGTTAAAAAGAAAAAGTTGCACAAACCTGTCTCCCCCCACACAGGTAGGTATTCATCCTGCTGGATGTCCAGCATGATCTCCAGGCCGTTCCCCGTGCCTCCTTTCAGTGTGGTCAAGAGAGGGTTGCCGTCTAATCCCGAGTTGAAAGTGTAGCATTTTCCGTAACGTGTGTAAATCTGTATTTTGAAAAAGGACAGTGAAAAAGAACGGCGTTACTATTACATGTCAACATGGGGCAGCTGATCAATGCTCCGGAGAAAGCAGTGCTCGCTTTTATATATCATTCAAGATTTACAGCATTCCTGGTGGCAGCAGCTATCAATCTCAGGCCAGTTTTGCCCAGAATTTCCCACGAGGAGGACTATTTTGTTTTGATTAAATTAAGAGATGTCTGAGCGGAAGCTTGGCAGACACACAAACAAACTAGATTGGGTTTGTAAAAGATATTCCACAGACATGGGAGACACAAGATAGCGCTCATTAAGGATGGATGTGTAATTTCCACTTAAGGCTTTCTCCCACTAAATGTGTGTCAGTTCAATGAATCCAACAGGATTAAAAGTAAAGTGTGACCAGCACTTGCCTCACCACTTGTAGTCCATAGTTCAGCCTTTTTAAGTGGAATACTGGCACACCAATTCAACAAATATCGACATACAAATGTACACACTAATCACTACATGTTTTCATTTAAAACTTCGCCTGAAGGTTCATTAAATTCAAGAGAAGCATTTATACATTTAGAGTTGAATCTGAAGCATCGACTGACTGGTGCAGCACTCAGTAACCATGCATTTTAACTAGGGCAGTTAATCGATTACGATTTGATACAGTGTACAAACGATACAATTCTATTGGATACTCGATTTGTTGATGTAGACATTAATCTTACATTATAAAAATAATCCAATTCTATAAAAGGGGTCTTTTTTACAGTATTTTTGAATGTGTAAAAGAGCACATATTTCCAAGCATGCTGTAAAGTGGGGGTGCCCGTGGAAATGTTCGGGTGCAATGATCCATCCATCCATTTTCTTCCGCTTATCCGAGGTCGGGTCGCGGGGGCAACAACCTAAGCAGGGAATCCCAGAGGTCCCTCTCCCCGGCCACTTCGTCTAGCTCTTCCCAGCGGATGCCGAGGCGTTCCCAGGCCAGCTGAGAGACATAGTCTCTCCAACGTGTCCTGGGTCTTCCCCGAGGCCTCCTACCGGTTGGACGTGCCCTGAACACCTCCCCAGGAAGGCGTTCGGGAGGCATCCTAACCAGATGCCCGAGCCACCTCATCTGGCTCCTCTCAATGCGGAGGAGCAGCGGTTCTACTCCGAGTCTCTCCCGGATGACAGTGCTTCTCACCCTATCTCTAAGGGAGAGCCCAGCCACCCTGCGGAGAAAACTCATTTCGGCCGCTTGTACCCGCGATCTTGTCCTTTCGGTCACTACCCAAAGCTCATGACCATAGGTGAGGGTAGGAACGTAGATCGACCGGTAAATCGAGAGCTTTGCCTTTTGGCTCAGCTCTCTTTTCACCACGACAGACCGGTGCAGAGTCCGCATCACTGCAGACGCTGCACCAATCCGCCTGTCCATCTCGCGTTCCATCCTTCCATCACTCGTGAACAAGACCCCGAGGTACTTAAACTCCTCCACTTGAGGCAGGACCTCATCCCCGACCCGGAGATGGCACTCCACCCTTTCCCGGGCGAGAACCATGGACTCGGACTTGGAGGTGCTGATTCTCATCCCAGCCGCTTCACACTCAGCTGCGAACCGATCCAGTGAGAGTTGAAGGTCACTGCTCGATGAAGCCAACAGGACCACATCATCTGCAAAAAGCAGAGATCGAATCCTGCGGCCACCAAACTGAAACCCCTCAACGCCCTGGCTGCGCCTAGAAATTCTGTCCATGAAAGTAGTGAACAGAATCGGTGACAAAGGGCAGCCCTGGCGGAGTCCAACCCTCACTGGAAACGGGTCCGACTTATTGCCGGCAATGCGAACCAAACTCTGACACCGGTCATACAGGGAACGAACCGCCTGGATTAGGTGGTCCGATACCCCATATTCCCGGAGCACTCCCCACAGTATTCCCCGAGGAACACGGTCGAATGCCTTCTCCAAGTCCACAAAACACATGTAGACTGGTTGGGCAAACTCCCATGCACCCTCAAGGACCCTGCCGAGAGTATAGAGTTGGTCCACAGTTCCACGACCAGGACGAAAACCACACTGCTCCTCCTGAATCCGAGATTCGACTATCCAGCGGATCCTCCTCTCCAGAACCCCTGAATAGACCTTACCGGGAAGGCTGAGGAGTGTGATCCCACGATAGTTAGAACACACCCTCCGGTCCCCCTTCTTGAAAAGCGGGACCACCACCCCGGTCTGCCAGTCCAGGGGCACCGACCCCGACGTCCACGCAATGCTGCAGAGTCGTGTCAACCAAGACACGCCCACAGCATCCAGGGCCTTAAGGAACTCCGGGCGGATCTCATCCACCCCCGGGGCCTTGCCACCAAGGAGCTTTTTGACCACCTCGGTGACCTCAGCCCCAGAGATAGGCGAACCCGACTCAGAGTCCCCAGGCACTGCTTTCATGTTGGAAGGCGTGTCGGTGGGATTGAGGAGGTCTTCAAAGTATTCCCTCCACTGGTCCACAACATCTCGAGTCGAGTTCAGCAGCACACCGTCCCCACCATACACGGTGTTGACTGTGCACTGCTTCCTCCGCCGAAGACGGCGGATGGTGATCCAGAATCTCTTTGAAGCCATCCGGAAGTCGTTTTCCATGGCCTCTCCGAACTCTTCCCATGTCCGGGTTTTTGCCTCAGCGACCGCCAGCGCTGCAGACTGCCTAGCCTTCCAGTACCTGTCAACTGCATCCAGAGTCCCATGGACCAAGACAGCCTGATATGACTCTTTCTTCAGCTTGACGGCATCCCTCACCACTGGTGTCCACCAACAAGTTCTGGAATTACCGACCGACCGACCGGTGCACGACAGGCATCGACCACCTTACGGCCACAGCTCCGATCGGCCGCATCGACAATGGAGGCACGAAACATCGCCCACTCGGATTCCATGTCCGCTGCCTCCCTCGGAACATGGTCAAAGCTCTCCCGCAGGTGGGAGTTGAAACTCCTTCTGACAGGGAGACTCTGCCAGGCATTCCCAGCAGACCCTCACAATGCGTTTGGGTCTGCCAGGTCTGACCGGCATCCTCCCCCACCATCGGAACCAACTCACCACCAGGTGGTGATCAGTTGACAGCTCTGCCCCTCTCCTCACCCGAGTGTCCAAAACATGTGGTTGCAAGTCCGACGACACAACCACAAAGTAAATCATCGAACTGCGGCCTAGGGTGTCCTGGTGCCAAGTGCACATGTGGACACCCTTATGCTTGAACATGGTGTTCGTTACAGACAATCCGTGACGAGGACAGAAATCTAATAACAAGACACCGCTCGGGTTAAGATCAGGGGGTCCGTTCCTCCCAATCACACCTTTCCAAGTCTCACTGTCGCTGCCAACATGAGCGTTGAAGTCACCCAGCAGAACAAGGGAATATCCCGAGGGAGCACTCTCTAGTAGCTCCTCTAAGGACTCCAAAAAGGGCGGGTATTCTGAACTGCCGTTTGGCGCATAGACACAAACAACAGTCAGGACCCGTCCCCCCACCCGAAGGCGTAGGGAAACTACCCTCTCGTTTACTGGGTTAAACTCGAACGTGCAGGCTTGGAGCGAGGGGGCACCAAGAATTGCCACCCCTTCTCGTCTCCTCTCATTGCTGGCAACACCAGAGTGGAATGGAGTCCAGCCCCTCCCGAGAAGACTGGTTCCAGAGCCCTTGCCGTGCGTCGAGGTGAGTTCGACTATATCTAGCCACCTCACGCACCAGCTCAGGCTCCTTCCCCGCCAGAGAGGTGACATTCCACGTACCGGCAACTAGCTTCTGTAGCCGAGGATCGGACCGCCAAGGCCTCTGCCTCCGGCCGCCACCCAGCTCTCTTTGCACCCGACCCCTTTGGCCCCTCCCACGAGTGGTGAGCTCATGGGAGGGGTGACCCACGTTACCTTTTCAGGCTGTGCCCGACCGGGCCCCATGTGTGCACAACGGCCACCAGACACTCATCATTGTGCCCCGCCTCCGGGTCTGGGTCCAGAGAGGGGGCCCCGGTGATCCACGTCCGGGCGAGGGAAAACAAAGTCCAATTGTATCATTCATCATTAGGGTCTTTTGAGCCACTCTTTGTCTGGTCCCTCCCCTAGGACCTGTTTGTCACGGGTGACCCTACCAGGGGCATGACAGCCCCCGACAACTTAGCTCCTAGGATCATTGGGACATGCAAACACCTCCACCACGATAAGGTGGTGACTCAGGGAGGAGGGGTGATGCAATGCAATGATTAAAAAAAAAAACAGACAAAAAAAAACTACATCAATGTGTATGTAAAGGGATATCAATTTTAGAAACATGGACCTCTAATTATTTATAAAATAATGTACAGTTATACACGCTTTTTGCATGGTTAATGCGAGCGACGATAGCCGTCCTTGCAAAGAGGCGTTTCCAGAAGTAATGTCAGCAAAGATGTACGTGTCTATGGATCCAGCATAAACAAAGGTTTCTAGAGGCAGCTTGCCAACTACATTTGGTTTATCCATCCATCCATCCATTCATTTTCTTCCGCTGCAGCCTAAGCACAGAAGCCTAGACTTCCCTCTCTCTGGCTATTTTGTCCAGCTCCTCCCGGCGGACCCCGGTTGGACGTGCCCTGAACACCTCCCCAGGGAGGTGTCCGGGAGGCATCCTAACCAGATGCCGGACCCCCCTCATCTGGCTCCTCTCAATGCGGAGGAGCAGCAGTTCTACTCCAAGTTTTTCCAGGATGACAGTGCTTCTCACCCGATCTCCAAGAAAGAGCCCTACCACCCTGTAGAGGAAACTCATATAGGCCACTTGTCCCGTGATCTTGTCCTTTTGGTCACTACCATTCGGTTAATTTTTAATCAAAATAGTAGTCAAGCCGTTCACAATGTCTGAGTGATATTGTAAGTTTGTTTTCTTTTCCAAAAGCTAAAGGTTTAAAACTGCAATGAATGATTCAAGAAGAGAGAACGAGAAACAATGTCTCCATGTCCCTTCCGCATCAGACATGCTAATGTCATCGATGGTGGTTTGAAAAAATATGGCTTAATTCCCTGCTGTTAAAAAATCTTTTTGACAGCCTATAACATGTCCTGTTATAAACAGCAACAATACAATTCGGAAAGTTGCACATTTCTATGTGGCACAAACATCAGTATATGAAGTGCAAAGTATGAAACTGTGGACTAATACAATAAGTGTAATGATAAACTTGTTATAGACAGGTAGTTTTTTCAGTACAGTCAGTTCTTATTATTATTTTGCCTCATTGCACTGCGTGTGATTCTCCCCGAGGCATTATATATTAAATTTGAATAATTGTTTTCTTTTTTTTTGTCCTGTCCAGCATCGTAACAGCTGAATGGTAGTCAAGCTGCCTTTAAATGCTGAGCAAAATTTCTTTGCCAAGGGAGATTTCATAATCCAAATGAGTCTCCCTTGACATTTGACTGCGTTTATGATGAAATTTCTTGCGCCACATTTCGATGCCGGACCTGACCTGAAAAGGTAGGGGTGGGGGGTGGGGGATATAAGAAAGGGTGCAGAAGAACCTCACAAACATATTTCAACCATATTATAAACAACCGTGATAATCAAAATTTCAGCAACAACCAGAACAGTCACAGAGCAAAATGAGCAAACATACAGGGGAAAGAAGAGAAAAATAATAATAATAATAATAATGATAATACTAATATTCATGTACACACATTCATATACACATACATATATATATACATATACATACACACATATATACATGCATATATACACACATATATACACATACACATACATATATGCACATATTCGTACACGCATACATACACATACTGTGCACATACACATATCCAAGCAGTACATACATACATACACACACATACAGTGTGCATATATATGTATACACACATACATACATATTTACTAATAATGATAAACATACGAGAAAAACAAGGAGAAAAGAAACAGAACCTCTTGAACAATGACCATCCAGATGACACGTGCAACAAATCTACATTAAATCTACATTAGTCTGCAGTGACAGGATAACTGCATCAGAGTGAAACAGAGAATGAGGAGATGTTCGTGGTGAACACACCCATGCATCCCAAACCACACTCCCTCCAAAAGCGAGGGTCCGACTAGGAAGACGCCGGAGCACGGCCCCCCAGCAGGCTCCCCACAGAGGGGAAGGCCCGACCCCGCCACCCCAAGAGGCAACCGCGAGTCCCCTCCGAAGACGTGGAAGGGAGACCCGGCCCGACGCCGCCCGGCAGCCGAGCAGGGGCCACAGGAGGGGCCCGGGCGCCAACCGCCGGAACACCCGCCGGAGGCCGGCCAGCTTCGGGCAAGCAGGACAACCACTCCCGAGCCCCCGGGCCCAGAAGCCACCCAACCCCCCAAAGCAGGGGCCATACCCAACACCCCGGGAGCTCCAGGCCACCCCAGACGCAACTGCCGCGGGCCATCGCCTTCCCCAACGCCAGAGGCAGGCGCCCATAGAGGGCCCATGGGTCCACTCCTCCCTCTCAGCCCCCGTGACCCGTCCACCCCAGCCCCAGTACCCACACCAAACCCTGTTCCTACTACACTTACACACCTACATTTTCACATATGCACCTGGATGTGCCACCCCCCAATGTAGCGAGCAGCATCACCGCGAGCTCCCCCGAGACACGGGGCCATACCACCATACCCGGCCGCCGGGAAATCCACAGAGCGCCGCATGCACGCAGGCACTCCTCCCATCACCGCTGCCGACCGACACCCGGAGCCAAAACAATCACCCCCCCCCACCGCCCCCAGCCCCACGGAGCGTCCAAAAAAAAACAGGGGTGTAACAGGACCCTCTAATCCCCGCCTCCCCACCCAACTAAAAGTGTTATGAAGTGTGAGATGTGTGTGTGTAGGCAATTAAAATTGAGGAGCCGAAACCGCGCGACACCATGGGCAGAACCACTCCGCCGGCTGAGCACGGCTAAGTAGCTCTGCCCACCCCGTGACACAAGTCCCGCCCCCCAAAAATGAATGTGAGGTGTCTGTGAGTCTATGTATAGTGAATAAGTGTAATAAAAACTGGGGAGTTTGCGGCCCCCAGGGCATGACAGAAGGAGGTCATGTTAGTGACCCCCCCCCGTCACACCCCCATGGAGCACGCGCACTCCCCAAGATCCTATGTGCTTGTTTGCAGGGAGTGGGGGGGCGAGGGCGCGAGGGATAGTAAGACTAGGAGAGAAATTTTATTATTATTATTTTTTTTTTCCCTCCCAGAGGACGAGCCATTGGGCAGTAGGCACCCCTGTTTCCCGGGACCCACCGCGGGGCAGGAGCCGGCACGAGGCGAGGCGAGGCCCCGGACGCTCAGCGACCGCAGCCCGGGAGCAGCCTCACCCAGATGTTACACACTAGCCACCATGCGCGCCACTGTAGGAGACCCCGGCGGCCCACACCCCCGAACACCACCATCGTCATCGCCACCCCGTATCAGAGAGGAGCCCGGGCAACACACCCCACCACTCGAAGAGGCAGCAACCATCCAGGCACAATCACACACCTCACCTCTGCCCCCTGTGCCCACACCCCTGTTCAATCCCCTGCACCCAACATACAACATACACACAAACACACTGACACACACCTGCACTCGCGCACACACACCCACACCCGCCCAACCCCCTGTACACTCCCCCAACCCTGGACCTCCCAGGCACCAATCCGGCACCGGGACGCGCACCCATCCACCCCCGCAGCAGCGAGTCCAGGCCAACCCAGATGTCCCCGGGGGTCCGATACGCCCTCACTCCCACATCCGGGTATAGGCAGCCCCCGGAACCCAGGGCCCAGGAGTGCCGCCCCACCCACACCCAGCCAGCTCAGCCACCCGGCCCGGGGCCCAACGGCCACGACCCAGGCCCCAACCCACGGTCCCCCGCCCCTCCACCAACCGGTCGTCTCGGCACCAGACCTACCCCAGCCTCACAGAGTTAAACACCGGTCCCCCGCAGAGCGGCATAGCCCGGCCTCCCTCCCCAAGGGACCCCCAGCGGCCCGTATGCCCCTGGCACCTCCGCCAGCCGCCCAACTCTCAGATTGAAGTGAAAGAGTTAATCACCGGGGACCAGAGTGAATGAGATTGGTCCAATTGATTGTTTAAAGAGCTAGACATTGTCTCACAAGAGATATGATCTAATAAAAGGTTCCTAAATTGGTTCATACTTAGATTGGCTTTTGTTTTCCAATTCATGAGAATAGTTTTCTTACGCAGTAAGGACCATACGTGAGGTGTTATTATCGATATTGATGCCACCTAAATGGCCAAGTAAACACAATGTGGGGTGTGCTGGAATATTAATAATAAATAATATTTATTATTAATTATTATTATTAATATTTATTATTTTGGAATATTGATAATAAATTTGAATTATTAAAGGAAGGCGCCTTACTCCCCCTCACATAAATAGTGCTTTTCAGTCATTGCAAATTGCATGTGTATAATCTACCGGCAAAACTTGGAAATAATTACAGGCTGCAGACATACTGAGGTAGCAAGCTTTGATGGTCTTTGGAACACAGTACAGTTTGATGTGGGCGTACTCATGCGCCGATATCAGCATCGGTACAAAAACAGACATAATCGGAGAGACTACATATTTGCTTGCAAAAGGCTTCTACCACGTCACTCGCACACACTAGTGGCCAGGACAGATGCGACTGTGACAGAGAGACCCGTTGAAAACAAACATGTCTCACAGGTGCTTAGCAAATTAGCAAACAACAGGATGAGTTGTTATTCAAATTTGAAGATAATGCAGATCAATAAAGCAGTCTTTAAAACAAAACGAAGAGGCGAAGAAAATATGTTGAATGGAATAATTTTACCATAGCTTGTTGTGATTTTTCAAAAGTAGGTCTTGAAGGTAATGAGGGTTGTTTTATATTCAGATCAATACAGTGATGCAGGGATGTCCAAACTTTTGGAAAAGTCAAAGTCAAGGGGGCTGTTTTGATATTTTTTTATTTTGTAAAATGAGATTTTTTAAATATATTTAAAGACAATACTTTGTATTAGCTTGTCTGGCAACCAGTCTGTGGCTATAATAAAAAGCCAATAAATAGCCCTTGGACTGCACTTTTGGTCAGCCAGTGTTCTACATGACCTAAATCATAAACAACACTCATACCCATGCTTGACAATCACTTGACATACTGGTCGTACATACAGTGCTGAAGTTCCTGGAGGTGCAGGTCTCACCGCGAAACCTGCATTCCAGCAGCATGTCGTCCAGCTGGTGCCCGAGGCGACCCATCATCTCTGTGGTGTTGACGTGGTAACTAGAAGGTCGGGTGTAGTTGTTGAAGTCCAGCAGGCTTAGCAGACCTTGCTTACGGCTCTCTTTTAGAATGGCCAGGCTCCTCTCCAGCACTGTGTGGTTGGCGTACATGAGGTCCATCCAGTAACCGCTGTGATACAAGTCCTCCTTGGTCAGACGGGACGTGCGGAAGATGTTCTTATTGCAGAAGGTGACGGCGGGGAAGGACATGTTGTGAGCCCACACCATGTATATCTTGGTGACGACGGGGTAGGACATCAAGTAAAGGACTCTGTTCCTGGACCAGGTGAGGAGGAGAGAGATGCAAAGAAAGAAGGCCATGATCCATGTCACACGCTGCAGTTTGGTTTTTCCCGGGGAGAAGATGGACTTCAAACCGTGGAATTTGGTCCTCCTTATGAAACCCACTGTGATGTCTTTCCATGATTGTTTGGACACGTTCTGGAGCTTTGTTTCCTTGCTGTCATTTTGCCCCAAATAGAGTGACTCACACGTGGATGTCTTTAACATCATTTCTGGTGCGCATCCACCCAAACTGGTTCTATTAGCAGACACTCAACCTGCTCCGATGCACAATGAGACACCTCCAGCAAAAACTCCCAGCAGCGATGAGAGGACCCTTTGTATTTTCTGCGTTGATCATGTCACTCGAGCTTGGAAATGTATTCCCAGAAAGACACACACCTTTGAAAGAGTAAAACTGACCTACACAATGAAATCAGCTCAACCTACCATCACCAGTCCATCGATGGAGAAATTTAGATGAACGCGACAGCTTCACTCCAACAAGCAATCACGAATCCAGTGCTGCTCCTGCTCTAATTGATATCATCAACACTTGCTGCTTTTCTCTTTTTGTGCCCAGGAAAACAACAACCCTCCTGCCTTTTTAAGTGTGTTGACTTGCAGTCTGCCGTAAGGAATAGAGAGCTTGTTGCGCCCTCCGCACTCTCTCTAAAGTAGGAAAAGGGAAAAATGAGGTGGAGCCAGTGGATGAAAAGGTTCTCCTCCAGTAATAAATCAGTCGACGTCCAAATGGATGCATCAATCAGAGGATAAAAAAACTGTGGTAAAAAAAACTGTTGCAAAATGTATGATATTTGATACTGAATTAAGTGCAGCTTGTTCATAAATCAATATATCTGTACTGTTGAAGAAACGAAATAGAGAGCGCGAGATTACAGTAGTGCAACAGTAATATTTTCAAAATATCCTCAAAAAAATCCTTCACAAATGGAGAGCAACACTTTTTCCAGTTTTATCTCTTATTGGATGGACTTTTATTTTCATTAGGGACCTGATTCACAAAGGTTTTTTTTACAAAACCCAAACAATATTGTTGGTCATACTGTGTAATAAAAAAGTAAATTCAGCAATACTTTGGTTGCATTATATTAAATGCTTTGAAGAGCTGTTTTCATAACCACAAACAATTACACAAATTCATGTTTAAAACAAAAGCTTAACATTAAAAAAAGCTCGGTACAGGATCGCCTGGCAAGACTAAAAAAAAAATCGAATTGGAAGCCAAAAAATAATGTCCTACAAAGTACAAAATGTCCTAAAAATGATTATTACTAATCAAAAGTATTGACATTTTTCGAGACCATTTTTTCATTAATTATATGGCATAATAATTACAATCCATCATATCCATAGCAATAAACTTAAATTTCTCAAGAGTATTTAACATTGTAATTGAAATGTCAAAGGTTTTTAAATAAATTAAACAAACAAAAAAACTAAATAAAATGAGTACTCTCTTTTTTTTTACCCAAAATTGCACAAAAATAACAATCATAAAACAATAAACACAGCCCGTCTTTTAAGAAAATACACTCCAATAAAAAATGCAAACACCCGGTTATGTAGTGAGTTGTTAAACTAATGTAGGGGCTCATATTTGAGCTGGACCACATACTGTATCTGTGGTGGCGGAGTAAGATACAGTGTCTTTGATGTCCTTCTTTCTCACGGGTATAAAGTGCAGGAATGGCTGTTTGTGACATGCACATCTACATTCTTCTAGGCAATTCCTACTGTCTGTCAAACATTTCTAACGTTTCCCCAAATGTTGCCCTTTCAACTACATTCAAAGTTACATTTCTTTTGCGAAGAAGGGAGCCACACTCTCTGTGAGCATGCACCATTTTGCGTTGTTTAGTTTATATTTACTTTGCCGAATTAACTCCTCAGTAAACGTTGTCTGTCGAGACAAAGGCTCTGCTGCTGCCGCCAGCAGCGCTGTTAACTGGCATTCGGCTAAGAAGCTATTGCTTTTTGTCTACATTCATATTTGCATTTGCTTGCTAACTTGTTACTAGCTCTGTGTGTCCGCTCACATACTAGGACAAAGATGCTGAATGCCTAACAGGAGGGATCACTCTCTCCATTCATTCCACTATAGAACCAATGTGCACGGAGGTTGGTAAAATTTTTTATTTTATCATTGGATTAGTCGATGGTAATCGATGATAAATTTTGGATGATAACGAAAAAATGCGCTGACCAGGGTGGACGTTACCCAGGTATCACGGTCCTGCTAAACAAACAGTACATTGACTACTCTAAAGTAGATCCACATTTCATTTCTATAGTATTATCTTGAGAAGATATCCTGGTTGCTGAAATAAAGTTTGTACTGATACACGTTCATATGATCCATGTAAAGGTTTTCCGCCTTTTTTCAGTGTTTGTGGAGAAGGCACGGACACAAAGAAACAAAGCAAAGCTAAGAGATTTAGGTGAGTGTAAACAAGTGCAATAAGTGTAATTGTTTTTACATAATTGTTTTTAAGCACTAGGACCAGAGACGTGAGTAAAATACTCCTATAACACTTAACCCACGGTGTCCACGCTTTCTACTTACTGATCCAGTGCATTGATTTCCTTTATGCTCGCTTTCTTCAGGGGAAAATGTCGATGAGATTTGACACACTCTTCCAACTAGGCACTCGATTGCGTGATACAGGCACAGAGAATACGACGCTTGGTCTCAGAAATTGTCCCTCGTCAGCAGTTTGACCCATTGTGGTTATTGCTTGCATAAGAGGTTACCCGGGCAATGTAAAGAGATGGAAATCATCATAACTCTTTCAACTTTATATCCATCAGCAGCTCTAAAGCTTCTATGGTGCACTGCACTCAAACATCGCCGAGCGTATTTCCTTATACTGTACAGCATTACTTTTTTTACTCTTTGACAGACATGCTCTTTGTTTTTGGTGCTCTTTGACTAGTTAGATCTATTTTTATGTATTTTTTATGTATTTTTATGTATTTTGTCTTGCTGGGGACAATATAAACAACTTCTACTGAGGTAGAATTACAACCTTCATTTATCCTCAAAGTAAATGCTCCATTATGTTCGAGCCTAATTGTCTTTCAATTTTTGCCATGAATTCACTCAAAATACTACAAACAATCTTTATAAATACCAATAATTGTAGGCACATTTGTGTGTAATTTCCCTTGCATTTCCATTCATTGGAACTTTGCAGTTTGAATTTTATGGCTTTACTCTATCACAGTTTTTCAAAAGAAATTAATTAATACAATTTAATGTTTAGTGGTTGAGTATGGCTTATTATTGGTCCAAAAATATGGATATTTAAGCAAATTTTATTCACAACCTAAATTAAGTATTTACAAAAAATGTCTAAATTAACAAAAATACAAATATATACGGCATTTAAAAGATTTATTCAAAGACGTGAAATGTAGTATTCTCAACTAGTCACGTCTGGTCACTGGTGTCAAGAAGGCTTTAATGTTAAAATTAGGGATGTCCCGATATTATCAGCCCAGGAGGAGCAGCGGTTCTACTTCGAGTCTTTCCCGGATGACAGTGCTTCTCACCCTTTTTCTAAGGAGAGCCCAGCCACCCTGCGGAGAAAACTCAATTTGGCCGCTTGTACCAGCGATGTTGTCCTTTCGGTCACTACCCAAAGCTCATGACCATAGGTGAGGGTAGGAACGCAGATCGACCGGTAAATTGAGAGCTTTGCCTTTCAGCTCAGCTCTCTCTTCACCTTGACAGACCGGCGCAGAGTCCGCATCACTGCAGACGCTGCACCAATCCGCCTGTCCATCTCACGTTCCATCCTTCCCTCACTCGTGAACAAGACCCCAAGGTATTTAAACTCCTCCACTTGAAGCAGGACCTCATCCCCAACCCGGAGATGGTACTCCATCCTTTTCCGGACGAGAACCATGGACTCAGATTTGGAGGTGCTAATTCTAATCCCAGCCGCTTCACACTCAGCTGCGAACTGATCCAGTGAGAGTTGAAGGTCACTGCTTGATGAAGCCAGCAGGACCACATCATCTGCAAAAAGCAGAGACCGAATCCTGCGGCCACCAAACTGAAACCCCTCAACGCCCTGGCTGCGCCTAGAAATTCTGTCCATGAAAGTAATGAACAGAATCGGTGATAAAGGGCAGCCCTGGCGGAGTCCAACTCTCTCTGGAAACGGGTCCGACTTATTGCCGGCAATGCGAACCAAACTCTGACACCGGTCATACAGGGAACGAACCGCCTGGATTAGGTGGTCCGATACCCCATATTCCCGTAGCACTCCCCACAGTATTCCCTGAGGAACACGGTCGAATGCTTTCTCCAAGTCCACAAAACACATGTAGACTGGTTGGGCAAACTCCCATGCACCTCAAGGACCCTGCCGAGAGTATAGAGCTGGTCCACAGTTCCACGACCAGGAGAAAACCACACTGCTCCTCCTGAATCCGAGATTCGACTATCCGTCGGATCCTCCTCTCCAGAACCCCTGAATAGACCTTACCGGGAAGGCTGAGGAGTGTGATCCCACGATAGTTAGAACACACCCTCCGGTCCCCCTTCTTGAAAAGCGGGACCACCAAGTCTGTCATTGGAGATTGGACTTTTCCCTTGGCACCACGGCCAATAGCACTCGTTACAAAATAAAGTGGAAAAAACCACATATCGGTTTCGGTTGAAATTGAAATTGAAATTGAGAGCTGTACAATACTGGCATATCGGCAAAAAAGCCAGTATCGGACATCTCTTGTTAGAACTCATATTTTGAACAACTGAAGGAGGTTTTTCCTGCGATTGGCTGGCGACCAGTCCGGGGTGTGCCCGGCCTCTCGCCCAAAGTCAGCTGGGATGGGCTCCAGCATCCCCGCGGCCCTAATGAGGACAAGCGGTAAAGAAAATGACTGAATGAATGAAAGGAGGTTTTCTATACTGTAACTTTCCATTTCTAACTTTGTTTTTAAATAAGGAATCCTACTTCTCGGAAAATTCACTTATGACGGTCAGGTCTGAAACCAATTCGATAGATAGCTACTTCTTTCATCTTTAAGAATAATTAACGCAATAAACGAGCAATTAGTCTGTTCAATTTTTAGAGGTAACCCAAATGACCAACTTCACTGAGGATTTTTTCATTTTTGCCCAACTCCAACACACGCTCAGTGATCTGTGAGCTTGTCACGCTCTGTCAAAGCCCCAGAGCCCCAGAGGTCTCATTAAAAAGAGGAGCAGGGCTTTAAAGGAAAAAGAGGAGAGGTCCTTCAAAGGCCAGTGAGAATGCTCAACACCAAACCACCAGATAGTGGCAGCAATTAATGCACATCAGAAACACAGAGCCAAAGATGAAAGGCCAAAGCTAGCGTTTATGCCCGAACATTAAAGAGCTTATAATTAGTCATCAGTCACCGCTGCCGAACAATGTGAGTTAGGAAACAATTCTTCTGATAAAAGTTAGAAAAAAATTGTGACGGGGGTGTCCAACATTTTAAAGTAAAGAATGCAAGGCCCACATTGGTATTCTCACCCTTTTCACCCTTCAAACTTCCAAATGTCTTACATCTTATTAGTGACAAAGCAAATACTGACCCGAATATAAGACAAATCTGACTATCAGGCGATCCATATTTTCAAGACAAGTTTTGGGAAAATTAATTTTCAAGACAAAATCAAAATCAATCAATATCAGTGAAAAAACATCTCCTACTTGCGCTAGAAAAATGATATTAGGGTAGTTATTAGTATTACTAACATTTTTTTCTTTTTTCTCAAAATCCCTCTTTGTAATATGATGTAATGTAATGTCTGTCCCCAAGTGGCGGCATGACAGAAAGTAATTGAGAACCAGCGGGCTAGTGCGAGTGCACTAAACCGTCCAAGGTGCGGCACACTACCCACTTTTGGCACAATTGGAAGAGGTGGTCTATCGCCCTGCTTGTTTCCATGCACCGAGCTCACCATAGCGCAGTTATAGAACGGCAAGAATGTAATCGTTCCATGCAGATGAATAATTATAACAGACACAATTCATAAAAGAAATAAAATACGACTCAAAATGATCTGAAACACAGCACGCTCACTCAGCTTTGACTTACGGACATGTGCATAATCAAGGTGTGTAATTTCATTCTCGCAAAAATTGACAAACGTGACAGGGGTAACTGGAGCTGCAACAATTAACAATAAATCAATAATTAATCAATTATTCAATTAATTAACTATTGTGGTATTCAATTAATCCTATTTTGATTTCAAAAATGTAAATAACTAATTTCAGCCTCTCAAATGTGATTTTTCCATGAAAGCAGACCAATTATATTTGTTTTTTAGGCAAGATATTAAACCACATCAGCTTTGACTTTGGAAAACATTGTCAACCGTTTTGCCTCTGTTAGTTAATATGTTGCGGTCCAAACCACTCCCTTTGTGTTTGGTTCATACTGATTTGGTCTGTCCAGGTCTCTTGGACCTCATCGACTACTTGATTAATCAAAACAACTGACTAACTAAGAAAATCATTGTTAGCCCTAATGGCAACTCAAATATGACTGGAAAAAGTCCACTAGGTCATAGAAATTGCAGAATAACAGTGTAATTTCAGTAATACGTTCGTCCCTCTTAAGTAATTAATGGCAGCAGCAACATTGTGCAAAATAAGTAATCACAAAGACTCCAAATTAATAAGACTGGGAATAGTCCACTATGTCAGAGAAATTACAGTAATGCTGCAGAATAGAAGATATAAGCAAATGAGCTGTGGTACCAATGTACTGTGTGAGCACAGGACAGTGGGGGCCAGCGGAGGGAGGGGGTATCGTGAAATCGGAAAAGTGAGGTACGCCAAACGTCATAGAGAGCATGTGAATAAGAATGTAAAAACATTGTCATTGTCACTGTGTGTGTCCGGGTAAGAGAATGGGGATAACCCTGGAAATTGAACTTCATCACTAGTCGTATGTACTGTAATTTTGTACTTCACATTCTGATTTGTCATGTCACTTTCCCTTTCCCTCTGTGTATCGATTTTAAAGGCAAATTGTAGTGATCGCAAGTGGACAAAAAAGGTAAAGCTCAAACTCAACACAATCAAATAGAAGGATCCCAACATCATACTGGAAAAAAAATGAATAGATATGTAGGACGATTACTTATTATTAGTGCTCATGTGGATCTTTATCAAAATGTGACCTTGCAAAATACATTTTTTCACCCGGTATTATTCAATTGGGAATCCAATAATTCACCAATTAGTCATGTTGAATATTTCAAATTAATGAAGAGGTGTATGTGTTCAGGAGTAGGTGGTACATGGCTTTGGGTCAAAAGTGTGAAGGGGTATGCAACGTGAAAAGTTTCGAATCCACTGCTCTGGTGAGGATGCCACGAAAATGTAAAGCTCTGCCTAAACAAATTTGAATTGTACTACACAAAAAGCTGCAGACTCTAAAGCAGTGATGTTCTGACAACTAAAATTCAAGAAAGGGAAAGAGATGAGAAAATCCTGTTTTGACTTAATGTGTACAGGCAGACATGGAGGAAACAAGCAACATCTTCAGTCATGCTGCTGAACGTGCAGCTTCTTAAGCAAAGGGAGACATCTTGTGGTGTGCCTCTAAAACAGTGTTTTTCAACCACTGTGCCATGGGAAATCATCCGCTTTCACCTAATTGGTGCATAAATATTTTTGTGTGCTGTTCAATGATCGGCAGAGTAATCATGTAATAAGCTAAATAGCAGTAGGTGGCAACACTTTATATTGACTTTATATTGTTTCTATAGGCTACAGAGATTAATGTTTCCATTTTCTGCTGGTGGGGTGCCTTGGGATTTTTGGAATGAAAAAAGTGTGCTTTGGTTAAAAAAAGGCTGAAAAACACTGCTCTTAAAAACATTGCTAAGCTGGAAAGCTCCACAGTCGCTGACTTACTTAACATGCTGCACAATCAATGCATGGAAGGCAAGCGTGGATTTGTAGCTTCAAGCTCTTCATTGATTAAAAGAGAAACGGCAAGACTACATTAAATAAATTTACCGTACACCACCGTTTCCTTCTTAAACCAACAACAGCGCCCCTAGATGGAGTACAAAAGACCTTAATGGCTATTTCAACACAAAAATTGCAAGCATCACTGGTGCACAGCCCAGCTCATCTTCTGTCCTGACAGATGGAGCTGAGGGTGAACCAAGTCAGTATAAATAAGAAAGCAGATGTTCTTCTTGGATATACCTGCTCCACACTACTCTTGTTCCATTGCAGGCAAACTCTACAGGAAGCACGCTGGCACTTAAGCTTTCAGTCATCTAACCTGCAGTCACACTTTGATAAACTCACTCCTAAAAACGTCCTCGCTGGCACTTTCGTTTGCAAGGATATTCACATTTTTTAATCCATTCCACATTCTCAAAAAATGGGGGCTTCATCTTTACTCAGCAGGATGCTCCTTTTGTCCCTTTGCCCGATTGTCCTGAAACTGTACAAAGTGAGCATATGGGAGCACTTTAGCCTGGTGTAGCATGTGGTTCACGTCAGCCTCACTGATAGAAAAAGGCTTTGGGTTTTAATCCTGGCCCAATCTTCTCAATAAGGTTTTTCTCCTGATGCTTATGTCACTTCCCACAGTCCAAATATACGTTCAAGTAATTGAAGCCTCACAATTTGTCATTTGGAATGGCTGGACAAAGTCAATCCAGCAAATTCCCACCTTTCGAGGTAGTGTCAAGGACTCTACCTATGTGAAAAGGTATTCTGCAATGGCAGGGTTGAGTATTAATTGATTAATTTTGTGAGTATGTTCAGCATTAATCTGCTGTTGAGTCAGTTTGCTGTCTGTGCTAATCTCTCGTGAGTCAAAGTCCTAGTAACATACATGGCGATTACAGCTAATTCTAATTCTTTTTGCGATGGTTTTGCAGCACTTCTGAGTGATAAAAACCTAACCTCCCTCTTGGCCAAAGTATGCTGGGATAGGCTCTGGCTAATTAGCTAATGGATGGAGCTAAAAATCCTCAATTCTTTGCATCTTTGAAGCTTTCAAGCAATATTAGAATCTAACACAAATGATGCATCATGCCTGCATTCCTCCATGCAGTGACACAAGGGAAATCTTATGTTACATAATAAAGAAAAGCAA
Source organism: Oostethus manadensis (assembly GCA_024372805.1). Classification (NCBI taxonomy): domain Eukaryota; kingdom Metazoa; phylum Chordata; class Actinopteri; order Syngnathiformes; family Syngnathidae; genus Oostethus; species Oostethus manadensis. The sequence continues at coordinate 2,342,365 of QODF01000132.1, read as the reverse complement.
TTTAATATTTAGGAGGAAATAGAACCCACAAGCCATTAGTCCAAAACAAACAAAAGTAATTTGAGATATAAAAGCGTGAGTCATACCTTGAAAAACATGGAGATTACAGATGGTCGTGCAAAAGAGCTGTTAGCTTTTTCCATGTTTGTGTGTGACATGCCTCCTTTTACACGTTCATTAACATAAGAGTTTCTGTCAACTGGCACCGTTAATGGCTGCCTCGTCTGCTCAGTCAGCGAAAAATGCTCCTAAGCACCAGGTCCTCACTGCAAATTACTCCTCTACAGCTCTATTGATCCCCTTGATGATGATGGCACTCTTACAAAAAGCTCCTACTGTACATGGGACCTTACTGATGCTCGTCATCTGTGTTTATTTATTGTTTGCAGTGCAGCGTTGTGCAGTGTTTCTTCCCACCCCCTCCTCCCTTCTTTTCGGTTTCACGCGTCGTACAGCATAGTAATTTTGTGCTCCTGCGCACGCACCTCTGGCCTTAATCACTTGCTTCCAGTTGTGTGTTGCACCGCTGGCTGGGCTCCAAAGCGAGCTGACTCACAATGATGATGTGGTGTCAGTCCTGAGGAGAGTCCCAGTCCCAGCTCAATCTGCCCAGCGTCTGCCCTTCTTCCTATTAAACTTGCTTTCTTCTCTTCTTGCTTCCAGTGCTTTGTTCTCTTCCGTCTTTCCTTTTGGCTTAATCATCTTAAAGCAATCTCTCACCAGTGAGTTAATTGATAACATGTGATTAAAAGTATACAAACAAATGTATTACAATCAAGTCCAGATGCAGTACAGTCTTTTGAGAGGGCTACTGAAATGATGCATCTGGTATGTACGCGTTTGAATCATTTGGTCAGCCTGGCTCTAATCCAGAGGAGAGAGAGTTGAACAGTGTTGTGCAACTTCCGTGCTTAGTTATAATGAGGCAATCGATCATGATAGCAGTACACGTCAGGGCTTTAAAAAGACGAAGGCAGGGGATTAATAATGACAATCAAAATTAAATTAGCTGACATTCAAGTGGTTCCACAATACAACTTCAAGTGGTTCTGAAGAAGGTAAAAATAATGAGTTAATTAAAAAAAAATTAAAGAACATGTCCAATAACCACATGGCAATATTTATTATTAGTATTATTTATGATGTTATTATATGATACTGTATGTATTATTGTTGACTGTGTGGCTTCAAGAAGCGCTATTGTACACTTCATACATTACAACCTTGTTTAACGTCATTAATGCATTTCAGAAGAGCCAACTCAAACCAAAGCATACTCTAACCCAAATTCTCCCATAACAAATAATGTAAATCTGATTAATCTGTTTCGCACACTCAAAAATGTTAACACAAAACATGATTTATAGTTTTACATACACAGTTGGCATATTAATACATTCATGAATAATGAATGAAAGGGATAAAAGAACATTTAGTGTTATTTTTACCTTAAATTAATACCAGTGGCAGCTACTGGTCATTCAAGGAGGGGAAGATAATTGTTTCCAGCCTATATCAGTAATGTGTTTATTTATTTGTTTGTAAATTCTCCCTTGTCCTTGTTAACAAAGACAACGTTGCTGGGAATCGGTAAAGTTTCCAGATCAGTCCAGAACAAGGGAATGCCATATTTTGAAAATGCTCGGGTGGATGTTTATACTTCAAGCTTGCTGATTCACTGACTTCCCTATCAATCAAAAAGGTATTCCGCCTTGGACAGACCATCCATGCATCATGCAGAATCACGTTCCATCCTTCCCTCACTTGTGAACAAGACCCCGAGGTATTTAAACTCCTCCACTTGAGGAAGAACCTCATCCCCGACGTGGAGATGGCACTCCATCCTTTTCCGGGCGAGAACCATGGACTCAGATTTGGAGGTGTTAATTCTCATCCCAGCCGCTTCACACTCAGCTGCTGATCGGACCGGCAAAGCCTCTTCTTCCGGCCGCCACCCAGCTCTCTTTGCACCCGACCCCTTTGGGCCCTCCTACGAGTGATGAGCTCATGGGAGGGGGGACCCCTGTTACCTTTTCGGGCTGTGCCCGACCGGGCCCTGATGATGATTAAAAACATTGGACAGCCGCGTCGCAGCCATCTTAATTACATACACAACAATGGACTGCCGAAAGCCCGCATTATTAGGTCAGATATTTTAAGGAGGCATTTTTGTCATGCAAATGTTTTACTCTTTTGAATGCATGCTGTTTTGAGAGGCCAAACTCTGAACTTATGTAGCTCCAGCAACTAACTGGATCTACATTTTTTATCACCAAAATCCGACCACAACTGGACTAATGGGACAAATTGTGGGAAAAGTCACTGTTGATGTACTACACTAATGATGGGGAAGTTGCACCAGTTCATGTCCACTATCCCTTTCACGACTTGGAAGGGTGTTGCTAACCCATGTGAGCTAGTGCGAACATTACACACACATTTTGACAGCAACATCATGCTAGGTTAGCCCAGCTGTATTTTAGGATGTGTAGCAAAGCCCTTTTTCAAAGCTGTCCTACACATAGTGGATTCCTCTAGTTAGGGGTGGCTCAAGTGTGTATCATGTCCATGAGAAAGTAGGGGTTTTCCTTAATAATGTCATGAAAACACAGAACTTTGAAAGGAAATGGGCGGCATGGCCCAGGTGGTAAAAGTAGTCGTTTCCCAACCAGAAAGTCGTGGGTTCAATCCTCACTTAAACACGTGGGGGAGATTATTGATTTTTCTAATGAGAAACGCTTTCTCAAAAACTTGGAGCTGTGGTAAACATTCCCAGGAGTGGCCGGCCAACCAAAATTACCCCAAGAGGGCAGTGACGACTCCAGGAGGTCACAAAATATCCCAACAACAACTAAACAACTGCAGTCCTCACTTGCTTCAATTAAGGCCAGTATTCATGACTCCACCATAAGAAAAACACTTGGCAAAAACGACCAGCATGGCATCCAAAACGAAAACCACTGCTGAACAAAAGTAACATTAACGCTTGTCTCAATTTTGCCAGAAAACCTCTTGATGATCCCCAAGACTTTTCAGAAAATACACTGTAGTCTGACGGGACAAAGGTTTAACTTTTTGGAAGGTGTGTGTCCCATTACATAAAATAAATGCTGCATTGTGCCGCTGTGGTGTTCTTGTCTGGGTTTTTTTTATTGCTCCAGGACCTGGAAGACTTGTTGAAATAAATAGAACCATGTAGTCTGCTGTCTACCAAAAAATCCTGAAGAAGAATGTTCCCCCATCTTCACTAGTAAGTCCACCTCTGAATGGCTGAAGAAAAACAAAATGAAGACTTCGGAGTGGCCTAGTCAAACTCCTGACCTGAATCCAACTGGGATGCTGTGGAATGATCTTAAAAAGGTGGTTGATGCTGGAAAACCCTCCAATGTGGCTGAAGCAAAGGTGAGTGGGCCAAAATTCCTCCACAGAGCTGTAACACTTTGAGTCATTGCAAGTAGTCGCAAATGCTTGATTGCAGTTGTTGCTGCTAAGGGTGGCACCAACCAGTTATTGGACTTTTCACAAGCGTCATGTAGGTCTGGATTAATTTCTCTTATAATAATAAGAAAAAAAACAATAAAACTGCATTGTGTGTTCAGTTGCGTTGTCGTTGACTAATATTTACATTTGTCTGATGATCTGAAACATTTAAGTGTGACAAACATTTAAAAAAATGCACGCATGCCATGCAAAGCTTTAATTGTCAGATGTTGATCACCTCATAATGGTGTTGCTGACGTTGACGCTTTATAACAGTTCCTCCTGTGAGAGGAAGCCTCTCTCAGCGAGATCGCACGCTGAGGAGGGGCAATTCAGGCGGCTCCATGAATCTTTAATCAGTCTCCCTCTATACTTAGGCCCGTCTCTAGTTTCTGACATTTAGCTGAAATTTGCCCTTTGTGCTAGTGGATGTGAAAAGCCAAGGTCACTTAAGAGCGGAATCAAAATCTGCCGGCATAAGCTTGTATGTGCAGTTTTTCAACCCAAATGTGGTTCACCTTTTGATGAAGGCTTCACACAACAACAGCTACGACAACAATGTTGCTGTGCATCTGTCATTTTTCAGTCATTGTTTGTTGCTCTAATTCTGCTAATTAGATGGATCCTTCGTTCCTCTGAGCTGCTGCACACCGAAATTGTGCTCATTTGGTGCTTGGCTTTCATCATTCAAGTCAATGAGCCATTTCATCGAAACTCTCCAAATGCAACCTGTCTCTTGTCTCTGCAGCAGGACCATTAAGTTCCATTCAAATTCTGCTGACGGGATTTTATCACTGTACTTGAGAGCAGAATTCGAAGAAGGAGGAGGCAAGAAAAACAACTTTCAACACTTATAAAACTGTTTTGGGTGTCTTTGGATGTGAGAAATTGGGCAGTCGAAACATCTGGTTCTAATGGCAGTTATCGCTCTGCAGAGATGTTTACATATTACATAATAACACTGGATTATTAACTCTGGCGGTCATGACAAGAAGCATATGTTTGCTTCATAATGCATGATGTGACACGTCAGCAGAGATTTGCTGAACCATATGGCAGCAAAACAACTTGCATCTTTTTGCATCTTTTCACTTGAAACAGATCAGTCGTTTCACCCCAAGTGTTACAAAACCAGACAAATTTTTTGGCAGGCTACTATGCCCCCCCCACCAAAAAAAGTGAGTTAATAGATTACTCTCCCTTGTGGTACCCTCTCATGCCTGCACACAACAACTCTATCATCTATTAATGATGTGAAAATATCAGTGCATAGGGGTCGCGTCACCTCAGAAGAGACACTATAGTTCAGAACATATCTGCTTAGGAAACTGCAGTCAAATACTTCTACAAGCAAGTTCCTCTACTGATGTGCACAATGCCATACAAAAAAAAGTTATTTGTGCATCGACATAATCACCTAAACCAGTCCAGGTTGTACACCACCTCTCACCAAAATCAGTTGGGATAGGCTCCAGTGACCCTGAACCAGATATGCAGGAGAAAATGGATGGGATTTGACTTATAGCATGGTGCTTTTACACACAAAAGACCTACTCACAGTTGTAAAGTTCTCTGGACCACACTCCTTGCCTCTATACTTGCAATCCAGCAGCATCTCCTCTATGTTATGACTGGTTCTCTGCACAAACTCCAGCATATTGAAAGTCTTGCTGGGAAAAAACTTGCTGTTGTCAGTGGGCTGCCCCAAGGCAGCCATGAAGTCATCAAAGTCCCCTTGCTCTACACCCAGGAGCCCGGCCATCCAGAAGATATCGTTCCTGCGAATCTGCGACTTTCGAAAACTGTTGTAGTTGCACAGGGTGATAGCAGGGAAATACATGACGGGACTGTCCATCTCATCCAGGATGGTGACGTGAGGGTATTGGTAGTATTCAATCACACGATCGGCCACTTGGTAGAGGAAGATGGACAGGGAGGAGCTGAAGGCGGCAGCCCATAGCAGCCGTCGGAGAGTCACACCACCAGGTAGGAAGATGTGGCTCAAACCGTGGAGGGTACAGTTAGCTCCAAAGACGGTGATGTCTGATGCCGGACGTGGTAATTCTTCCCCCTGTGCTCCCATTTTCTCCGGAAGTGTCAAGTGGCTCTTTCTGTAATGATGACCCGCTGGATACTAGTGCCAGAAGAGTGGTGCACCCAAAGTGAATGTACAAGGGAGGCTGTGCAGGATAGGCTCTAGTTTCCCCTTCACACCCAGAGGAGAGGATGGGGTTGGATATCTCGACTGCGGAAGCAGCAATGGAACTGTTTGATCAGCCAATCCATACAGAGATCTTGAGAAGGCGCTTTGAATGTAATTGTGTTTCACTTGTGAGGTAAAATGCTAATCCTTCGGCAGGTTGTCATGCAGTGCGCAAAGAGAGGGGCACCTTTAATTACTCTAATTACTATGCATGCTTGAATCAAAAGGACGCTTAGTAATTACATTGGTGGACAAAAACATCACTTTGCCCAGTGGAGACAATAGTGTGATAAAAACAGCACTGTTCACGTTAAATGATCAGGTATTGTTAACCAATAATTGGCTCCTGGGAATCTTGGAAGCCGGTGTTTGACAGTAGGGATATCTGGCACCCTTTAATCAGTCAAAGCTCATACGTTTTGGCAGTCAACCATTCAACAAATACATACTTTGAAATCCACTGAAACACTATTATTTGTATCCGTGTTTGCACAAAATATCAACTAGCATTTTGGTCCTCTCTCCCTACCGTACTGCATGAATGTATTACAACTGCATGAATTATTAATGCATCCTACTGCATGGACTCCACTACAAAGACTAGAAGTAGGTATTTGCAGAAAGTATCTCAATCTGTCTCAACTAAAACAAGCCGCCTCGCCTAACTGACAGTGTAGCAGCAAACCCCCTGGGGTCTCAAAGACTTTAATGGTCTGCCATGATTGTTTAAGGTTAATCTGGTTAACCAGTTCATTTCCGTCTTGTCTTTTTTTTCTACAACAGTGTCCAATATTCCTCGATTGCCTCCTGCATTTACGGACAGCCCAAAGGCTCAGGTGTCCCCATTACAACTGCACATATGTTAAGTAAATTAAATAAGTGTTTTATCGATTACTCTTTCAGAGGGCTGTCTTGTGGTGGAGAAATGTGATCATAATTTAACATCCAAATAAAGAAACACCACTATTGGTGTGTTCACACTTGTCATGTTTGGTGTGGTTACGAGAAATCCCCTTACAGTATGTTTTGTCTCATGCAATCATCTGAAGCCAGGCATGCACAAACATTGGGCTGAGTGCCATCACAGTATTGGTCTGCTTGCAAGTGAACTCTGCTGCACTTGGGTTCACTTGCGCTCAAATTTAAATGCACCACGGAGCAAAGACATGAACTGTGTGTGTGACATCAGCACTATTTCAAGGTATACTTTAGAAATTGGTGAATATAGCATAACATAAATAGGACCTTTTGTTTCAATCCAGGAAATATAATATTGGTTTGTAATATTTGAGTTACGTCCTCAGGAAACTGCCCAATCAAGTCCTTAGTTTTTGCATATGCGCAACAGAACATAAGTGTAAACACAGCCTTAAACAATAAGTGCCTCATAAGTTGGCAAGTGAATGCACTGTACAGTATATCAGCTGGCTGACAGAAATGTAGTACAAGACAAACACAGAGACATAAATGAGAGAGAGCGAATAAAAACTGCGGCTTGAAAATGTCCTTTCTTTTACGACAGTCTGCAAAGGTGAGTTGACTTTATTTGAGTGCAAGTGAGTTCATTCAAACGTGATGTCCCTCGAGTGCCACCTTTGCTGCTCATCTTATGTTGATAGAGATTTCCATATCCTTTATCTGACTTATTATACCAGTTCTTTATTATTAAATTCCATCAAGCTCAAGACAATGAAATGACTTAATTGTTTATCAATAATATTTAACTGTTATTTTTAAGATGTAGACTCTGCGCAATCCATTTCTATTCTGGGCATTACAGTAGGGGCTGCGTCACAGCCTCTCCAGGAATACGAGGCAACTCAGAGTGGGTGGGGGTCTGTTCACAGGGCAGCGCAAGCCTATGTGATGCAGAAGGACACAGAAGCAAGCTTTCTACGCCAAAGTTTGACAGAAAAGTAATCATTTATCAGTTCGACATGTGGGTAGTTTGTACCTTTTTTGCGTGTGTTTTGTCATGTTGTCTCAAATTTGCTGTGGTTTGGCTTGATTGCAAAAATGTCAAAGAGGTCTTCTGGAAAGTAAACAAGGAGGGACGTTCGCGTGTAAATCCATATTTTAGCTGTAAAAGTGTCACACAATCTGTTATATGTATATTTTCAAATTCACTATACAATTCACCACAGTTCCTACCTCCTTGCTTTCAATTATTATTGTTACAAAGCAGTGGTTCTCAATTATTGTGTGCCGCCAATGGGGGCAGAATTGTTTTAACCAAATGTGGACCACAAGTTTGCCCATACCAGGTTTTAAAGGCATATTTCATAATATAAAACATTTTTTCCTCTAGTGAAGCACTTTCCTGTAATTACTAGGTTCACACAGTATTAAAAACAAGTCATTTTTCAATGAATGGAACTTGGAGCTTTTGTGAGAGCTTAAAGAGAGCTTAAAGTTAAGATGCGCGTTGTCTTGACAATTTACCATCTGTCTACCAAATACTTTCTCTGTGGCCTGAGAGCGCTGTATGCTGACGGTGTACAAAGCCCTGGAGGAGTTTACACGTGTCAAAATTACTGATCTTTTTAGATACCACAGTGAGACAGAGGTGCTTTTTCTCATATGCTGCTTTGTATGCTGAATTTCTATGTGGGAATTGGACAGTAGACATTTAGTGAAGATCGTCATTTTCACACTGAAGAAAGCTCATCTCAAGAACGAACTTCGAAAGGTTTCAGTTGCTCCCACTGCGCCTCAGATTGTAATTGTCTGATAAGTGCAAATCAACAAGAACAAGGGTTTTATATTTTTGCACTTGCAAGAAGGTTGTAGTGATCCTCAATATTTACCAGCTTGAACATAAGTAGGCCTGAGGTCAAATCACGTCTCAGCTTGGACGACTGATCCCCCATCATTTCAATCTCGTGCATGGACGTGAGGGGAGAGAAGCAGGTGATGCAGACAAAATAATGATAACATCCAATAAATATTAACATTTGAACTGTATTATACAGTCAATGAATGTATCGTTGGTACGTATTATTTCAATTGTTTATAATATTTCCTGAAGTGAAGTTGCTGAATTTGCACATTTCCTGATCAAATAAGAGTGCAGAAATAAAAGAGAGGCTGCGGTGAGCCTACCATCTCTAGCTGGATGGTGATTTCTGTTTGCCAGTATGCTGCCAATATAGTGTGTGCACTAACATTTATTATACACCATGACTTTCTACAGCCTGTGTAATTTCTTTAATCTAAGTGTGACATCATTAATCTTATTCAGAGAATAAAATACAGAAAAATGCCATGCACTGAAGCGCTGCAGTACTTCCACCTCATCGTTGTTCTGCTGTTATCCTACAGAGAGGAAAAAACAGCAGCAGCTTTTTTTCCTTCAACTTTATTGAAATGCACAAATAGTAGCCTTAATTAGAGTCCGCAACTGTATTAAAGATATTTTTATGCTGTGTTGAATCCATTTGACTGCTAAGATATACAAGCTCAACAGAACGTGATCAGACTTTTACAACAGTACTGTTTTTTGGAAAAGGATTGGGCGCATATGCAAATACACGGGCCATCCTAGGTGATGGAGCCGTGGCAGGGATATCTTCCTACTAGGACCTTTCCTCCCCCAAGCTTTGTCATTTTGCCGGAGTCATATCCAAAAGCTCCCTTGTTTTGTTTCTTCTGCTTTCAGAGCATTTATTATGGGGCCTCTAATGCTCAAAGACTTCAGAAAGCGCTGGGTGAAGGTTCCAGTAGGACAATAACCATTCATTCACTACATCGATGTATCGATTTATCTTCCTATGATCGAGCTACATCAATCTGTGTTCACCGAATTACCATTCCATATGACAAATATCGATTCAACATCTAACATTTGAAAGGTTATGAATCAGTTGAATCGATACTAGGAAATAAAGCATTGGATTTAAGCACAAGGGGCTCTATATAGACGTGTGATTTTTAGCTTTTTTAATGATAAAAATGTTAAATATTAGCCTTGTAACAGTTTGATTTGGTGTAAATCAATTATTCATGCCTGCTGACTGGAGCGCACGGATGTATACGCATGCTCAGCGTATTTAAAATACAAATTTTCATAGGATACGGGGTGTATTTTCATGCTTGTCAGCTAGATATACATGTACAAGTGAGGGAAAAAACAATTTGAACCCCACCTGATTTTATAAGTTTGTCCACTAACAAAGAAATGATCAGTCTATAATTTCAATGGTAGGTTTATTTGAACACTGAGAGACAACAATGACAAAAAAATCCAGAAAAATGCGTTTCAAAAAGAGTTATAAATTAATGTGCATTTCCATGAAGGAAATAAGTATTTGATCCCCTATCCGTCAGCAAGATCTCTAGCTCACACGTGGATTTTATACAGGTAACGAGCTGACATTGGCAGCCCTCTCAGCTCATTACCTGTATAAAAGAGACCTGTCCACAGAAGCAATTAATCAATCAATCCAGATGTGAAACTCTGCACCATGGCCAAGACCAAAGAGGTTTCCAAGGATGTCAGGGACAAGATTGTGGACCTACACAAGGCTGGAATGGGCTGCAAGACCATCGCCAAGCAGCTGGGTGAGAAGGTGACAACAGTTAGTGCAATTATTCACAAATGGAAGAAACATAAATTAACTGCCAATCTCCCTCAGTCTGGAGCTCCATGCAAGATCTCACCTCGTGGAGTTTCAATGATAATGAGAACAGTGAGGAATCAGCCCACAACCATTCGGGAGGAACTTGTCAATGGTTTCAAGGCAGCTGGGACCATAGTCGCCAAAAAAACAGTTGGTAGCACACTACGCCGTGAAGGACTGAAATCCTGCTGTGCCTGCAAGGTCCCCCTGCTCAAGAAAATCCATCTACAGGCCCGTTTGAAGTTTGCCACTGAACATCTGACTGATTTAGAGGAAGACTGGGTGAAAGAGTTGTGGTCAGATGAGACCAAAATCGAGCTCTTTGGCATCAACTCAACTCGCCGTGTTTGGAGGAGGAGGAATGCTGCCTATGACTCCAAAAACACCGTCCCCACCGTCAAATATGGAGGTGGAAACATTGTGCTTTGGGGGTGTTTTTCTGCCAAGGGGACAGGACAATTGCACCGCATCAAAGGGATGATGGATGGGACCATGTACCGTCAAGTGTTGGGCGAGAACCTCCTTTCCTCAGTCAGGGCATTGAAAATGGGTCATGGTTGGGTATTCCAGCATGACAATGATCCAAAACACACGGCCAAGGCAACAAAAGATTGGCTCAAGAAGAAGCATATTAAGGTCATGGAGTGGCCTAGTCAGTCTCCAGACCTTAATCCCAAAAAAAAACTGTGGAGGGAGCTGAAGGTTCAAGTTGCCAAACATCAGCCACGAAATAATAATGACTTGGAGAGGAAACTACAAGAAACGACTGACCTCTGTGTTTGCCAACAAAGGTTTTGCCACCAAGTACTGAAGCATGTTTTTCAAAGGGATCAAATACTTATTTCCTATTGGAAATGCAAATTAATTTATAACTGTTTTTGAAACGCATTTTACTGGATTTTTTTGTGATTGTTGTCTCTCAGTGTTCAAATAAACCTACCATTGACATTATAGACTGATCATTTCTTTGGTAGTCGGCAAACTTATCAAATCAGCTAGGGTTCAAATTGTTTTTTACCTCACTGTATACTTCCTCTTCAATTTGGATTAGAATTTACACAGAGTGCTGGACCCCATCAAAAGTCCAACTTCAAGCCTTTCAAACATGTGGATTGGAGCTTCAGGACAAGATAAAAGGTATTGTAGTGACAAGTTATACTAATGTACATGTTTTTATTCTGGTTGTCTGACTGTCGGGTTGCCGTGAACAGACCAGGAATGGGGGGGTGTTGTTTTGGAGTCAGTCGTGCTGGCGTGTGTGTCATTATTTCCTAAATAATCAATAAAAATCTTGTTAATCAAACACCTCCTCATGGATTTAATAGCGTCTGTGCAAACGTCTCAGTATGTAGGATATTCAATCACTTTAATATCTATCTGCACATTAAATCCCATTCAAATCAAATAAAGTGAATGAGGTATCAAATTAAAGTTATTCATGTTTTGAGAAATGATCACATACATGATTTCATTCAATCTGTTAATTCATTATTTTTAATTCAACCTGTAGTGTTGGTTGCACTTTATTTAGATAAAAAAATGAATGCATTTGCGGTGAATCAATAATTCATATATAATTCAAATATACCTGATTCCCTTAAAAAGCAACAGGAATTTAGGAAACTTTACCTGCACTGTCCAGTATCCAGCTATTTATTTCACAGTCAGACTGCTTGAGTTTTTGACTAAAAAGTTTCATCCATCCATCCATTTTCTATACCGCTTATCCTCATTAGGGTCACGAGGGTCAACGATTGTATCGTTCTGAATGAACCAAAATTGTCCTTGAATCGAATCAGCAACCACGAATAATCATACTAATCGTTGTTAAAATCAATCATTAGACCCCTACTCTACAACCTACTTCTACTGGGTAGATGTAAGGTCTCCAACCAGATTATGTGCACGCAGCAGAAAGCTCTCCGTATTTCTACCGTTTCCTCTCAAAGGGAGCTTCTATCCCCTCTTCCCATACGACCGTCAGTTCAGCCATAATGGCGGTCTTTGTGGCAGTGGACCAGAGCACGATGTCTGGTCCGAGTGGAGTTGTTATAAACCTCGGGGGGAACATCAGCCACTCTCGGTCGACTCTCAGGGCCCATTCAGCGGAAAGCAGAGACTCTCCTTTAGGGAGCTGCTTACGGCTACTCCCCCTTGCCTGACAAACTGGATGAGCTTGTGTGTTGTTACTGGGCTGGTTTGTTTACTTCGAGCAAGCTTCGATGACCTCTGCTACCTTTTGCAGGACTCGGTCGTGGTGCCATCCATATTGACTCTGGGTTAGTGCGGTTTTACAGCCGGAGAGAATGTGCTGCAGGCTGGGACTCATGTGACCGCAGAGATTTCAGGGGCTTGGGAGATGTACAGTAATCCCTTTTATTGCAGGTAACTGGTTTCAAGCAAACCACAGTAAGTGAATTTCTTCAAAGTAGGATTCCATCTTTGTAATTGAATATTTTTGTAGTTATGGCATAAAAACCTGTTTACAAGCTTCTAAAGACACTTGTACCAAAATTAAACATTATCAGAGCCATGTAGACCTAAAACAACTACACTTTAACATTCATATTAATCAATATAGCATATTTAGAGAAAATAACCCATCTAAGACATAAGTAAAACTGGTGCTCAAGTGTGTCCCAATAAATGTGTTCCGTGTGGAGGACAGAAAGTGGCGCCGGGAGTTCAGAGTTGAATTTTAGATTGGAGTGGATTACGGCCGCAAAAGGAGCCCGCACTACTATTATTATTAAGATGATGTTATTATTATTGTCTTTGTGTGAGATAATTTAAACCTGCAATAAAAGCCTGTTGTTCTGATGATTAAGTATGGTGCTTGCCTCACCATTAATTACTGACACCTAGTGATCAACGTTGAGTACTATTTTGACAAATTGAATGCATCTTCTTGATGCCTTATTGTTTGCATTTTTGTTAATTTAGCAAATTTTATGCTTGAAAATGCTTAATTTAGGCAAAAAAATACTTAGTTTAAATATGCATACTTTTTCTAAACTAAAAATAGGCGTATTTGAAAAACTGTGACAGAAGTCGCAAATTTTGACTATTGAAAACAAAGTATTTAACGATAGTGAATTATTCTTGTCTTTTCTTGTTATGCTCTTAATGTGCCACCTGTATTACAATTTTTTTTTTAAAGGAGTCTCTGCTCTCGTGTATTACCCTAAATCAAAAAGGCAGAGAAGCAGACCAAGCCTGGAAAAGTACTGATTCTAAAGTGTTGATGTAAAGACACAATGCACATCAGTAGGACTCAAAAAGATAATAATGAATATGTATGCAAATGAGCTCATTCAAATGCTTTGCATAAAAAAGAGCAAGACTTCATTCAAGGATTGTTTCAGCATTCTGCATCAAGTTGCAAGCGGCCTCTTTATAGAGAACGATGCAGACAGAGGAAACATAAAAGCCAGGGCAAACTTGATCCGCTAAGAAAGACTCACTAAAAGGGGCAGAAAAAATATTTTGTTTCAACTCACCAACAAGTTTGCAATTTTACTAAATAACAAAATGTGTAAATGCATTATCTTAGCTCATTAACTCACCTCAGGAGCCATCCATCCATCCATTCATTTTTTTCCGCTTATCCGAGTTGCGGGTGCAGCAGCCTAAGCAGGGAAGTCAAGACTTCCCTCTCCTTGGCCACTTTGTCCAGCTCCTCCCGGCAGATTCCGAGGCTTTCCCAGGCTAGTTGAGAAACATAGTCTCTCTAGCATGTCCTGGGTTGTCCCCGAAGTCTCCTACTGGTTTGATCACGATGCATAGTTCCCATCACTGCAGACGCCGCACTAGTATCTCACGTTCCATCCTTCCCTCACTTGTGAACAAGACCGCGAGGAATTTAAACTCTTCCACTTGAAGCAGAATCTCTTCCTCGACCCGGAGATGGTACTCCACCCTTTTCCGGTAAAAGAACTATGGACTTGGACTTGAAGGTCATAGTTTGATGAAGCCAACAAGACCACATCGTTCGCAAAAAGCAGAGACCCAATCCTGCGGCCACCAAACCGGAACCCCTCGACGGCCTTGGCGTGCCTAGGAATTCTGTCCATAAAAGTAGGGACAGAATTGGTGACAGACACTGGAAACGGGTCCGACTTATTGCTGGCAATGCGAACCAAACTCTGATACCGGTCATACAGGGAATGAACCGCCTGAATTAGGTGATCCAATACCCCATATTCCCAGGGCATTACCCACAGTACTCCTCGAAGGACATGGTCATATGCCTTCTCCAAGACCACAAAACACATGTAGGCTGGTTGGGCATACTCCCATGCATCAAGCACCCTGCCGAGAGTATAGGTACAATATTAATATTGTTAATTAATAAGGTGGTGATTCCTCCATGAATCACCACCTTATTGTGGTGGAGGGGTTTGAGTGCCCGAGTGCTCCTGGGAGCTATGTTGTCGGGGGCATAAAGCCCCTGGTAGGGTATCCCAAGGCAAACAGGTGCTAGGTGACGGGCCAGACTAGGAGTGATTCAGAAGACCCTTATGATGAAAACTACAAGGAGTGACCGCAACTCGCCTGGACGTGGGACACCAGGGCCTCACCCTGAAGCCAGGCCTGGGGGAGTTGCTCGCAGGCGTGCGCCCGGTGGCCAGGCCTTCAAGCTTCAAACATGCAACAAACACCTCAAAAGTCTGACATCAAAATATTTGGAAATTAAGCAATGTGAGTTTCAACTAGAAAAATATTGCTCTGAGGTTGTACAAAAACTTTAAGACTTCAAAAAAATGTACAAGGCTTAAGCGCTTAAGACTTTGTTCAGTAAGCATTTTTATGGTAAAAAAAAAAACCCATGACAACCATTATACAGTGGAACTTTGGTTTGCCTAAATTTGGCCTCAGTTGGCGTACATTTTCCTGTTAGCATAGATTATGGCGTGCATCTTGTTATTTTATTAATACACTGTGTGAGGCCAGCTGTGTTCTTGACAGGCACATTTACAGACATTTTGGGGGGCAGGTGCTCAAGCCAGAAAAAGAAGGCACCCGTCTCAAAAATTATTCATGACATTGACATAATCATATAATGTATATAAATATATTTTAAAATAAAATAATATAAATAACATATGCAAATATATGTATTATTCCATTGTAAATTACCTTATAAATTATTGTACACATTTTGTAAACAAACTTAATGCCTTGTAATGTATTTGTAAATAAACAGCTAATCAAACGTATTGACATCTTTGATTGTATAACCAAGAATTGCAATAATGATGATAATGAATTGGGTAATGATATAAAGTTGATCTCACATGCACACACAAGTGACAAAGGCCAGACCACGAGCTTGGCAATGCGTCTTTTATGCACAGTTGCTTTGGATTTCATCCCCGTTATGCATAGTTTTTGTTTATTCATATTACATATACATATTATATTACATTTTCTTATCACAAATACAACTTACTAAATATGAGTGTCTTTATTGGTGGGGACAAATGCTTATCTTACCGGTCGCCACCGTGTGCCTCCGGTGCTCTGATTGTTTTTGTTTTTCCTTTTTCTGAAATCATTGAGCCGTTTTTTTCCACTAGTTAACAGTTCTCAGTACGTCAAGGCAAACCTGATTTATGATACTTGTAATCTCCTCCCAGGCCACTTTTGCATCATCAGCCTGTAGAGGTCTGCTCGCGTGACCATACTGTATATTCGTCCACTGCGACCTTGGATCACTTTCCGTCTGGTTGAAGTTTGTCCGTCTTCCGCTGACTTCATCCAAATTCAACGAAATTTGCTTCGCCAGTGGCGCATTTAAAGGTGAGAAGAGGAGCTCATTTGATTGGTGAAGATTTGACCTGGCTGTGTTAAACCCAGTCACGCCTTCTCTCCTCCCTCTTTGCCACTTGCGCCAGTAGGAGGGAGAGAGGTGTACTTACACCAAGCTGGCACGAAAATGCAAAATGCGCCTAAAACACGCCCATTGGCGAGGCGCAAGCGAAGTGCCTGACCTACAAAATTAGAGCCTGTTGAGTAACTTGGGAATGAGTGGCTGTGAAGTCACCTTGGAAACTGTGTTTGTGTAATTAAATTGCTGTAATTCATTTTTTCTCGTGTAATAAATCTGTTCCATGGTCAAACTATTTTTCACCTTCATTGACTGAATATATTTAAGTAACAATATGTCAACCTATTTAATTAGGAAATGTGTGAGTGGCAAACGTCTTGATGATGAAATCTTTCTTTTTAAAAAAAATATTATTATTGTTGTTGACTTTATTATCTGTATTGCTTTGTGCAACAGAAAATAAACTTTTTTGTGACATAAATATAAGATGACAAATCACAGACAAAATGTGTAATTTCTTTAACCAGAATTTCAATATCAGCTAAATGTCAATTAGTAGTAGACAGCAGACTGATCGCCAGTCAATCACAGGGCATATACTGCATAGACAAACAATCGGCGCATGTCTGTAAATGTGCCTGTCAAGAACACAGCTGCCCTCACACAGCGTAGTAATACTACAACAAGATGCACGCCATATTCTACGCTAAGTTTACATTACATCCACTGGCCACCGATGAGGAGGAGGAGCAGGAGGGGCGGGGGGATTCGGGGACAGATGAGGTGGTGGAGATGGTGGGACAGAGGCAGACGGGACAGTCAATATAGATGAAATTGTATGTGCTGATTCAAATAGTTACAGTGGTTGCAGTGATTATTAAATGCATTCAAATGTGCCTGACATTGTGTAAACCGGCCTGTGAGGTTTTGGTGACGTGTGCACCAATCAGCCAAATTACCACTAGACCGGAGTAGACCAGGTTGCAGCCGGCAAGATTTCAGCACACCTTCGGCGAAGCCTTTTGGCACTAAATTGTCACTACGCCAGCCTGAATCAGTCGACACCTCCACCTGGTGCCAAATTACCAAATTGGCTGCGCACTGTGTTACTCCGGAAATTAGAGCCCATCGAACTATCTTTCAGGGTGTATGAACAGGACAAATTTGGTTAAAACGGACATTCCTGCAGCAACAATCAGTGCTATCCATCTGTAAGAAATCCTTGCTCAGCTTTACTCTTCTTATTTATTGAATGTTAGGACTATAAACACAGTTTAAACACAGACTACCAAGACAATACATATGAAGAAAAAACATGTCAACTTCAACCTAGGAATAAAAAATGGACCTATTTCAGATATCAATTGTATCCAACTCTTATTGTTTTGTGTGTTTTGTAGGAGAATATGTGTGTGTGTGCGTCTGATATGTGAAATCTTCCATTATCCTCTTTTTTCCCATCTGGCTTCCTTAACAAGCTCTTCTGTGTGCCTTACAGCTATCTGCTCTACATCTTTGCTGTGCCAGCTATCAACAGAATAACCACAAACTGTCTCTTCCCTCTAGGCGCAACAGTCTCCTACACTGCATGCCTAATTCTCCAACAGAGAGTTGCTCAGGCTGACTATGTATACTAGCTAGATACTTGGACTAGGATACTAAACGCTTGTGCATTAAATGTATTGTGCTCCTGGTAAGCAGCAATTAGACTGCTAGGATCTCTATTTGGTTAGGAAGCTTGTGTGAAATGACACCGGCTGGAAGTAGGTGGTTTTGTTACCTCCACAAAGTGCAAGGGTGGCACGAGGGTTATGTTTTTGCCACGTTTAACTATATGTGTTCAAAATAACTTGAACACTTCTGAATAAATTTAGGATACATTTTTCCGGAATTGTCGGAAATGGGATATTGAAGAACTGATTAAATGTAAAGTGCTATCTGGATCATTGTCTGGGTACAGATTTTTTATTTTTTAAAGATTCTTCAACAATGTGAGAAAGGACCATTTTCTGCATTTGTGCATATAACACCACAAAAAATGGTCAGAGCACTTGGAAAAACTACAGGACAAGTTTCCAACAGGTTCTACTGATCCAGAAGACTGATCCAGATAATGAAATAAATATGAAAAAAGTTGGGTATCTTTGGAATTTTTATCACAGGAAGAGAACAAATGAAGCTGCAAACACCATTTTATAAATAGCCAAGACTGTTTAGAATCTGGAGTGTGCCAACAGATTTGTTGTATCTTCAAAATCCAGATCCAGAAGAAAACCGCCATTAAGGAAAATGCGATTTTTGTGAATAACTACTTAACTAATATTGATATCATTATGGACCCAATTGCTACTGGTATGTTTTCATGTTCAAGGAATTGAAAATGTAGGACTAATATTTATGGTGTAAATCACAACGAACGGGAACTATGGCACTTGGCAGAGGTCTGCGCTGTCCGAGTTGCTTTTCTTGTTTATTTAGCCATTTATAGGTGATAAGGCCAAGTATATTTCATTGATTCATTTTCTATACCGCTTATCCTCATTAGGGTCGCGGGGATGCTGGAGCCTATCCCAGCAGACTTTGGGCGAGAGGCGGGGTACACCCTGGACTGGTCGCCAGTCAGTCGCAGGGCACATATAGACAAACCAACATTCACACTCACATTCATACCTATGGACAATTTAGGGTTGCCAATTAACCTAACATGCATGTTTTTGGAATGTGGGAGGAAACCGGAGTACCCGGAGAAAACCCACACACGCACGGGGAGAACATGCAAACTCCACACAGAGATGCCCAACGGCGATATGAACCCAGGTCTTCCAGATCTCCTGACTGTGTGGCCAATGTGCTAACCACTCAGCCACCGTGCGGCCCCAAGTATATTTATTTTTTTAATATGAGACTTAATTAATGTACAGACATGACACAGCTACACTACACTGTATTACAAACTGTATTGATGCCTAAGTACTAATGTGTGAAAACAACTAAATGCATGATGACTATAGTGCTGTTAATCACTGATAGCTATATGTGCCCAAGCCATCAAAGAGCAACTACCAAGCCACAAATCATTGTGTTAGTGCAGACATACAAGCTATTTATTATCTATCCCAGTCCAGATCTGCTCCTGTCAGCTGCAGTAGCAAGGTCCCAGAATAGTTTACAGATTGTCAACAGTGTGAGCATTTTTTCCCCATCTTTAGCCATCCATCAGATTCTCCTGCTTCCGTTGTGAAAGGACTCTAGCTTCTAATTCAGAATTCAACTCTAACACATTCATATGACAGAATGGCAGTACACCGTGGCTCTCAGTTTTTTTGTCATGGACGGGTGTCAAATTAACAACAGTTGATAAAAAACACACCAGAACTGATGTCTGCTTGTAAAAATACCGAATATAAGAATCCCTCCTTTATCGCAGTTAATTGGTTCCAGACCGGAAGTGAATTTCCACAAAGTACGGGTCCTTCTTCATAAATGGAATATTTTTGCTTATCTTTGTATTTTTGTTTACAACCTTCTAAATACTATTTTCATCATTACTAGAGCACTCTTGACTTAGAATGACACCTCAAAAGTCAATTTTACACTTACATTACCCAATATAGTCATAATAATCAAAAATAAGACATCTTAGACATAATTAAGACATAATATAGGCACGTTAGCATTTATTGTGTGGTGGCTATTGTCTCATCAAAGTAATGTTACTGACATGTAGAGGTGAAGTGAAGTGAAGAATACTACTGTAACGCCGCTGTTTGTTTGTTTGAGAAACACATATGCAGTGAACATTCACACAGGAGATTCGATAAGAGTGAAGTCACAAAATTTGAATCGTGAAGTGTTACAAGCTATACAATGACTACGCTTAAGTATGTCTAAGTTTCATTTTTATTTTTATGATATTGTCCATTGAGAAGAAATAATACAATAATGAATATGAGTGGTGTACTCAATGTAGATTGTACAGTATTATATTGTAGAGTTGTGGATTCAGTGCCTTGCTCCAAGGCACCACTGCAGTGCAATTTCATTTTCTTTGTTCCACTAGCAGGTCAAGAAGCAGCCATTTTTCATCTGGTCTGGCCATCTGGTCGCTCCTAAGCAAAGTCTAAACTCAGCTACTACTGCCAATAAGTGTCTTGTAAGTAAGAGGGTTGGTGGTGGTTGCAGATGGGCGCCCAAACATTTCTGACACATGAATTCAAAGTTAATTTGAATTCAGCCAAGTGAGAGATGATAGAAAGAGCGTGCAGTTCTGGAGGACTTGGCTTTTCCACCTCTTAACTCTCCATCCTCAATCTGCCATGACTGATAGCATACAGGGCCATGGACAAGTCTGCGTACCATGATAAATGCTCTCAGGGCTGGCCATGTAAAGCCTCACGTTTTTAAATAAAGTCTATCATTTAGAAAATATTTTTTTATCTGTTGCACCAAACACAGAAAAAAAGTCTTGATGAGGTAATCCCTTAGTTAAATGTGACTGTTGTTTAGATGCTCAGTGTGTCAGACCATATTGGACAGGTGCTCATTTTAGCAATCAATTAGTCCTTACATTTCTTAATACTCACACGCTAATTATGCAACGGTGCGTCCTCGGGATGTGAGAAACAGTGTTAGATCTATTTCAATATGAGCTAGTCCAATGACGCTCACGTTCTGACTGATGAGGGGGTCGATGATTTAGCCTCGAGGCTGCAGCGTTTTAATTTGCAAGTGATCATTAGCTGGGGGAGGCTCCTGCCCGTAGCTGTGTGGAAAAGAAAAAGAATGCAGCATGGGGAAGAGCATCTTCATTCATTTGGTGAGGTTGGTGATGTTTCCAGGAGCTCTGGATGATGCTACAACGATGATTTAAAAAATATATATTTTGCAAAAATAGACATTTTGAAAATTTGGGTAAAATGCACTGGCACAAAGTAAAATGAGCGAAACCTCATATATTGTGGACTTGTCAAATCCGCCTCCCCCACATACTGCAATGTGTGTGGGCTTGAAGTATCATGCTGGGGTCTCATTGCCAGTCTCTATGTAGTGTACAATGATGCAGTATATAGAAACAACACTAAGCTATATACATAGGGTTAAAATGCATGTTTGTAACTCACTTCCCAACCAGTTACACAATTGCAGAGATTTGGGCTTGATCATGATGTGTGGTTGTGATTATTCACTCTGTAATTCCCTTTGCTGTATGGTGTTGCCTTAACATTAACATTATGCTTCTTACTTTATTTATTTTTTTCTCATCCTGTGCCTTTTATCACCCACCCCAAAAAATCAATGGAGAGCAAACAATACAATCAAGTGGCCAGAGGCTAACCAGTCATTCAATCGAATACATGCCCACATTGTGATTGCTTCACAACATTGGTTAGAAAAACGTATCTAAAAATGTTCCTTGATGTTGAAAACATGACGCATGACACATTAAAGCTCTGCATGACAGCATTTAAAGTAAATTAAATTAGAGTAAATTTTTTGGTAAACAGTTTCAGTGGAATGATATGTATACATTTTGGCCACCATCAATCTAAATGAAGGGGTGGACATTAAAGTTGATTGATCTGGTCTGGAACCAATTAATTTCAATAAACAAGGGATTACTGTATATATTACAACACAGCAGTGACAGAACCAATGTTGATTAATTAACTGAAACAACAGCAAGTACAAATTGTATGAGTCACGCCAACAAATGAATAGAGCAACGAACAGGTTCAAGCACATGCAGAGGTAGATAACGCTGCTTGATGCCGACCACTCACAATATTTCAAAGTCAGATACATTTTTTAAAAGTACATTAGGATGTTGCCTATAGCCACAATGATTTATGCCAATGTTATTTGACTTGGCACTAATGAGAGACCAATGTGGTTATTTCGTTCTATAGACCAGCAGTGCTTAATTGAATCAGATCATTAATTGGAGTATTTACAATATTATTGTTATTATTATTTTTTGTCTTGTCCAGCATCATAACAGCTGAATGGGAGTCAAGCTGCCTTTAAATGCTGAGCAAAATTTCTTTGCCAAGGGAGACTTCATATTTACAATTTTAAATACTGTAGTGTTTTCTGAAATTCAACCATTTCAGGGTGTATGTCGCCTCTTGCCTGAAGACAGCCGGAATAGACTCCAGCATACCCATGAGCTTTGGTAGGACAAGTTGTGCAAAAAATAAATGGATGAATAGATGTTTTCCCAAAATGTGATTGCAACATATTTGGCTTACTTTGTTGTATAATGACAATGGGACTGGGTGCTATTGCAAAGGAGGAATGGGCAACGTCATTCCGTTTTCCCATCTTGCCATCAATGTAAAAGGATGGGTTATAAAGCCAGCGGGCTATTTATAGAAACATGTCAACGGGCAGGCTGGTAATTTAAGGCTGTGTAGTGAATGGACCTTTTTCTGGAGTTGTTTCCAGAGGAAAGGGGGTGGGGCTTTGCTTTGTTTGTGATATGTGTAAATTTAATGAATATATGATGTATGTGTGATTGATAATCTACAATAATTGGCCCAGACAACACAGGGAAGACTCCATATGAAGACTTGAAAGGGAGGAGTGGAGGTGGGCTATGTCATTTTTTTCAAAACGTATGCCCCTTGGGGGGCATTTTATTGTTTATTGGCTACTAATTAAAAAGAAGCATTTGACTTGATGAAAAGGCAGCTATGTTGCCCGGGTTATATGTCTCTGGTAGAGTCTCCCAAGGCAAACAGGTCCTAGGTGATGGGCCAGACAAAGAGGGATTCAGAAGATCCTATGAATAAACACAAGAAGAGGGCTCATGGAGCCAGGCATGGGGAGGGCCTCGCAGGGAAGTGCCTGGTAGTCAGGCTTTCACTGGGGATCTAAATCTTTTTGTGATAGACAATTCGATTAAAACCTGGATACACAAATTACGATACAATATTTTAGAAACATTTCAATTCGATACGATTTGATGCAGTGTACACACGATTTGATTTGATTTTATGGCATGTTTGTTGATGTAGACATTAATCTTACATTATAAAATAAAGACTCCAATTATATGAAAGTGGCATTCTTACAGTATTTTCAAATGTGTAAAAGAGCACATTATATCCCCAAGCATTCTGTAAGGTACTGGCAAAAATAAAGTCAACAAAATAACATGTCAAATGTATACTGTATAGAGGTTATGTTCACACCGCAGGTCAGTTACGATTTCTTTGCTCATATGCGACCTATATGTGATTTCTTCATGTCAGTATGAACAGCATAACTCCGATGTTTTGTCAAATACGTCTCATTTGTATGTGGTTATGTATGCGATGCGACTGCAGTGTGGACGCTCAGGTCGCATATATCCGTAATATACGTCATCAAAAGGTGTGTTTTGCCGGGCTTACCGAGACTGTAAAGATTCTCACTGATGTAGGCAGTCATGGAAAGTTTACTGTGCAAGACTAGGATAAAGGTACTCACCAATGTTGGCAAAAGTTATTCTCATCCGAAAATGATTTTTACAAAGTGTTAGTGAAGCTGCTCTTGGCAATGTCTCACTTCTCCACCCACACGCACCTTGGAACAGTCGTGGCAACAACTTGTCTGCAAACTTCCATACCAAAATACTTGCCATCTTTCTTCTTCATCTTCTACATGGAATCATTTAATTGAGAAAATATTGACTGCCATTGCATAAAATCCGTGAAATCGGCACAAACGCGTTTAGGAGAGGATGCTAGTAATACTGAAATGTTGGTATCTCCGATACCAGCTCTTCATGATCTAAAGTCGATTCTGAAATCAAAATGGCGATACTTTTGATACTTCAGATATCTAATTTTGTACAGTTTTTTCTGATGTTGTATATTAGCTTGGCTATATTGTATTGTCACCCCACTACCTCAATATAAATAACGGTTTAATATAAATCAATAAATGACGATGATGTCTTGCATACTTTATGCTATCATTTGGAATACTGTACATTACATTTTTAAATTTACCAGACACATTAGATGAATTTGCACATAGTATTGAATTGGTGTTGCCACACCAGCCTAAATTTTACCCAATATTGAATTAGAAATAAAATGGTAATCACAAATCACTGGAACACACACCGCAGCAGTCTTTGTCAGCGGTGGACCAGCTGAAGAAGGACACTCTCAGTGGACTTTAAAATATCAACAAGAAGCTGTGGTGACTTCCGTTTGGGTTGCTTCAGAGGTTGATGTGGCCCCTTACCATCTGTGAGGTCCCAATCTCAAAGCTTAAAAAATTGGAGAGGTTGGTCAGGTCATTTGCCAAAAAGTGCCCGGGACTCCCCAGATGCTTCAGCAACACTGCGCTGTACGGAGGAGAGGTCCTGTTTCCAGCCTTGCAGAGGAATTTAAATGATCCATAGCGGTACTCTTACTCCCGACATTTTGGTGTGTTTGTTGCATTTTTGAGGTCGTCAAAAAAGTAAACAAGGAGGAGTTAACATACTCTTGATATAGAAATGTTTTATTGTTCATTCATATTGCTGTTGCAGCTGGACTACGCAGCGTGCTGATTTAAAAGTTTTACTGGGAGACCCTAACGCCCATGTGGGCAATGACAGTGTGACCTGGAGTGGCGTGATCGAAAGGAACGGCCTTCCTGATCTAAACCTGTACGGTGTGATGTTATTGGACTTCTGTGAGAATCACAGTTGTCCATAACAAAAAGAAGAGTGACAGAGAAGAGTGGGACTGATCTGGTGATCAGTTGAATCAGATGGCGGGGGAGGATTTACCTGGGAGACCCAAATGTGCAGTAATGGTCTGCTGTGAACAGGAACATCTGACAGAGTCTCCTATTTGTCGAGTGTTCAACTCTCACTTCTGGCAGAGCTTTGCCTGCATCCCAAAGGAGGACGTGTATATCAAGAATTGGCCGTATTCTGTACTTATGCTGAGGTGATCAGAGCTGCGACTGCAAGGTGGTCTGTGCCAGTCGTGGTGGCAAGCCCTGAACCCAATGGTGGTCACCAGAGGTCAGGGGTGCCATCAAGCTGAAGGAGTCAAGTATGAATGGCTTATGGAGTCCTTGAAGCAGCTGACAGGTCCTTGCAGGCCAAGCGGCACGTGGCTTTGTTTTTTTGTATTTTTTTAAAGAGATTCTGGCAACCCTTACAACACCTTAGAAAAGGGAAGCAGGGCCCGGTCCACACTGTTTATAGTGGGGACGAAAGCCTGCTGACCTTGACTGAGGATATAAAGTGGAAGGTATACTTTGAGGATCTTCTCAATCTCACTGACATACCTTCCATAGAAGAAGTAGAGTTTGAGAACATGATCGCAGACTGTTCCGTCACCGTGGCTGAAGTATCTGGGGGAGTCAAAACACTCCCAGGATCCAGGATGGATCTTTGCCACTTGGATGATGGATGATGTTTCGCCCTGAGTTCCTCAAAGCTCTGGGTGTTGAGGAGCAGCATTGACTGACACGTCTCTTCAACATTGCATGGAAGTCTGGAATAGTAACAGCCTAGGATGGTGGTCCCCCTTTTCAAGAAGCATGACCGGAGAGTGTGTTCCGGGAGGTGCAGTGTGGTTTTTGTCCCAATCACAGAACACTGGAACAGCTCTACACCCTTGCAAGGGTACTGGAGAGTACATGGTTTTGTGTACTTGGAAAAGGCATTCAACCGTGTGTCCCTTCTCGGGGGGGGGGGGGGGGGTGTTGCTCCTTGAGTATGGCATTGGTGGAACGCTACTGCTTGCCACTCGGAGCAGGAGCCCGGGTTGCCACTAGTAAGTTGAGCCTGTTTCCAGTGAAAACTGGCTTCTGTCAGGGCTGCCCTTTGTCACCAATTTGCTGCGATAGACTGGCCGCCAGTCAATCACAGGGCACATATAGACAAACAAACATTCACACCTGCACCATGTGGCAAAAAAACATGTTTCACATGATGTCAGTCGGCTTTTGCTGCTGAATCACATGCAATCTAAACAATAATCCCCAAAGCTGATCAGGTGTTTGAGTTCAATTATCCTGAAGCCAAAAATGCGTATACACGTGTATCAGGAGGAGGTGGATGAGTCAGTGCACCTTCCTGGGTAATGACGCTAATGCACAAATGCAAGTTCCCGCAAATAATGGCGCACATTATGCATGATTACACAATGACATTTTTCCACAGCGGAGTCATGGGTTTTCTAAATTATTGTTATTATGGCATTAATTGGTACTGCTGCACTGATTACTTTCCTGCACTTCCATGAAATAACATAAAAAGACAGGTGTGTGTCCTGATTTCTTCCTGACATTTTTGTTTGTCACAATTTTCAGATCATCAAACAAATTAAAATTTTACAACACAACAGAACACAAAATGCAGTTTTTAAATCAAACCTCCTCCCTGAGCCACCAACTTTGCTTGTACTAATGATCCCAGGAGCTAAGTTGTCCGGGGCTTTCATTCCCCTGGTAGAGTCACCTGTGACAAACAGGTCCTAGGGGAGGGACCAGACAAAGAGTGGCTTAAAAGACCCTGTTGATGGATTACAACAATGGACTTCATTTTCTCTCACCCG
Source organism: Oostethus manadensis (assembly GCA_024372805.1). Taxonomy (NCBI): domain Eukaryota; kingdom Metazoa; phylum Chordata; class Actinopteri; order Syngnathiformes; family Syngnathidae; genus Oostethus; species Oostethus manadensis. The sequence continues at coordinate 2,315,683 of QODF01000132.1, read as the reverse complement.
GGCGCAGCTCACCCGGGTCCCCTCCGGAGCCGGGCCAACACCCACGGGGCCCGGTCGGGCACAGCCCAAAAAGGTAACGTGCGTCCCCCTCCCATGAGCTCACCACTTGTAGGGGGGGCCAAAGGGGTCAGGTGCAAAGTGAGCTGGATTGCGGCCCTGGCGGTCCGATCCTCGGCTACAGAAGCTAGTTGTTGGTATGTGGAATGTCACTTCTCTGGCGGGGAAGAAGCCTGAGCTGGTGCGTGAGGTAGAGAAATTCTGGCTAGATATAGTCGGACTCACCTCAACGCACAGCAAAGGCTCTGGAACCAGTCCTCTCAAGAGGGGCTGGACTTTATTCCACTCTGGAGTTGCCAGCAATGAGAGGCGACGGGCAGGCGTGGCAATTCTTGTTGCCCCTCGACTCCAAGCCTGGACTTTGGAGTTTAACCCAGTGAACGAAAGGGTAGTTTCCCTCCGTCTTTGGGTGGGGGGAATGGGTGCTGGAAAGTGCTCCCTCGGGGGATGCCCTTGTTCTACAGGGTGACTTCAACGCTCATGTTGGCAGCGACAGTGAAACCTGGAGAGGTGAGATTGGGAGGAACGGCCCCCCTGATCTTAACCCGAGTGTTTTGTTATTGGACTTCTGTGCTCGTCACGGATTTTCTATTACAAACACCATGTTCAAGCATAAGGGTGTCCACATGTACACTTGGCACCAGGACACCCTGGGTCGCAGTTCAATGACTGACTTTGTAGTTGTGTCGTAGATGTTGTGGACCGGTGGAAGAAATACTTTGAAGACCTCCTCAATTCCACCAACACATCTTCCAACACGGAAGCAGTGTCTGGGGACTTTGAGGCGGGTTCTCATATTTCTTGGGCTGAGGTTACCGAAGTGATAAAAAAGCTCCATGGTGGCAAGGCCCTGAATGTTGTGGGTGTGTCTAGGTTGACAGGACTCTGCAGCATCGCGTGGCCATTGGGTTCGCTGCCCCTGGACTGGCAGACCGGGGTGGGGGTCCTGCTTTTCAAGAAGGGGGACCAAAGGGTGTGTTCTAACTATTGTGCGATCACACTCCTCAGCCTTCCCGGTAAGGTCTATTCAGGGGTTCTGTAAAAGAGGAGCATCCGTTGGATAGTCGAATCTCTGATTCAGGAGGAGCAGTGTGGTTTTTGTCCTGGTTGTGGAACTATGGCCCAACTCTATACTCTCGTCAGGGTCCTTCAGGGTGCATGGGAGTTTCCCAACCGGTCCACATGTGTTTTGTGGACTTGGAGAAGGCATTCGATCGTGTTCCTCGGGGAATACTGTGGGGAGTGCTCCAAGAATAGGGGGTATCGGACCACTTAATTCAGGCAGTTCGTTCCCTGTATGACCGGTGTCAGAATTTGGTTCCCATTGCCGGCAAAAATTTGGACCCGTGTTCAGTGAGGGTTGGACTCCGCAAGGGCTGCCCTTTGTCACCAAGTCTGTTCATTACTTTCATGGACAGAATTTTTAGGTGCAGCCAGGGTGTTGAGGGGTTTTGGTTTGGTGGCTGCAGGATTCGGTCTCTGCTTTTTGCAGATGATGTGGTCCTGTTGGCTTCATCAAGCTGTGACCTTCACTCTCACAGGATTGGTTCGCAGCTGAGTGTGAAGCGGCTGGAATGAGAATCAGCACCTCCAAGTCCAAGTCCATGGTTCTCGCCCGGGAAAGGGTGGAGTGCCATCTCCGGGTCGGGGATGAGGTCCTGCCTCAAGTGGAGGAGTTTAAGTACCTCGGGGTCTTGTTCACGAGTGATGGAAGGATGGAACGTGAGATGGACAGGCGAATTGGTGCGGCGTCTGCAGTGATGCGGACTCTGCACCGATCTGTCATGGTGAAAAGAGAGCTGAGCCAAAAGGCAAAGCTCTCGATTTTCCGGTCGATCTACGTTCCTACCCTCACCAATGGTCATGAGCTTTTGTAACCAAAAGGACAAGATCGCGGGTACAAGCGGCCGAAATGAGTTTTCTACGCAGGTGGCTGGGCTCTCTCTCCCTTAGAGACAGGGTGAGAAGCACTGTCATCCGGGAGAGACTCAGAGTAGAACTTCTCCTCCTCTACATTGAGAGGAGCCAGATGAGGTGGCTCAGTCATCTTGTTAGGATGCCCCCCGGACACCTCCCTGGGAAGGTGTTCATGGCACGTCTGACCGGTGAAGACCCAGGACACACTGGAGAGACTATGTCTCTCAGCTGGCCTGGGAACGCCTCGGGATCCGTCGGGATTAGCTGGACAAAGTGGCCGGGGAGAGGAAAGTCTGGGCTTCGCTGCTTAGGCTGCTGCCCCCGTGACCCGACCTCAGACAAGCGGAAGAAAATGGATGGATGGATGGATTAAATGAAACTTTTTATTATTATAGGAGAGCGACAGGACACCAGGATGGAAGCGCTTGAGGCCCAGATTAACACTCTCCTGTTGGCGCTGCATCTTAACGCCTCCACCACACTGCTCCCTACTTCCGTAGCCACACCAACACCACCTGTTCCTTCCGCAACAACCGAGGTACCGCCACCAACTGTTTGTCCTTTCCTCTAAAGGCCTGAAAGCTTCTCGGGCAACACCGGGGATGTGCGCTAATTTATTTTTCAGTGTGAGGTGCATTTTGAGTTACAAGCGACAACCTTCCACTCGGAACCCACTTGAGTTACTTTCGTCACTTCCCACCTGTCAGGACAAGCCGCTGCTTGGGCTACAGTCAAGTTGGGACGCCAATCACCTATCTGCTCGTCCTACGCCGCCTTCTCCAAGACCCTGGAACAAGTCTTGCAGCGAACCCCCCTTGGGAGAGAAGTGTCGTGGGCTCTGTTCCAACTTTGTCAAGGTCAGCGCAGCGTGATGGATTACGCCATCGAGTTCCGTGCACTGGCAGCACAAAGCAAATGGAACCCTGCCACGCTGCTGGATGCATTTTTTTCTGGTCTGGCCGACTCTATTAAGGACCAAATGATTTTCCTGGAATCCCCCGAGAGCCTGGAAGACCTCATTACACTCGCGAACCGCATCGACGAGTGCCTCGTTCCCCAAGAAGAGGAGAAGAGCCGTCGACGTGCATCTATTTCTGCAGACCTTGCTCCTCTCATCTACGGTGACACTCATTCAACACAGTCACACCCTGCCGTGCTTGGTGACGAACCCATGCAACTAGGAGGAAGCTGACTCACGTCATTGGCTGAAACTCTGCAAATACTGCGGCGAAGCGGCTCACCCCATCGCTCATTGCCCTATCCACCCCGACCGACTTTGCTCCTCAGCAGCCGGCACCACTCGTCTTGGCCACCCTGTAGTGGTGCTCCGTCACCCTAAACCGGAGCTGGAGGTTGGCCGCCTACAACTCCCAGGTACGCTTTCCATGGGAAATAAGGATATTGACATTGTTTCTTTTATTGACTCTGGTGCGGATAATTGTTTTATAGATGAGGTGTTTCGTGATACCAGTTACTCCACTCCATACCGCTAAAGTAGTTCGCTCCCTCGATGGGCTTTCCGTCTTTCCAACGTCACCCTTCAAACCAATTTCCTCTCTCTCCGTTTGTCGGGTAATCACCAGGAATTCACAAGATTCTTTGTTATTCCCTCTCGTTCCGCCCCGATCTTGTTAAGGCTTACATGGCTTTTTAAACATAACCCACAGATCGATTGGGGTAAATCTGCCATAATTAATTGGAGTGCATTTTGCCATACGCTTTGTCTTAAGGCAGCTCGCCCTAGCCCCCCCTCCACTAGCTCAGCCCTGCCAGAAGCAATTGATCTTTCCGTGGTTCCCCCAGTCCACCACGACCTCCAGGAGGTTTTTAGCAAAGATCGTACTCATTCTCTTCCTCCTCACCGCCCATTTGACTGCGCCATAAACCTCCTGCCTGGGACAGAGCTGCATCACGCCTATAAAATGTTTCTCGGCCGGGGAGGGCGGCGTTCAAGGAGTATATTTCTACCTCTCTCGCGTCGGGTCTTATACAACCTTCTTCTTCACCTTTAGCGGCTGGGTTTTTTTTTGTGGGGAAAAAGGATCACTCCCTTCAGTCGTTCATTGATTTCCGTGCTCTCAATGATATAACAGTCAAAAACAAATATACACTCCCTCTATTAGATTCCGCCTTTGACTCTCTCGACTCTGCAAAGTTTTTTACTAAAGTCGACCTGCGGAACGCGTATCACCTGGTCAGGATCTGCAAGGGGGACGAGTGAAAAACTGATTTTAACACCCCCCTGGGGCATTTTGAATACTTAGTCATGCCGTTCTGACTCACTAATGCTCCAGCTGTGTTTCAAAGTTTTGTTAATGACATTTTGCGCGCTATGCTTGGTCGATTCATTTTTGTTTATTTAGACAATATTTTAATGTTTTCCTCTACACTGAAGGAGCCTATCCAGCAGTTTCGTTTAGTTCTTCAAAGGCTCCTCAGTAACAAACTTTTCGTCAAGGCGGAAAAATGCATTTTTCACTCCTCTTCTGTTCCACTTCTGGGGTTTATTGTGGAGCTCCGAGCCGACCCTGCCAAGATCCAGGCTGTGGTCGAGTGTCCTGCTCCTATATCAAGGAAGCACCTTCAAAGGTTTCTTGGCTTTGCTAATTTTTACCGTCGATTCATTAGAAATTTCAGTCGAGTCGCTGAACCTTTCACGAGGCTTACATCCACTAAGGTAACTTTTCAGTGGACCCCAGACGCCCTGGCTGCATTCGTTAGACTTAAAACCCTCTTCACTACTGTACCCGTGCTTGTTCACCCTGACCCTTCCTCTCAATTCTTTGTCGAGTTCGACGCATCTGACACCGGCGCAGGAGCCGTCCTCTCCCAGCGCTCCACCTCCGACCACAGGGTGCACCCCTGCGCTTTCTTCTTGCGTCGCCTGACCCCTGCAGAGCGAAACTATGATCAGCAACAGGAGTTATTAGGTATAGTCCTGGCATTGCAGGAGTGGAGGCACTGGTTGGAGGGTTCTGAGGTCCCCTTTGTTGTACATACGTACCACAAGAATTTGGCTTCTCTTCGAGTGGCACAGCAACTTTACCTCCAACAGGCACAATTGGCCCTCTTTCTCACCAGATTTAATTTCACCTTGACTTACCGCCGGGCTCCCAGAACTGTAAGGCAGACGCCCTCTCCAGGTTGCATTCCCCACCTTCCGAAATGGACCACATTGAGACCATCTTGCCACAGTCCCGTATTTTTGGGGCCGTACAGTGGGATGTTGAGAGGCGTGTTGTGGAAGCCTCCAGGGACTGTCCTTCTCCCAAGGGCTTCCCAACTGCCTGTTCGTGGCCCCAGGACTCCGTTCCGAGGTACTGGCTTGCCAGCCGCGAGTCTCTATCTCCTCCTAGCACAGTGTTTCTGGTGGCCTTCCCTTCGTAAGGACGCTAAGAATTTTGTGGCTGCCTGCTCAGTCTGTGGACGGAATAAACCCTCCCATCAGGCTCCGGCAGGACTTCTACGCCCGCTGCCCATCCCTACCGGTCCGCGGTCCCATTTTGCTCTGGAGTTTGTTACTGGCCTTCCACCTTCCAACAGCAACACTGTCATCCTGACTATAGTGGACCGTTTTTCCAAATTGGCCCACTTTGTCGCCCCCCCAAGCTTCCTTCTGCCCTTGAAACGGCAGATCTGTTGGTTTGCCACTTGTTCAAGTTCCATGGCATCCTTCTCGACATGGTCTCCCACTGGGGTCCACTGTTTTCATCAACCGTGTGGAAAGCCTTCTGCAAGGTGTTGGGGGCGTCACCTAGCTTGTTGCCCGGGTATCACCCACAGACTAATGGCCTGACTGAGCGGGCCAACCAGGACGGGTTCCAGCCCTCTGCATTTCCTTCTTTGGAGGCGGAGTCTGCAGCCCTTTCCGTGTCCGCCCATCTACGCCGTGCCGCTTGGCATGGCGCAACACCAGGGCTGCTTTGGAATGTATGTCAGAGCGGAACCTGGCCAACAGACATCGCTCTGCTGCCCTGTATTACAAGCCCGGACAGAGGGTTTGGCTGTCGTCCATGGACTTGCCTCTCCACACAGACTCCAAAAAGCTTCAGTCCAGGTACATTGGTCCAGACCCTATTGTTCGTGTCAGTAATCCTTCTTCTGTTCTGCTGCGCCTCCAGATTCCCTCAAGATTCACCCAGCGTTCCACGTCTCCCTCCTCAAGCCCGTCGCATCCACCAACATTAGCCCTTAGTGACTTTAGGTACCACCTTCTCCTCCCAGGTCGATCGACTGCCATCCTGCATTCTCGGTCAAGGCTATTTTAGACGTAAGAAGAAGGGGCATGGGTTTTCAGTACCCTGTGGACTAGGAGGAGTATGGCCCTGAGGACCGTTCCTGGATCTCTCGCGCCCTTTTTTTAGACCCCACTCTGTTGTCTGATTTTTACAATTGTTTCCCGGAGAAGCCAGGTAGGCCGCCAGAGGGCAACCTTTTGTAAGAGGTGGGGGGGCGGGGTCTACTGTCACGTACCCGCTGCTATTTTGCCTTAGTTTCTCTGCCTTCTCCTTATGTGATCTTCCGAGATCCTTCTCGGCCGGCTGGAGGCGGAGCTGCTGGACACACCTGTCTCCAATCAGGCCTTCTACTTAGGATGAGTGCTGTCTGCTGGGAGACGTCGGATTATACTACCACATACCCAAGTCTGCGTCTGCTGAATCTTCTGCGCAACACTCCAAGCATCTCCAGCAGCTCCCTGGTTCCGCCAGGTTCTTCGTTTCAGTTTTTTCACCATCGCCTTTCGTTGCCAACCTTTCTCATTAAAGACTATTGAAACTCACCTGCCTCTCGCCTCTGAGTCTGGGGGTCCAGACACACACCTCCTCGCCACTTGACAGTTACTTCCTTTCCATGACTCGTTTCTGGTCACCCGAACTAAAAGCTATTTTTAAACATAGCTACTACATAGTCACTGTATGCATTAATCGTGTGAACAAATATGGATTAGTCACTCTGGAAGACCAAGCAAAGGCTGTGGACAGGTCCTAGCATTGCCTTTGTTTTTTGTTGTCAGCTTGAGGCATCTGGTAAATGCAATGACAAAAAGCAAATGGAAAAGGCAAAGATAAAACAGGAAAATCAACAACAAAATGTAAAAAACAAAGTCAATATAGCTAAAGCAATGACTACATGGAAAAAGCAAAGACAAAATGGAATTACGATATGACTGCGTTTGTATATTTTTGTATTGCTGATTCTCTTTGTATATCCACATGTATGTCTTTTAATTTTGACACGCCTGTGATTCCATAACCAAAAGCCTCCTAGAGAGAGAATAAACAATTTACAGATAGTGAAAACAAAAGAAAAAGGAAGGGAAAACAACAAATAAAATTCACCCTTAATGATTAGGGATCCTTTAAATCAATGAAACACTAAAGACTAGCTTTTGATAAAGAGATACTTGTAGCGCTGTAACTGCCATTAGAGGTAACTCCTATAATTAATTCATATTTTATGTTAATTTAAAAAGACAATAGATACATATTTCATAAATATTTTCATCAAAAAACTTAAGTAAATTCATTGAAAGATTTTAGTTTGTTAAGAACACACATAACATATACACGTAAGAGGGGGGAACCTATTTTTTGTTCAATTGTCCTAATAAATGTCTGTTGAAAACCAAAGAGCGACGTTGAGCCTGAGTAAATCCATGGGAGCAACAGTCAGAACTCAGCCTGCTTCGTGCTGAACTAGAGGACAGCGGGGCCTGTCGCAGCCGCGGTCCCGACAACGAGCAGCTCGTTAAGGGGTTGTTAAGGAAAGACCGACTGCACGCACGGACTTCCCAAACCAGAGGCAACGAGGGTCCAAGAGTGCAGCGTGGTTAAGCTACAGCCAAGTAACACGTTTAAAACAAGTTAAATGTGATGAAGTGGATTAACCTAGCTAACTTTAAAGGGACTCTATAAGTGCTTAAAGGGTAACCTGCTGTGGTCTTAAGTACAAGTTTAAAGGTACAAGGATTTTCTTTATTTAAGAGAAGTGTCTTGGTAATCTAAAGGGTACATTAAGGTACTTAAAGAGCAAATTATTTAATTTGTCATTTAAAGTTATTTTCTGTTTCGTGACAACTTAAAGGAGATTGATTAGTTTAGTTTATAAGTGTTTGTAACATGTTTAAGTTCATTTTAAAGAGCGAACTAATTTACGTTTATAAGTACATTCAGAAGGGTGGTATTCATACAGTTGAATCAAAGTCACATGCCACTAATGTAAAGACATTTAAGTTAAGGTTAATTAGTCTAAAGTACATACACGAGACAAATATTGAAATGTCCGACCAAGAAGATTGCTACACTGAAACCGTGGACCCACAGCAAGAACGGAGTCTAGAAAAAGAAGCTTTAGACATAAGCCAAAAGGAGGCAAGCGTAAGTCAAGAGGCAGAAGAAGAAGGCTTGAGGAGAGGTTTAAGATCGAGGAGACTCACTGAGAAAGGCCAAGCGCTGCACTAAGCAAAGGTGACTAAGCGTCAAGCTCGCTTTAACGTTAGCTATGAAAAATGGAAAACTGCAGCTAAACAAGCCAAAAGAGCACTTGATGCACCTGTCAGCGCAAGTTTGCACAATCACCTTGTCCAAATCCAACTTATTGCTCGAGAAGTGAAAAAGGCCTATGAAGACATTAGAAGTTGTAAAACTCCTGATCAAGATTCTCGTCGAAGAGTGGACACATGTGAAGCTGTTACTCAGAAGATTATACAACAGGCACAAGAAGATCTTGCAGCAGAAGAAGATGAGAAAGATATAGAAAGGAAATCAGTCCACTGGAGTAAAGCCGCCTCAGTGTTCATTTCAGCAACTTCCCAAAAATCCAAACACTCAAGTAGTAAGCACTCGAGCCATTCAAGCAAACTGTCTGTCAAGAGACAAGAAGCAGCAGCAGAAGTGGCTGCGAC